>CM038222.1:79583737-80183737 GCA_021442155.1 Cymbidium sinense | reverse complement strand
ACCATCATGTACGACAAAGAAGACAGCTTATTGTTCCAATAAATGTAGTTTCAATAAGCGCCAATGTAATCATAATGGAAAGAATTTTCTTTTATTATTTTTTGTGTACTTGGTTGGTAGTATATATTTTTAATAAAAAAAGTTTTTTGGGATGCTCCTTTCGCATGCATGTTGAAAGGTTTCAACATCATAACAAGTACCTCATACACTATGACCCTTTATGGATATTTATTGGTTGATGATTTTAAAGATTTAGCAATTATGTGGTTATGCCTAACTTTGAGAAAATGCATCGGATCATGTTTGATAAGCAAATATTAATTTGTTTGTGCTTCAACACGAATAAGGGAGTTTGGATCATTTGATCATATATAGCAGTATCACAGTAACCTGGCTGTTGGATTTTCCAAACAACAGCAGTTTTTCAACCACAACCACTTCAAAATAATTCTTTTGATATAACAGTTTCACAATTGATTTTGTTGATAACTGCAACCGCCCTAAATAGATCATAAGTCATAAATTACTTGCCCAAACTTAGATCGACTTGAATTCGGTCTTCCACCAAATGCCACCATGGGTAAAATAGATCCGAAATGATTAGACAAATGAATGGTCCCAAATCAGAGGAATTAAAGTTAAATGATTGATTGAAAATATTAATAATTTACCTAATAGCTGAAATTTATCTTAAAATTCTAAAAATTAAATAATTCATACACATGCACGGCTCATGTCCAACTTCACTACTCTAATTCTTAAACATTCATCAAGCATCCACCTGATCTCTTCAAAATTTGGATGACTCGTCTATGAATCTATTATGTCACTAATCACAAGTAGATCAATCAGAACATGTCAGCATGCTAATTGCCTTAAATTTATCAATATCTTAATTAGGGTTTCTAGGTGAAGCATGCATAAGACTTATGATCAAGAGTAATGGAAAACCAACAACCATCAGCATCCACCGGCGGCTTTTGTCTGCATCCAAAAACACCGAACTATAGCTTGATAAGAAAGAGAAGGCATGCAAGATACCTCCGATGAATGGAGCGAAAGGATGTATAAGAATGCTAGAAATCGGCTCTCGACGACGACGGCCAAAGGCTCCTCCTCGCCAACGAAAGCTTCAAATTCCAATAATCCACATTGGCTCACATCTCGACGACCGGTCCGCAGAAGCCAATGAAATCGCCTTCAGGGAAGAATAAGTCGTGATTTCAGCTGACCGGCCTTTTCCGGTTAAGTAACACTACAAGATGACAATTAATTTATTATTATTATTTTGATAAATTCTTGTTTACTAAATTTAATTAAAAAAATTTGACTTTATGTCTCATAATAATAGAAATTGAAAAAATATATATATCCACTATTTTAATTTTTAGTGAAAATGTTAAAAAACTTCCTTTTGAATTAAAATAATTTGAATTTGAAATCTTTTTCATGAGAGAATTATGTACACAAATCTTCGAGCAAAAAATAATAAAAGTTTTCTATTCTTATTATCTTTCTTTCCTTTGATGATTGTAGTTCGTGAGTAATAGTTTTGAAGTAAAAGTTTTCATATTCATCTAAGGGTAATCACTCAATGTTAGTGTTATTGTATGCTTAGTTATCTAGATTAGAAATCATTATTTGCATTTTAAACTCTAAACTCAAAAGGCAATTAGACAATAATTATTGACTTCACACATTGATTGAAACTTATTTTGACTTTGATTGAAATATGTTCAATAGATGATAAAATATTTGAAGTTATAGTGTTTATTTCTAATATGTATATGAGGGATACCGCAGAGATCTGAGAGTGTACTTATTGAAGTGATTGGGTATGACATTAAGGTATGATGTACTATCTCGAAAGATAGAGGAATCACCCTTTAATGAACCTAATCACATAATAAGGACCCATAAGGCATGATGGATCTTCAAATATACCAAAAAAAATTTCTCTACTTTATATGAATGAATAAAATAGGGTTTATATTAAATCGGGTTTTGAAGTTCCCAATGAGGGCAAGCTCTCATAGTTAATTATATCCTAAGGAATGTGAGTTCCTTAGGAATACTCTAGATTAAAGTAGGCAATTATTATCTCCAAAGATTTCAAGGGTAAGACTATCAATAAATTAGTTATATTGGAAAATAAAAATTAGAAAGATCAAGGAGAAGATTTATTATCGAAGCCAAAGGAAATAAGTAGGGAATGTTCATGATATTAGGAAACCTAGTGAGCATTCCATCATATCCTATGGTTGGGATTTATATGTTTAAAACTTAAGAGAGTTATTTGGTTTGAGTTGAAATTTTATTAGATTGCTATGGCATATAATCCAACAACACAAATTTGTAGAAATGCTTATTAGGTGAAGATTTATGCTTGTAGCCTGAAGGAAACAGTCACCTCGAATCTCAAATCTATGGAGCTTTAACAAAAGCTAAAGCACGACCTAAGACTAAGCGAAGATGAGTATATGGTTTATCTCCATAAGAGAGAGTAAACCACCCGATTGCTTGACTTATAACCGCGTCGAGTGGTTTCCAACTAACTTCTCATACGGTTTAAATCAATGTAGGCAACTGATATTATTTTGTAAGATAGTTAGATTGTTATTATTTAGAAAGAGATTAAAGTCATTAAACCCAACTTTTAAAAGACCAGAGCATGAGTGGCATGAATAATGACTTAGTCTAATGCAAATCTTTTTAAATTTTATTTATATTTGACATTTCATCTTGACAAAGGCTTTGAGATTTTCATATTTCAAATGCATGGTGAAAGTGGATCATGGGTTAAATCAGAGAGAAAGAGGTATTTTTTTAATATAAAGGAGACCCTCAAAGGTCAAGTCTTCTCCTATTATGCAAGGATGAGAACTCTCTCTTTGCAAGAGTGAAGCAATATAAATGCATGATATTAAACATACAACATTCAGCTAAGGGGTTGCTAAATTATTTAATTATCTTGATTTAATGCCTAGACTCTATGTGAGGTTATGAGTTATTTAAAACTTTAGTTATGAGTTGTAGTTGGGGTAGAAAAATTAATTTTTTTCTAAGAGCCTAATGGATCCAGGCCGCACATTAAATCATTATTCATAAAGAAACTAGAAAAGACATGTTATTTACATTCCTCAATTTAAACATAATAACAAGTATTTTATAAATCTAATGCAAAAGAATAAAAAGTCGGTGCAATCGGGTACCATCATACAACCCAAAAAGAAAAAATGGGTAGCCGAGCTTTACCCTTATACAACCCGAAATATGAAAGAAAAATTACAAATTATAAATAAATGTTATGGGGGTCTTCTTATCTTCATTCTTTATATCTCTTTCATTTCTTCATTTGATTTGCTTCTTTTGATTTGGTAGGCTTTAGGGCATCATATGGCACCCTAGGGCTAATCTTTCTAACTAATGTACACCATTATCCCTCATAACACTAATCCTAATTCTTAATGCAAAATTACATTAAAAATAGGAAAAGTCTAACTACACCTATAAAATAAGTATTAGCTAAACACACCATACAACCCAAGCAGTTATATAAATAATTTTGACTTAGCACCCTGCACATGGATAATCAAGCCCACCTGTCTTGACTTGGATTATTCTTAGGGGTTAAGAAACCTGCAAAAGAGAACATTTATATTTATTTTAAGCACCCTTTAAGCACAATCCTCTGCAGAAAATATTATTAGGCTAATCACAGCCTAACATCTAGTCTAGGAAATATACATTCTATCATCCAGTCTAAAATAATACATCATAAAACTAAACATACATCACTTCATGCACCGTCCTAACATAAAGCTAGAAGTAGTTGCTTAATTCTAAAGTATGTGCAATAAGGCTTGTGTGGTATATCCCAACTAGGCTTTAAGGTTATGATTTTCTGAATGTGAAAGGAATTCAATTTAAAGGGTGGTTTCACTTCAAGTGGTTTAATTGATTTGAGAATTGTACTTAGTATTTCCTTTGGTTTCATGTGACTTACACTTAGCAACTAAGTGTTATAAAGAGAAGAAAGAGAGAAGATTATTCTCTTCCATCCTTACCTTAAGTCACATCTAAAGCATATTAATTAATCAATTCTCTTTAGTGAATGACTTATTATATATTTTAAATTAATCCTAAATTTAGGTTCACTTTAAATAATCATATTTAATAAGAGATGCATCTTAAGATTAATTAGAATGAATTACTATCACATGACACATGTGCATTCATTTTCTTCCATCATATGTAACATGCATATGACTAAATACTAAGTATATCTACACATGCAATATGTATTAGCACAATGATGGATATAAAAATATACATTTGGAATTTAGATCTTTTATTTGATTGAATTATTTTACTATATTAATTTAAAGCTCTATCTAAATTCTTATATAAAAAAGCATAAGAATGAAATTAAATAGGTATGTTTCATTGTTAACTAAGGAAGTGAGGTAATCAAATGAGCTCCTTGGGGCTAGCTAAAGCCTCGTGTTCCTAGGATGTCCAAATTATATACCTATTACATTCAAACATTTGTATGTTTATACACATGAATATAAGAAAGAAGACTTTAAACCATATGATCAATCAATTCAATCACTTAAATGAATATGAATTCATGTCTTTCTTAGGGGCTGTTTAGTTGCCTGTATTTAGAGTGTAAATTACACTAAATATAGTGTAAAAGGAATGCAGTGTATTTGGATTAATTTATTTGGTTGAAAACTCTACAAATACATGAAATTCTTTTTTCTTGTTTGGCAAAATAAATATAACATAAAGTATTTTTGAGATTATCGATGATAGTGGTGTTCGACGAAGACACGGCGACCAATGGCGGTGGGGAGCCGGTGTGGCGGTGTGGTGAAGTAGTCGATTGGTAGTCTGTGGTGGCAAACACTTTACATTGGCCAGTGTATTTAGAATTCTTCAAATCAGATGAATTCTAAATACACCCAAAATGACAATTCTGATGTATTTAAAATACACTACAAATGCATTAAAATTTTACTTTGCACCATACCAAATACTCAAAAAATTAAATTTCATGCATTTGGCTACTTTACACTCTAAATGCAGGCAACCAAACAACCCCTGAGTAGAAAAGGGGATTTTCATTCATTAGCTAAATGCACATACAAGTGTATAAAAATTTTAAGCTGATACTTCGCCATTATTAAACCAAGGGAGTGAGGTAAAGACCTCCTTGGGGCTACTTAAAGCCTTGTATCCCCAGAATGTTCAAACTAGATATACTCACTACTCTTAAATACACATGAATGTACAAATAATTAGAAGAATAGAAAAATCATGCAAAAGTTGTATTTGATTTAATTGGATGAAGATTTTCATTTATTAGCTAAATGCACACATAAGCGTATAAAAGTTTTAAGCAGATACTTTGTCATTATTAAACTAGAGGAGTGAGGTAAACAACTCCTTGGGGCTACTTAAAGCCTTGCATCCCTTAAATGTCCAAACTAGATATACCTACTACTCTGAAATACACATGAATGTACAAATAACTATAATAATAGAAAATTCATGCAAAAGTTGCATTTGATTTGATTGAATTATTTATACATGTGAGATAAAGTTCTATCTAAGTTCTAACATATAAGTACATAGGAATGAATTCAAATAAATGTTGTGTCCTTTTTAAATGAACTATACACTTGTTAATATTCAATCCTTGTGTAATTACATGAAGATTAAAGAAAGAGAACTTCATATCACATGTTCTAAGCTATAAGCTCATCCAAGCTTATGAATATTTATAATTGTCATCACTCCATATATTATAATTGATTTATATACTTTTAAAAATAATTTTTAAATGTAATAGTGATTATAGTCACACATATTTTAATTTAAATCAACACATGCAAGCTTGACATAAAGGAAATCATTTCATTTAATTGATTTTTGAAAAAGATATATGCATGATTACAAGTGACATACAATATTTAATATGATTGGAAAGAAATAAAGAGACATAAGCACATGATTTCATTCAATCTAATTAATTCCTAAGGACAATCATACTAAATAAGCTCATTTAAAATAAATCAAAATTTCTTAATGTCATTTTTAATTTCATCTTTGATTTGATTTTAAAAATATGATAAGAGGTTTGCTAATCCTAATCTCATTCCCCATGTGTGAGTTAATTTGATTTAATGAAAAATAATTATATCAATTTTATGGATTAATTAGGTTAAGATATGAATTAAAATAATTAATTAAACCCTTACCTATGTTACCTTAAGATAACTAATCAAATGATTATGAGCTAATATAATATGCAAATGAATTGAAAAGTAAATAGCTCCTATAAAATGAAAGTGGCCTAATGCAATTAGCTCACAATCATTGATTAATTAAACTTAAGGGACTCATATTAATTACTTTTATAGATTTCTCACACATGTGAGCTAACCATAATTTCATTAAACCTCTTTAGGTTATTCAAAACCTAAAAACCTACCCTTGAATTAATTAAGAAAAATTAGATCCATTTTAAAATTTAATTAAGTAATTAATTAGTTAATTAATTCCTTACTTCCTCTTGAAAAGTAAAAATAATTTGGGTTAGGTGAGACCCTAAATGGGGTGAGTGAGGGCTACCAAGTGATGGGAGAGTGGATTTTGTCATTTATGGGTGGAATCATATGTAAAGAGGGCTTGACCAATGGACAATGGCTTGGATTGGATTCACTTATCTTTTGGGCTGACTTTAGGCTAACCCAAGATGGGTTTGAGTTGGGTTTGATCATTCTCTAATGGGTCAGGGGTTGGTTTCATGGGTTTTGGCTCAATTTGGTCATATGGGTTCAATTTGGGTCATGTTGGGTTAGGTTGACCAATTGGTCAAATTGGGTCAAATCAAGCATTGGGTTAGGTTCAAATAATGATTTGAAGTGTTTTGGTTCAAGTAGTTTCAATCAATTTGGCCTAAGTTTGATTTTTTGCTCATTTGGATTCATATATGTCAATTTGGCTAATTTGATCAATTTGATCAAATTGGCCAAATCGGCTTGGGTTGGGTGTTGGTTCAAGTTCAATTAGTTGATTAAAAATGATTGTAGGCTTTTGTTTGAATTAATTTGGTTTTAATTTAGATTTTATCCAATTTGACCTTTTAGGTCATTTTTGACTAAGTTGGGTTGGTCAATTGGGTTAGGTTGAGTCCAATTGACTGAATTGGAGCTTTGGCCAAGTTCAACAATAAATTTGAAATGAACTTGTGACATTAGTTACAGTTAATTTGAGTTGGATCATGATTTAACCTATTTTGGCCTTTTAGGTCAATTTGAGTTAACTTGAGTCAAATGGCCAATTGGGTTTGGTTTGGCTCAATTGATGATCAAGTCATGTTCAAACATTTATCATGGGTTGGTGTGAATCAATGGTTTCAATAAATCTGGTGTATGGTGAGTTTTGGCTGGTTTGGGATTCATATGGACTAAAGGTTGACTTGGTCAAATGGCTAAGTTTACTTGGTTTGACCCAACTCAAGGTAATTGATCATCCTAGGGTGATTGTTAATTATGATATGAGGCTTGGATAGGCTTGGTTCAATCCAATTTGGGTTGGATTAGAACTTAGCTCAAAAAGGTCCTTTAGGCCACTTTGGGTCAAGTGAGCCTAAGTGGATCAATTGGCTTGATTTGGCCTGATTCAAGTTTAGCTGAACTTATATATGAGCTTAAGATTGAAATATAAATTCAACTGCAATCAATTTGGAGTCCAATGGACTTTGGCTCATTTGAAGTTTTCAAGTAAAAAAGGCTAACTTGGGCTTGACTTGGGTTGACTTGAATTTAGTTTGATGATTATAGGTTTCATTTATATTTGGATAGATGATTGAAGGAACGATTGATTCAAGAGAAAATTCACTGATTTTGGCTTGATTTAGGTGAGTTTTGGTTAAGTCCAAAGAATTGGCTTAAAGGGCTTGAATTGGATTTTGATTTGATTTTAGATTTGATTTTGGCTATTTGAATTTATATTTCATTTATATTTGGGAACATAAATGAAGATATAAATGATTCATGAGAAAATCACTTGAGTTTGGAGTGATTTGGAAGCAAATTTGACAAAGTTCATGAAGGTAGGTCAAAAGGGCTTAGAAGGAAATTGATTTAGTTTTAGTCACTAGAATGTGGGTTTCATTTATATTTATGAATATAATGAATATATAATTGATTTATAAAGATACTAATTAATTTTGGGTTGATTTGAATGAGATTTATCCAAGTTTAAGGAGGTAGGTCCTTATGGCTTAGGAAGGATCTTGGTTGGATTTGGATTTAGTTTGGTTTAGTTTTGATTATTTGAGTTTATATTTCATTTATATTTGTGAATATAAATGAAGATATAAATGATTCATGAAGGGATCAATCAAATTTGGGTTGAATTGGGTGGAGATTTGGCTAAGTCTATGGAATTCAATTGTAAGGTTTATGAAGAATTTTGGACTTGAATTTGATCATGGGATTGAATCATTTAAAGTTGGATTTGAATTAGAATTTGATAGTTTGATTGAAGGATTGAATTAATATTTGAGAAAATCAAATGAATTGGGATTGATTTCAATTTGGCTAAGGCTAAGTCCATAAGATGAAATCAAAGGGCTTGGGAAGGGCCTTGAATTTGAGTTTGATCATGAATATCAATCAAGTATTTTGGAATTTAGATTTGGATTTGGAATTTAAATTGGGATTTGAGGTTTGGTTTGAGATTTGAATTTGGATTGGATTTGAGAAGGTGCATATGGATTAAGTTTAGGCCATGGGGTGGATGATTCCCTTAATTCTTAAGGCATGGCCTAATCCTATTATTAACCCTTCTAAGTCTCTAGGCTTAAGTTAAGTGTCCACCTAATCACTAGAAGTATCTTAGGACTAAAAACTCTTAGTGTCTACAAGAGTCCTAGATCTATGCTGAGGAGGTTGAAGACTCACTCTAAAAGTGAGGTCAACATAAGTTTATTAGAATCTTGTCTGAATAAGGTTCAAACAATAAGTAAAGAAGAATCAAAGAAGGTTTGATCACGGTTCAAATAATGATTGAAGAATGTTCAATTATTATTTGAGTAATGATTGAAGAAAGTTCAATATTAGTTTGAATAATGATTAAATAACTCCTAATAGGGTTGAGCTAGATTAAATCTTAATTCAAATATTATTCAAACATAGTATGGCACATGATTTGAATTTATTGTTATGTATTCATTATTTTTTTAAGAATTAACTCATTTGAATTGTCTTGCTATGTATGTAGATGTTTGGAGATTAATTGAAAAACTAATTAGATAGTTTTAGGCTATGAAATCATTGTGTGGAATATTAAAGGAAATGACACATGTCATTGCTACATTTTGTACTAATCAATATTTGAATGTGTTATTGACGAAGATAAAAACAAAGGTGAGCCTTTTAATTTAGTCAATTTTCTTATGTTTTCTTTAATCTTTTTGTAATTAATTTTAAATACTTCTTTAATTTTTAACTTGGTGGTTAAAGAACTCACAGTTACAAACTGATAATATGCCCACTACTACCTAATGAAATGATTTGAATCTTGGTAATTTTCAAGAACACATTTCATGGAGTCCAAAGTATGCACATTTATCATAAATTTTGATATTTTATAGTAATATAAATATATTCAAATTTAGAGAAAGGTTGGATTCATATGTATTAAGTGCTACAATAGAAACCTAAGATATTTGAGGGGCAATTCAATTATATTGTATTATAAATATTGTGTTTATATTCATTTATGATGATATAGAAATCAAATTAAATTATGGTGTGTCTACCTTTAAATCATAAATATTTGAACCATATTCATAGTTTACACATTCTTTTGATACATACACCATCGTTGTCGTAAGAACAAGTGTTCTAACCTTATTTACATCTTATTTAATATTTGTAAGACTACTTCAAACCATGTTGCTCAATCATAGTATCATGTTTCAACAATATTTAATTATGATTTTAACTGAGTTTGCACATGGTTCAAATAAGGTTCACAGATGTACGATCAAAATTAGATTATGATTTAAAGAAGGTTCGAATATAATTTGAATACATGTTCAAAGAAGGTTCATAATAAAATTTGTGATACTTCATCAAAATTTATATGAAAGCTCTATCAAAATGACTTAATCTATAAAACATAATAGAGATATAAAGAAATAAAATTGTCACCAATGAACCAAAAAAAGACAAAATCCACCATCATGGTTGTCTTATACACTAAAGCAAAGAAAATCTTATACAATTAAATATCAATATTTGAAAAGGGAGAAACTTTGTTCTTCTTATAATGTGGATTAAAATAAGAATATTGGAGGTATGTTGATTTGAAATAAACTTTTAGGTATATCTTTAAAAGAAGTAAAATAGTGGACATATTTCTCTAATTTTTCTACTATGGTGTATATAAAGCCAAATTTTTAAACATTATTTACATTTTTTACATTGAAGTTATAGCCCAAAAATAATTTTAAAATGTAACAATAATGAAAGCTATATCTAATATTCCTTTAAAATAATTTTTTTTGCTTCTGTTTTAATTTAAGGAATCTTCTTGATTTCTATAGTTTCACATGATGTATAACATATGAAGTCAAATACCAATGTTACATATATTTTTTTTGCTTCCAATAATTTTCATAGCATTTAAAATATAAAAAAACTATTTTTATTAAAAAAAAATGCCAATTTCTTGAGATCAAAAGTGGAAAGCAAAATCAAGAGTTTATAAAACTAGAATCCTAGTTACATATAATTATTTTCATTACCAGTACTACTTTGACAAAAGTTTTCTATGGTATTTGCTTCCTAAATTTATCAAATAACTCAAATTTTTTTCATCAACTTTTGTGAGTGAAGATGCATCAAGGCTATATAAATGTTATCCCAACTAGACAACTAAACAAAAAAATTAACCAACATTTTTTCTTTTATTAATTCATTTTTAATCTAACTTCATTTTAATTACTAGAACACCTAGGGGTCATCAATGATAGTTTGAAGAATTTAAATTAGACATAAATCTATCAAAAAGGATCTCTTTGAAGGCATGTACCTAAGGAACATAAAAAAAGCTAAACATATTTTTCATTCAAGCATATTTTTGTTAAAAATAATTAAACTTCATTTCAATTTTTTCCTTGCAAGTTTTTTATCGATGAATAATTAATATTCTTTTGATTCTTCTCTACTTTATTTCATCTTGAAAAGCACTCTAGTTTGTCTTTTAAATGTGTAATAATTCTATCCTTTTTTTCTAATAATGATGCCCCATTTGGATTATCAATCAGTATTTCATTTGTAATAAGAAGTACAAAAGAAAATTGACAATGAATATATATTTAATTTATATATAAAAAAGAATTATTCATCTTTCTTTCTTTTGTTATCTATATGAGAATGATAGTAAGTGTTGATCCATATTTATTATTTTGTAAACCAAGACTTCACTAAAAAGAATGAAGAGTAAACAAGAGAAACATTATAGAGTGAAAAAGTATTAGAGTGGTAATTTTAGAAATTTTATGAGAATATAGATCTAGTTTTTATTGGCTTTATTAACCATAATCATGTTTAGAGATCATATATGGGTAATGGAGTTGTCGGCTCACATTGACCTAAAGTAGTTTTTGAATCTTAGCCTTAATTACCTTTTTAATCTTCACTGAGAATATTCTATTCTTTTGTTAGGGTTGAAGTTTAAGTGATGGCTTGCAAAGTTAAGGTTGACTCTAAGCATCTTAAAGGGTTTACAAGTAAAAATATCAAAGTTATTTTATAAAAGGAAAGGAATGAAAGAGATAAAAGTACTTTTGTTTTTAGTGTTAATGTAGAATTTCATTTCATGAGGCTCCTCATTGAAGCCAAGAAGTATCTTGATGATGTCCTTTTATTTAGGTTATCCTTTGGGCCAACCCCCTTTTTGTTACTACATGTCTCATTTTTAATGTCATGAAGTATAATTTCTTATGTTGGATAATGTTTCCATATAAGATGTTCATCAGCTTAAAAATTGAGAACTTAAAGTCAAAGGTCATATGAAAATTAAGAATTTGAAGGGTTATAAATGTTGTCTATTGAAGACACTCTTGTAAGTTGAGAGAACATGAGCGATCAGTAAATCAATTTGTCAATATTTATACAAACTATCTTTCCCTTATATCACATCTAAGAGGTATAATCTCTTAAAAACATACCTTTCCTTAAAGAAACCAATCAAAGGTTTCATCGATAGCTTTGAGGTTCTTAGAATTGATTATTATTTTGGTCATGAACTTGTTGAAGAGAACATTCACAAAGTTGCCTAGACATAACTCTTACACTAAAGTAGGTAATATCATACCTTTAATAAAATACATTACCCAAAGTTTATTTAAAAGAAATTATTTTCTATTTATTGTTTATAATACATAATGTCATTAATATATTATTTGAAAAATAGTAAAGAAAAAGTCATCAACATTATTTTAGCTCATATCATAAAATTATATAATTTAAAGAGATTGTATATAAAAATTATGATACATATCCCATTATCTATCAAAATGTAATATCACTATGACTACAAAAATATAGCTACAATTTAATAAATAAAAATAGATATAACCAAGAATTCATAATCCCTACTCAACTCTATCCTTCCCATTATCTATCAAACTGTATAATATTATCCAATACACAAAAAAGAAAAAATCAATATGTATATTGATATATTTCCATAAATAATAAAATATATTGTATTTGAATAATTTTTTAAATATTCCTAAACATGTGATATTAATTATAGTGTCTCAGTATGTTAAGTTTATGCTCTATTAAGTATAGTGAATTAGTACACAAGTCAATGATAATAATATAAAACATAGATTATAATAATAATATCACATTCTTGTACAACCATTGTATTTTAGAAGATTATATGAATAAATAATAATTTCAAAGACATCACATTAAATTTCACTCAAGACCTTATTCCTCCTCAATATTTCACTAAACATATATTTAGACTCTTATACATTATTATGTTTTCATACATTTATTAAATATTAATTTAGACTCTTATGCCTTCCAATATATAGATTAGAAGGCATTGTTTGCATTTTAAACTCTAAACTCAAAAGACAATTAGACAATAGATTATTGACTTCAAACATTGATTGAAACTTATTTTGATTTTGATTGAAATATGTTCAATTCATGATCAAACATTTGAAGTTTATTAAAATCTTTTCCAATAAGGATCAAGCAATAAGTAAGGAAGAATCAAAGAAGGTTTGATACGATTCAAATAATGATTGATAAATATTCAATTATTGTTTGAACAATGATTGAAGAAAGTTTTATATTAGTTTGAATAATGATTAGACAACTCCTAAGAAGGTTGATCAACATTTAATTAAATTTTTAGTTAGAGCTAGATTAAATTTTAATTCCAATATTATTCAAACATAGTATGACACATGACTTAAATTTATTGTTATGTATTCATATTTTTTTGACTTAACTCATTTGAATTGTCTTGCTATGCATATAGATGTTTGGAGATTAATTGAAGATAGTTTTAGGCTAATGAAATCATTATGTGGAATATTAGAGGAAATGACACATATGGCATTGCTTACATTTTGTACTAATCAATATTTGAATGTGTTGTTGATGAAGATCAATGCAAAGGTGGGCCTTTTAATTTAGTCAATTTTCTTAAGCTTTCTTTAATCTTTTGTAATTAATTTTAAATACTTCTTTAATTTTTAACTTTATGGTTAAAGAAGTCACAGTTACAAATTGATAATATTCCCATTAGTGCTTAATGAAATGATTTGAATCTTGGTAATTTACAATAGCACATTTCATGGTGTATAAAACATGCCCATTTATCATAAATTTAGACATTTTATAGTGATATAAATATATTCAAATTTATAGAAACGTTGGATTCATATATATTAAGTGCTAGAACACATACCTAAGACATATGAGGAGCAATTCAACTTTAGAACATTATAAATATTGTATTTATATTCAATTGTGATTGATATAGCTATTAAATTAAAGTATGGTGTTTCTACCTTTAATTATATTCATAGTTAAAACTTTTCTTGAACCTTATTTGATCATGTTTGAACATTATTTGAACCTCACTAAAATCATATTCGAACATAGCTTGAATTTTTCTCAAACTATGTTAAACATTATTAGACATATTCCAATATTTTTCAAACCATTTCCAATGATGTTCAAATCATGTTGAAACAATGTTCTAATCATATTCAAATCAAAAGCCCCACCTATTTATTAGTTTATTGTAGGTCACATACTAAAGTTCAACTATTCAATAAATGCTTTAATGTTACAGATTTTATGGAGCTATTATCTTCTATGTTTGTATATATACTCACCTACTTTATATGTAGTTTGTTCAAAGCATCACTTACCTTTTCATTTGGTATTTTCACATCATCACCTATGCTATTAAAATACAATGAACTAAATGATCTTGCATCATCTTTATTTATACAAAAAAATTTAGTTAAAATTTCCATGTGAGTCATATGCATAGATATAGGAGATTGATGTTAAATGGATATTGCTTTCTCATCCAAGAAAAATGCATGATTATATATTATTAGCAAATTAGTTGGAAGAATTGAAATTGTTGGTTGCACTACACCAAAGAGGTACATCGCGTCTAAGTTTAGACTGACTTAGCTCTTATTAATATTTTTTATTTTGTATATAAGAGAAAACGATTAGATCTTAAAGAGAAATACTTCTTTACACCATCAATTTGTTGTTTTGTTTTTGGATAAATGCCCAATTAACTTGTCTATCTTCTTTCATTTTTCTTCATATAGTATAAGAATATTGATGTTTGGATCAACTTAAAAAATATTTGGTGCATACATTGTCATTGTTGCAAGAACATGTGTTCTAATCATATTTGTATCTTATTTAATATTTGTAAGATTACTTTAAACCGTGTTGCTCAATTATGATATAAACTTTGCCATGTTTGAACAATATTTAATTATGTTTAATTGAGTTTGAACATGATTCAAATATGGTTCACATATGTCTGCTCAAAATTAGATTATGGTTTAAGGAATGTTCGAATATAGTTTGAATGCATGTTCAAAGAAGGTTTAGAATAAAATAGTTGATACTTAATTACAATTCATATGATCGCTCTATCAAAAATTGACTTAATCTATAAAACATAATAGAAATATAAAGAAATAAAGCCTATATATGTTAAAAGTCACCGATGATCAAAAAAAAAAAAGACAAAATCCATCATCATGGTCATCTTATATGTTAATGCAAAGAAATCTTATACAATGGAATATCAATATATGAAAAGGGAGAAACTTTGTTATTCCTATAATGTGGATAAAAGAATATTAGAGGTATGTTGATTTGAAATAAACTTTCAAGTATATTTTTTCAAAGAAACAAAAAGTGGGCATATTTCTCTAATTTTTACTACTATGGGAGTATATAAAGCCAAATTTCCAAACATACTTTCATATTTTCACATTTTAAATTTATTTTAATCCATAATTTTTATTTTATTTATTTTGAAATTATTTTTTAATTGTAAAAATTTATTCTTTTTTTCTTCAAATTGATATAACTCTTTACTAGTATTTTTTTTTTCTATCATAAAGTTGTATAAGGAGCGCCCACAAGAAGATATCATTGCATAATAATACTTGAAGCACCATATGCCACTCTAAGAACTCATTAGAGAAAAATGAGGCTTAGAAATAAAATAATATTCAATGCATTTTGAATGATTGTCAAGAAATTTAATAAATAATATCATTCTATTTAATTTAAAAAATCTTCATAATTTCTATAGTTTAAAGTTAACATGATGAGTAACATATAAAATCAAATACCAATACTACCTCTTTTTGCTTCCACTAATTTTCATAGCATAAAAAAATAATAAATCAATTATTTTTATAAAAAATGCCAATTTCTTGGGACCTAAAATGATAAGTTTATAAATTTAGAATCTTAGCTTCATAAAAATATCAAATGACTCAAATTTTATTCACCAACTTTTGCATGAAGATGCATCTAGACTCTATAAATATTATCCTAACTACACAACTAAATAAAAAATTAATCATTATTTAATCTTTTATTAAATCATTATTAGTTTAACTTCATTTTAATTACTAGAACACATATGGGTCATTAATGATAGTTTGAAGAGTTTAACTTAGACATATACCTATCAAAAAGATCTCTTTGAAGGCATCATGTACCTTAGATACATAAAAAAAAGAAATATAGTTTTGATTCAAGCACATTTTTGTTATAAAATGATTAAAATTCATTTGGATATCCCTTGCAATTTCTTTATCATATTAATAATTAATATTCATTACTTCTTCTCTACTTGTTCTTATTTGAGAAGCACATGAATTGGTATTTTAAATGTGTAATAATTCTATCTTTTTTTTTCAATAATTATGTCGCTTTTGGTTTTATCAATCAATTTTTTCATTTAGTATTTAATATTGATAAGAACTACAAAATAAAAATGATAATGAATATATATTTGATTTATAAAACAAAAGAATTATCCATCATTCTCCCTTTTGTTATCTATATGAGAATGATATTAAGTGTTTATCCAAAATTATTCCTGAGTAAACCAAGACTTCACTAAAAAGAATGAAGAGTAAACAAGAGAAACATTATAGAGTGAAAAAGTATTAGGGCGGGAAGTTGGGAGATTTTATAAAAATATAGATTAAGTTTTTATTGGTTTTATTGATCGTAACCAAGTTGGAGATCTTGTATGGGTAATGGAATTCATGGATGGCATTGACGTGAAGCAGTTTTTGGATCTTAGCCTTAATTGCCTTTTTAATCTTCACTAAGAATATTCTCTTCTTTTGTTAGGGTTGAAGTTTAAGCAATGGCTTGCAAAGTTAAGGTTGACTCTAGGCTTCTTAAAAGGTTTCCAAGAAGAAACATCAAAGTTGTTTTATAAAAGGAAAGCAATGAAAGAGATAAAAGTACCATGTTATTAGTGTTAATCTCAAATTTCAATCCATGGGGTTCCCCCATTGAAGCCAACGAGTATCTTGATGATGTCCCTTTATTATGGTTTTTTGTTGGACCATCCCCTTTATTGTTACTACAAGTCCCATTTTTAATGTCATGAAGTATAATTTTTGATGTTGAATGAGGTTGTCATATACGATGACCACCTTCTTAAAAATTGGGAACTTAAAGATAAAAATCATATAAAAACTAAGAATTTTAAGGGTTAGAAAAGTTATCTATTAAAGATGATGTTGTAAGTTGAGAGAGCATAGGAGATCAGTAAATCATTTTGTCAAAGTTTATACCAACTTTCATACCCTTATATCACATCTATGAGTTATAATATCATAGAATACATAGCTTTTCTCAGAGAAACCTATCAAGGTTTCATCAATAGTCTTGAGGTTCTTAGACTAGATTTTCATTTTGGTCATGAGATTGTTTAAGAGAACATTCACTAAGCTACCTATCATGACTTGAAGTGACACAACTCCTACTCTATAATAGGTAATGTCCTATGAGATACTTAATAATATATATTACCCAAAGTTTATGTAAAAGAAATCTATTTTGTTCATTATTTATAATATATGGTGCCATTAATATATTATTAGAAAAATAGTAAAGCAAAAGTCATCAACATCATTTTAGCTCATATCATAAAATGATATAATTAAAAGAGACCATATATAAAAATTATGATACAAATCCTATTATCTATTAAAATGTAATATTACTATGACTGCAAAAAATATAACTATAATTTAATAAATAAAAATAGTTATAACTAAGAATGCATAATGTCTACTCAACTTGGTCCTTCCCCTTTCCCTTCCTTAAAATCATCATATATGAATAAAGTAGAGGTATGTATTAATAATTTAGTAAGTCACACAAACTGTACAATATTATCCAAACACAAAAAGGAAAAAAGCAATGTGTTCATTAATATATTATCATAAATTATAAAATATATTGTATTTGAATAAAGTTTTAAAACTTTAACTTTAAACAAGTAATATTAATAGAAGTGTTTCAATATGTTATGTGTTACATTTGATTAAGTATAGTGTATTAGTGCAGAAGTCAATGGTAAAAAAATAGAACATGATTTATAGTGATAATATTAAATTATTGCACAATCATTATATTTTAGTAAGATAACAAGAATAAATAATAATTTAAAATATATCACATCAGATTTTACTCAAGACCTTATTCCTATTCAATATTTCATCTATATATAGTTAGGCTCTTATATATGAATATGTTTTCATACATTTATTTAAACATTCATTCAGACTCATATATCTCCCAATATATATTATAATTTATTTTTAAGACCTTCATGCATCTTTATAAATATACATATCATTCAGACCTATATGTCTCTTTGCAATATACATGTTACTTAGGCTTTTATCTTCTTCGAAGTATTCATCTTAATAACTTCTTAGAATCATCCAAGATAAAAAGAACAAATTAATTTCAACATCCTAAGATTCTATATAAGATAATAAATTACAATCTCAAAAATAACTTAAAATGTTCCTTATTAGTTAACTAAATTGAGAACAAAAAGAGCATGACCAAACATTGCCATAGTGCAAAACTTATAAGTAGGAAATACTCAATTCAAGCATTGCGATAATAATCATCAATCATTTTGAAGGAAGGAAATATCTACCAACAACCACTAACAAATCACCCTACAAGGAAAAAAAATACTATAATAACATACATTTGTATTTTACATAATGCAAGAATAGCATTAATCAACTAACAATCAAGACAATAACTAACCCCATGTTATGATTCAAAAAATTACAAGTCAATAGATGTGACCTTAAAGCTATAATATAAAGGGAAAATGGGGTGGCACAAGACAATAACAAAAGTATGTTTCCCAAGATCAAATGTTACATAAAGAAAAAAAAGGGTACTTATAAATATCAAATAGAGAAAATTTTAGAGCAAAATTAAAAAAACTTACACTAATAAATTAAATACAATAAGATAGCCAAAGCATTAGATCTCATTCTCTTAAGCATTATTATCACAATCATGTTGACATTTAGAAAACAAAAAATATATGAAATAAATAATTGAAACATCACCAAGCTAGAGCAATCTCTTGCTTATCCCAACACACATGATTTGCATTTTGATATATATATATTAAAGATGCTTGAATATCAATATATCTTTTTATTTTTTATTAAAAAGTTACATAATAATAAATTTATAAACTTAAAAAAATATTTTATAATCAGGATGATGTATTCTAATAAAATGAATCCAATGGGATCAAAATCATTAAAATTCGACAAAAACAATCTCAAAAAAGTAAGTGTAAATGCATAATTATAACTTCTAAAAAATATTTATTGGGTTAAATGAACTTTAACTTTCGTGTGCTTATTATCAAAATGATTAATTTATAGAGAAAATTTCAATAGCCTACGAGTGCTTGAATCCTTATTTGTTTGTATATGAAAATGAACATTAATTGAGACAAATTATGCTATAGACTTTGCTATTCATCATATTCTCTAGTTCTCTAACACATATAAGCTACCTACTCATTGCCATTGGGGGCTATCCCCATTGCCATCTTCATGAAGCCCTATTTGAGAGCAAACACATCAAGTCAATAGATACTAATGAGACCTTATATGAGCATTTTGTTTTGGAAAAGTAATGTCAAATGACTATAAATTACTAACGTTTGATTTTTTTTTTTCAATTACTAATGTTCAATTTTTTTAAAATGTTGGCATTTTAAGTCAATCAATATGATCATTTTTCACTCTTCTTTATGTAACACTTTTTATAAAATAGTTGTTAAAAATCTTCTAATAAATTAAAAGAGATTTTTTCTTACCATCATTTATAAGTTATTTCTATTAAAAATAAGGATGTTGCCAACAATATTGAGTTAACTCAAGAGAACACTCAAAACTTCGTCTCTTTCTCTTGGACAATTCTTTTATATAAAAATGAAGGGACATTTACATACATAGCACACAATTCATATATATTTACACATTTAACACACAAATATAAATTTTTACATATATAGCACCTAAATTTTTATTGTTATAACAAAAATAGCACTTTTCTTAATTTTTTGAAGTAAAATTCACCTTTTGAAGCATAGGAAAGGTGCTTTATTTGTAAATATCAAATTTTAGGTGTTCGAAATATAAATGCATAGGATTTGTGTGCTATGTATGTAAATTTCCCAAAAATAAATTTAAGGAAAACTTTTTATAATGTCATTAGGAAATCAATCTTAAAAGACTTGTCCTTAAAGGTATTCTTCAAAAGTTTATTGACTTACAATTTTTCTATATATTGTTCTAAATGATGAGATAATGTTTACTTCGACTCTTTAAATATGTTGAAATAAGAGTGTTCATATCTCCTTTCTTTTTTTGTTATTGGTCTATTTTTTAGAAATTTCTTCATAATTTGGAAAGTAAATCATCTTCTTTACTTCATGGAAATTTTAATTTAATAATTCAATGTAGGTTTCATTGATTATTTTTATTTACAAAATTTAACCTTTTAAATTTATTTTATGCATTTTATAAATTTTTGCACTATTTGATATTATATATATTAAATTTAAGTTATATTTTTCTTGATATCAATATTAAAGTAAATTAACATTAATCTTTCAAGATTAAGATAAACTATTATTTTATCACATAGTTTGAAATAATATTTAATAATTACATGATCACAAGCATCATGATATCAATCATGGAGAAAATGCTAACAAACATCCATATATATATATATATATATATATTTGTGAGAAGGAGCCGAAAAATTAAATAATGAGAAAACTATTCCAAATAGATCCTCATACTTATTAAATCTTTAATAATCTCGATTAACTGTGCATGTTTGACCATTGTTATATGTAAACATGAAAAATAAATATATCATAAAATTCAAATAAATTCATCTTATGTACAATACTTAATTTATTCTTACATTTAGTTCCTTTTTCATCAAATGACAAATATTTTTCATGAAGTTTATTTTTAGATTTGCCCATACAATTTAGTTTCATTTGTAAGGTTGAGTATGCCTCATAAATTTATGTTTAAAAACTTCAACTCTTTAAGAATAAATCAAATATTAATGTTTAAGAAATCTTCTAAATTATTGGCCCTATTTAAAATATTCTTAATATTATTATCATATTGAACAATAGCTTACCCAAAATTATTTATATTAAATCACTAATTAATGATCCCCATGGTTGGGGAATTTACATACATACCACACAATCTTATGTATTTACATATCTAACACCTAAAGTTAGATATTTATTTATGTAACACTTTTCTATGTTTAAAAAGGTGTATTTCATTTTTAAAAAGTGAATAAAGTGATATTTTTGATGTGATATTGAAGGTTATGGTGTTATATATATAAAAATTGAAGTTTAGGTGTTAGATATGTAAATACATAAGAATTGTGTGGTATGTATGTAAATCCCCCTTAATGATTTTGATTGATCAATTTAAATTTTTCTACATCTATTGGATATGATAATGCAACCATAGATTCTATTATCAATCTTATATTGGATGTCTGAGGTTATAGTTCATCAATGCAAACCTTTAATGAGACACAAAAAAAAAAGATAAAACATCATAATTTGTAGTTCTCCAACTCTTAGTTTAGCCAAAGATTTCACTTTTAGAACAAAATTTAAATAATACTTCTAATTTGTTCCAAATGAAAACATAAAATCTCCAACATTTAAAATTCTACAAAAAGCTTGAGATTGAATATAAAATTTCTAAGAAGTTAAGATTCACACTATAAAAACATAATTAAGATGCAATTAATTTGATCGCATCTCAATCATACACACAAATCAATCATTAAATAACTAAATGAATAAGAAAAGAGTCATAAATTCAAAGATCCACATTATAAAAAAGACATCTTTGAGAAGTAATTAGCACCAGGACTTGCAACGCACTCGAAGAAACCACATCTAATAGCATACATATAAGCTTAAGAGAAGCATAAATTATATTCAACAATTAACCATGAAAAGTTTGCATCAAAGAGATATTGATGGTTAAGCGAGAGAAGAGAATTATCAACGCTTTAAAAATGTTTATTATACAGGAGAGCAAACCCGTATATAGCGAAGGGGGTCTGGTCTTCTTAATTTTATAATTTTTCTTATAAGAGATAAGAAAATTAGTCATTTCTCTTTTCTAAAAATTATTTTTGCCCTCTACTTTTATCCTAACACGTAAATTTATACCTCTAGATATAAGAGGTTGGTTTCGCCCCTATAGTATAATCCTATGTTATATAGTTGAAAATAATAAACAATAGTGGCTAACTTTATCCCAATGTTTAGATTTTGAGGATGCAAATAGATTTAAACACTAGCGTTTCAAAATTAAGTTTAATCCACCTTTTGGTTGGCAAGAAATAACACTGAAAGGGTTGGTTGCTTGCAGATGAATCTACTCATAATTATATTTCCACTTCTTAAGGATATTAGAAAAAGTTTGTAGAGTTTAGAATTCAAATCTACTCGTAAATTTTATCAAAACAAATGATAGAATCTGATAAATTTATCATTTTTAAAATTTTTGTTCTAAATCGAAGAAACCAGATGAACCCCAACTAGGCTTCCAAATGCAGATTCCTTTAAAGTTAATGGCCATATGAATCGATTTCTATATGGCCATGAGAGGCAGTACCAGCATGATTATAATACTACACAAACACAAGCAAAGTTACAGAGAAAAAGAAAAGGAGAAGCTCACAATTCTGCTATTTTCATTAAAAGAATCGATTCAAGATAAACTGCAAAAGTATACAAATATTCTCCTGAAACAATCAGAACAGATAGAATAACAAAAACATAAACTTGTATGAAGAAGAAGAAAAAAAATTTATCAATAATCAGATGAGAAAACTAAATCGATATAAAGATTTCTCATTCATTCTTTGGGGTACCTAATGATTCTCTGCAACACCACTGTCCTCGCCCTCCTTATATCCCTGCTGCACCGATCAGCCTGCTCCCCCAAATCCTCAATGCTCTTCATGAATGCCCCAAGCTTCAGTTTAATCCCCTCTACCCCTAACTTCACTGCCTCCTCATCCTTCGAAGTGAAATCCACACAGTGAAGCAAGTAACTGATCTGAATCTCGAGCTGATCAACCAGCACCCTGATATGATCCAAATCTTTAATAGCCACAAAGGTACCAATTTGCATGGAGCTCATGACCTCCTTCTCCCCCTTCAATGCATCCTCATAGTGCTTCAAGAGAGAATCAAACCATTTTCCCATCGACCCCAATGGTATCGTTGAGGCTGCAGCCAAGGCTGCCGCCACCGGCGGCGCGGCCACGGCTGCAGCCACGACGGAGCAGATGAGAACCGAGGCGAAGGTCACGGCGAAAATTATGCAGGAGACCTTCCTCCAAGCTTTGACAGACTTGAGCTTTTTGTCGAGTTTGCGCTTCCTGAGCATCAGTTTTTCAAGCATTGATCGTTGCTGTCGATAAACTGCCTGGAATTCTCTGAAGAATTCTTCGGTGAAGGGGTCGCCGGCGGCCCTGAAGAGCCTCAGGTCTTCCAATGTCTTCTCATAGTTTGATTCCTCCTCTAAGCGCTGGAGCGCGACGTGGATGATGAGCTGGGTGTCGCGAGCGCGCTTGAGGCAGCGCTCGAGGGCGGTGCAGAAATCTAGGGTTTGGAGGCTGTTCTCGAAGTACTCTTCGACGAGGTCGAACAGCTCGGGGGTTTTCCAGATATCCTTCTTGCATTCCAGGATGATCTTGACGACTTCCTGGTTCATCTCCAGGAAGCAGGTGGTGATCTCCTTCAGCGATTCGAAGGAGACGGAGCGAAGTTCCTCGCCAGCGTCAAGAGAGGAAACGGCGCGGCTCATTCGATGCAGTAGCGTCGTGTCGAAGATCTGTAACTGTGAATCGAGCCGGCATGCTGCTTCGTAAGATAACAGCTCCGACTTGTAATGCAGATCCTTACCGCCGCCGCCGCCGCTGCCGTCGGCGGCTCCGACAGGACCAACCTTAGGACCCGAGGACTCGGGTAACTTGCCGAGCTGACCGCCCATCAAACTTAACTTTACCAAAGTCACCGATTTGTTGAAAAGATCACAACTTTTCGCTTGAGAAGCGGCGAAATGGTGGAATTGAAGTGATTTGAGCTGAACCAATATGTAGGACTATGGAATGGAAGAAAAAGCGAAGCTTTGAATGATTAAGGGAGAAAAGGTTATAAAGAGGAATGGAGAAGAAGAGAAGGAGAAGTGGAAGGTAAATGGTAACAGTTTGATAATGGCTTGCACGCAAGCAAAAACAAAGGGGAAGATGAAGAAGGGCAGCATGGCCGGGAAGCAACTACTTAACATTTTCTCTCTTATTATCCTTCTGGTTTCTGCGGAGAGTTGCAGTTTCAAAGAGGGAAGCAAGATGGAGCACGCGGCAACATTAATGGCGCGGGGTATGTATTTCCTGCACGAAAACGAAGGGAGTGCAGGTAACAGGGATTTAATTAATTTAAGTTTACATACATATCAAATAACTTTTATACATTTATATATCTAATATATAAAATTAAATATTTATTTATTTATTATTTATATATATATAATACATTTTATTTTTTAAAAATAAATAATAATGATATTTTTAATATGAAATTAAAAATTAAAATATTATATAATTAAAAATTAAAATTTAAAATATATAAATACATAATAATTATATAATATGTATATAAATCCCTCTTAATTTAATTAATCAATAAATCAGGTAATTTGACTAATCCTGTGATTAATGTATAAAAGTGAGTTTAAAATGAAATTAATTATAATTTATTGAATAAATAAATATACGAGATTTAAAAATTAATAGATATTTAAAGAGGTTGGATTGTGATAATGTTTAAAAATAGTGAAATCATTTAATTTTATTTAAATGATATAAAAATGCCACTATGTAATATAATTGTATAAATATATTACTTTGGGCATTATTTAAAATATTATTATTATTTAAAAAATAAGATTTTATGACTTTATGTTATTTTTATTAAATATATTTTTAATCATCTAAAAAAATGAATGATAATATTTAAAAAGATTTACATACATAACACAAATTCTATGCACTTACAAATAAGGTCCAAAAAAAGTCGTTTACTGTTTCGTTCGTTAACTAAACGAATAAACACTAACAAAGATTTCTTGATATATAAATAGAACATAAATAATCATTTTCGTGTAAATGATTTAGCTTCGAAATAAAAATTAAATTATTATTATTATTATTATTATTATTATTATTATTATTATTATTATTATTATTATTATTATTATTATTATTATTGTTGTTGTTGTTGTTGTTTTATTACTATTATTGTTGTTGTTGTTGTTGTTGTTGTTTTATTACTATTATTATTATTATTATTATTATTTAATTATTATTATTTTTATTTATTACTATTATTATTATTATATATATATACGAACACATTTACATATCACAAAGATGCTTAAAATTTTGTTATCTAAAAGATTAAAGTTTAAATCCTCCATCATGTAGATTGTAAAAAAAATTTGAGCACTCATTGATCGTAACCAGCAACCGAACACAAAGACATTTCAAACTCGATATATAAAGAGCAACACCTAACAAACAAATTTCAAACGAGAAACCTAACAAGAGTTTGTTCGCTGCTATTGTTTACACCCCTACTTACAAATATTACTTGCCCTTTCTATGCATGAAAATGTGCATTTCCCTTTAAAAAGAATAATGATATTATTTTTCATATAACATTAAAAATTTAAGTATTATTTATATAAATATTAAAATTTAGGTGTTAGATATATAGATGTATAAGAATTATATGCTATGTATTTAAATATCCCTAATATTGAGCATAAAATTTGACCATGTAATGAAGCATAATGGCAATATGTGATACCATATAAAAGATTAATGCGACACTCTAAGAACCTTTGGATGTCTTCTTATGCTATGTTTGTGCACATTTGTGATCGAGATATTCATAGTTGTTGGACGAACTTGAGCGGCTTTAGGAGGCACAATAAGTGATAAAGAAGCTCACTCAATAAGTGTGAATGGATGTTGTGACTAAAGTGGTTGCCTAAAGAAGTAGAGTGAGCTATAGATTGTGTAAATGGATGTCGTGACTAAAGTGCCAAAAGTAGAGTGAGTTAGAGATTGTGAATGAGGTAGAGTGGCACTATACACGAGTTATCACTAGAGTAATAGAGCATAATGACAGTATGTGATACTATAATAAAACATTAATGTGGCACTCTGGGACCTTATAAATGTCTTCGCATATTATGTTTACTTGAATTTGTGATCGGGACATTTATAGTCATTGGACAGAACTCGAGTGGCTATAGGAGGCGCAAAAATTGATCAAGAAGCTCAACACGTGCAAATAGATGTCATGACCAAAATGGTTGCCTAAAGAAGTAGAGTGGACTAGAGATTGTGACCGAGGTAGAGTGGCACTATGTATAAGTTATTACAGAGAAATAGAGCATAATGACATCATGTGATACTATATAAAAAATTAACGCACTCTAGGATCCTATAGATGTCTTCATATGCTATATCTACCTGCATTTGTGATCGGGACATTTATAGTCATTGAACGAACTCGAGTGGCCATAGGAGGCGTAACAACTGATCAAGAAGCTCAACACATGTGGATGAGTGTCAAGACTAAAGTAGTCATCTAAAGAAGCAAAGTGATCTAGAGATTGTGAGTGAGGTAGCATGCTTATGTGAGTCTCTAACATTAATATGTTCCTATCTCCATGAAGGTGATGCTTGCATCAATGAATGGGTCAATTAAAATTTTATTTTTGTTTGAAATTATCATTTAAAATGATTAAAAAAATTTTAAAAAAATAGAGATTCAAGGACTTAATGATTTATTATTTTTTTATTAATTTTGATGCCAATATGCATGAATTTAAATTTCATATAAATGTGAAATTAATATCATACATCAAAGATGGCTTGCATCAAGGCCAACAAAAAAGCTTAGGAAGGACTTCTTATTCATTTTAAGGACAATACCTCTAGAGCTTTGGACCTAATTTCATTACTTAAATAAGTTTTGCAACTAGGATAGGTTCCTAACTAATTGGGAAATATAAGAAGTTCTACATAGTCAATGTTTAAAATAATAGTATAAACTTCCATGACTCAACCTCATAAACTTCAACAAACCATTTAACTCATGTGAGCTCAAACAAATGAACTCAACACAATAAGCACCCTGACACATGATATAAATTTTAATTTCATTTTTTTATAATTTAATAACTTTAAATGTTTAAAATAATTGTATAATTTTTCATTAATATTTGTTAAAAAAATACATAAAAGTACAGGAAAATTTCAAGGTACCCAAATCAATTCGTTTAAATAGTGGACAACTATTGTGAACCCATATGTTACCTAATGCAAATATTACTCATCTATAAATCTAAGATATGTTTAGAGCAGCTGTAACAATTTTAAAAAATAATGATAAAACTATTATAGATAAACTTATTTAAAAAATTAGAGTATTTATTTTATTTTATTTTAAAAAGATCATATCACAACTTATTGGCAGTCATCGCACTTTGTTAGTTCATATTAAAAAATATAATTTTTCTATCACAGATTCTCTAAAAAATAATCAGAACGTAGTTTCTAAGCGGCACTATTGTGCATTTTCATACCGCATTGCTACCACTACAAATGCATAATAAAAAACTCTTAGTTCCCTAATAATATTTTTAAAAATAACAATTAACACCAAATATATTTTATTTTTAAAATAAAATATAAATATAAAACAAAAATAAAAAATAAAAATGACCCCTCAATGATATTTCAATAGCTTAGACTTCACCACCCTAATGAGTGATATTTCATCACCTATAGCTTTCACCCTAAAGGATAAAATATCATTAGCTACGACTTCAACCATAATGGGGTGATACGAAATCTCCTTCAAATACCACCCTAAAGAGTGATGTTTCATCATCTTTAGCTTTCACCTATGGTCCTAAAGGTTGATATCTCATCAGCTTAGACTTCATCTAGAGAGGGGTGATGTCCTAAGCTATGATTCCCACCCTAAGAGGTGATTCTTCATCAATTTTAGGCTTCACCAAAAGATCGTCAACTTTCGCCACCACTCGAAGGAGTGATATAATAAGATATGGCTTTCAACTTTAGGGATGATTTGTAATTAGCTTTAGCTCTCAACCAAAAGGGATAATATATAGCTAACTATATCTTCCAAAGAAAAGAGATATTTCCACCCCCATGAGGTGACATACTCACTTTGTTTTTTGGTTCGTCGCATTATTACTAAGACCTAGCGTATCTTGGATTTGATCTTTTGCCTCGAGAGGCTTATCGTGCACCCTTAGGGGAATCATTAGCTACCTAAATTCACCTTCAAAGAACTATTTGAAACCAATGATTCCGATTAAAATTACCCAACAATCAAATCTCGAGCTAACAAACTTAGAAGCCACAAGTCATGACAAGCTCGATTGAAACCAAAACCAAATGCCAATGGTTACAATGCAACTCCATAACTTGAAGTTACATTATCATATTCTACTATCACTAACTTTTGGTACAAAGATCCACCTAATATATCATAGATGAAGAAACTATAAGACCTTGATAAAGTTTACCCTCCATCCTTCTATGCACACACTATATATTGAAGCATATTCAAGATGCTATTAGCATGAGAGTAATATTTGAGAGCTAGAACCACAAATATTTCACAAATCAATAGTGCTCTCCTAATAAGGGTAATAAATTAGGTTATTTGTCTCAAACCTCACATCTAAGAGGTTATTTGGTTAGTTGAATTAGTACAATATTATATTTCATTTCTCTCCATTTAGTTGTTTTGATGATTGATATGATATAAATGAAATACAAAGCAAAATTGAAGAATTTAAAAGGCCCCATATATTTCTCGTGCATTTGAAATTTACCCAAATCAAATAATTTTAAAATCCTGCATCGCACATGCTTGTGATTGCCATCTCTCAATCATCATCGTTCGTTGCCACTTGTGCCCGCCCTTTTTCAATCATTGAGTCGACGTAATTAAAATGTCTTCTAACAAATATAACAAATTATTTTCATGCATTTGATTTGTATCCAACCAAATAGCTATTACATTTCTAAAATACTAACATTTCAATAAATTTGCATTAAGTTGAACTGGATGGATCCTAAATAAATGTTAATCTTATAATTAAGGGAAATATGTATGCCCTGTTGAAAAAACTCTTCTTGTTTCCTCAATTGATAGTTAAATTGAGAGAGCTATTTTGCTCAGGTGCCCACAATGCTCTAAGCCTATTAATTAAATTCTTCCGCCATGTTTCTAACCTGACTTACTGTAAAACATAAAGATATGCTATCTGCAATAGTTCTCAATCATCCAATGCTTTTGTGTTTCTTTCTCCCCCAATATCAAACTATATTAAAACCAAACAATTCTAACGCCATCACTTAACCAAAATCCAAGCACTGAAGATATATGACATCAAGTCAAAGAACCTTAAAACGGCAAGTTCTTCCTCTCCAAATGTACTCTGTTCACACAATAATCTACTTCTATGTCCACTCTAAATATGTACATGGAACCACACAAAACATCAAAGAATCATCTTCTCTAACCTTGTTTAGCTCTATCTTCCTCTTACCCACATGCAACTAAGGTTGTCAAAAAAGCTCGTTGTTTGCGAGCATCGTGTTTCGTTATGTAGCTGTGCTCGTTAGTTAACACGGCCGACAACAGACATTTTATTTCGATATAGCAAAACAATCATTTGTTCGATGTTCGCTAATTTTCGAAATAAAAAATTATATTATCTTATATTATATTATTTTTATTTTTATTTATTACTATTATTATTATTATTATTATTATTATTTTATTACTATTATTATTATTATTATTATTATTATATATATACGAACACATTTACATATCATAAATGCGTAGCAGTGGTTAAAACTTTTGTTATTTATCGGGTGACAGGTTGAATCCTCCTCTCAAAAAATCTTGTTGTTGTGCATTTCGTGTTATTTCGTTAGCTCGTTCGTTAACAGCTGTCAACATTTATTCGATATATAAGCAGGTCAGACAAAACAAATTTCAACGAGTACATGCACAAGAGTTACTGCTTCGACTCGTTTACACCCCTACATGCAACCACGCAAATGATTATTGCTTCCATTAGCTACACCATAGAATTAATTGCTTAACAACACATAACCAGGCCAACTCCATTCTCAAGTAAATACCTCCTCTAATTACTTAAGATTGCTCCAAGTAAAGCCCAAATTAGTAACTCAAATCAACTAGATATAATAACCTCAAGTTCTTCACAGCCAATAATATATAGCCTAAACCTCCTCTCCAACCAATTTAACCCCAACTTTAATGTAACATTACTCAACGAATTTAAACTATACATCCATGCATTTATCTCTCCATTTAAGAATCTATCCACCTCTCCAGCTATATGGAACACATGGGTGGACACAAGGAGCTTATAGAACCAAATGGGCATATTATTGCCTGTGCATCTATTTTTGAAACGCTTCAGATTTCAAGTGAAGGATACATCATCCCCGCCCCAACCAAAAACAGGACACTCAAATCATAGATTTCAGGTTCACATTAAAATATAAGAAGATTTACATACATACCACACAATTCTTCTATATTTACATATCTAGCAAACACTTACCTTAGACTACCTCCTTTCCTATTAAATACAACACAAATCTCCAGATTAACCCTTTAACATGAACAAGTTGATAATGACCACTTTAAACAATATTTCCATATACTAACAAATTTTAAATGAAAATGATTCCACCAGGCTTCAAAAATATGGACCAATAGCAAAGCATTATGTGCATCCAATTAAGAAAGAAAATGTGTATTTTTCTATCATAACATGAAGTGAAAGCCTTATAAATACTGCAAAGCAACAATCCTTCTCACATAAGTGTCATAGCCGGGCTGTTTTCACCTAACAAAGGTGGACAAAGACAAAAAAATTAGCAGCAGCTCACTATGATCAGAACAAAAGATATCGTGTAGATCGCAAAGAATCTGGATTCTACTCAAACAAAAGGAATAGACAAAAGGCAAATTTATAATGAGGCTAACTTTATTGTTTTACAATAATAAAATGTTAAGCAAATCAAGATAAGGGAAGGGTGTGATTATTCAAGGATAACCCTACCTATCCATTAAATCTCAAAACCCTCCAAACCAATACTCAACCTAGTAGTTCTTCCCAAAAACCAAAACAATCGCATTCCAATTTGGTTCCTTACATTAGAAATAACTAAAAAAATCTATTAGAACATCGAAATTTCAAGTAGCCTGAAACCATGCTAAAAGACTAAATAAAAAATTTAGAAATTGAAAAAAAAAACAGTAAAAAATCAAAAACCACCAGTTAATCCAGCTGAAACAAAAGATACCCATGACCATCAGAAAATGATTGCACCAGGCCAAATCATTTCGACCTCAGCTTAGCACACAGTGCAAACAAAACCAAGTTGGCTTCAAATTTTCAATGTTTCATAAATGTTGCATTGTTTAATCTTAGCCAAACCAAAAGTTTGAAAGAGGAGAAGGCACATCAAGCTTGAAGTTTTGCGGCTCTTCCCCTTGATAAATAGATGTCATTTATCATCATTTATCATAAATGACTGTAAGAAGACATAGCAAATAAGAAAATAAGGATTAAGTCTTAAGAAACAAAAAATAGAAATAATGATCATCATTATCAACCTTAACCTAATAAATTGGGGGAGCTTAATGAATCCTCATTTTACATTCAGTCCTGCTGAGCATTGTTGAGGTGTTACAAATATACTTTGAAAATTATCTTGGACAACAATCAATCCTAATATTCTAATTTTCACCAAGCTCAACTTAATAACCAATTGTCGCCAAAATGAAGCTCCTCGAATCACTAGCGAACGGAAAAACACAAGAATATTCCCCAAACAAGAAATGGTCATGGATTGAAAATTAGTTGCAACATATGAAAAGTGATACTAATAACAAAACAATTTTTTGATATTAAACATATCATTTAGATAATTCCTCTACATCATTTCTCAGAGTTGGTAGAAATATTCTTGCCTCACAATTCCATCTATCGGAGTTCTTCTACCTAAATGGCTTCTACATAACTTTAATGAACCTCCTTCAATCTCATTTTCCCGACCACACCAAGGTTGGTAAAAGTAAAAAAATTTTGAATAACTCATCATTGGTAAATAAATATTGCACAGTTTTGATTTTGAATCTCCACTGCTCTTTGAAAGCTAGTAAATTCTTTTCATATTTCAAGTAGTAAATGAAAGGATCCATCCAACTTGGGATGACTTCAGCCTTCATTTTCACTGCTTATGCATCTTCAATACTAAGATGAGATAATTCCAAAAAATTAGTGCCCCATTGGATATTTCACTCTTAGAGAGTATGTTCAAAAGTTTTTTTTTCCATATGACTTTTTTATATGAAAATATTCAATTTTCTATATCAATTTTTTTAAATTAAAATATTTTTGCATATTTTCATCTCTTATCTCATGTTGTCCCTCCACTTGAGTTTATAATAAGCTGAGAGTTTGAAAATCAGTAAATGTGCTTTACTCCAATTCCAACAACAAAACACTGTGCCGCAATCATTGCATTGCACTCAACTAGAATTTTAGATCACATCTGCAAGAGATAAGCGGTGCAGCAAGGCGTGGCAAGCGAATGCGAGTAGGAAGCATGCTAAAGAGGGGGAAGAGCAGCGTGATTGATTGCGGTCAGGAGATCTGTGAGTGCATGCAACTGTGAGCGATTTATGCGCAATCAAGGAGGGCGATGAAGGTTCCACATGCATTTGACTAAGAGGAAGTAAAAGTTTTTTTTTTTCTTTCTTTCTTTCCTTTTAGAAAAGGCAAATCAACTTCTTTTTAAGTATTTTATATATTTTCTATTCAATTAATTTCATTATTTTCTTTTTAGAGATTTTATTTTTATTATTTTAATTTGAATTTTTGTTTTCTTTTAAATATTTTTTATTTTCTTTTTAACAATTTTTAATGTTTGTAGAAATACTACCATTTTAAAACTTTTTCATGCTATTAGTATCTTTTTTAGGTTTTTCAATACATGTTTTCCTTCATTCTTTAACAATTTTTACTAATTTCTTTTATTTTCATCTTTCTTGTGTTTTTAGTATTCTTTTAATTATTTTAGTTTTTTACTTTCAAGTTTTATGATTATTTTATAATTTTTTAAGGCCTATGCCCCTATCTACTTTGAGGCTTATACCTCACATTATCAAGAAAAAATACCCCAATTCTTAGTTCACCTTTTTAAACCTTAATATAGAGTCTAAAGCAAACTGTATTTCATTGTAGTTTTTCTTTCATAATCAGCTGAAGTAGTGGGTTAACTAATGGTCAAATTTGAACCTATAGTTCAAGCTCAAAAGATTTACTAGTCATTTGTGATATACTTATCTCTCATTGCACCAATGGGAAGAGGCTAAATACTTACACTACCAATTGGGTTTAGCTAGACCACTTAGGTTTGGGCTTAAGATTAGGGTAGGTTTACCATGGGCTAGCTTATATCAAATCTATTGAGATAGTTAAATAGAAGGCCTTGGCATATAATAAATATAGAATTTACTCAACTCTACTGATCATTTTAGAAGTCACCCATTGTAGCCTAGTTTTAAAATGCTAGCTCTTAATAGATAATATGGAATTCAATCAACTCTACTGGTCATTTTAGAAGTCTCCCATTGTAGCCTAGCTTTAAAAGACTAGCTCTTAATGGATAATCAGTGACTATATGGATTAAATGTGTAAAAATATAAAGGAATTGGGTAAGAATTAGTAAAGACTAAAACAATTACTCTATCATCAAATATCTCATTTTGGCATCTTGAAGAATTTTGCTAACATAATAATTTAATCATTGTTTTTTTATTATCTTTCTTTATTAAAAATGTATTTAGAACATCTTTCCCTACTCTAAGGTAAAGTAACAAATCTTCACCTGGCTAATGACTTTAGAGCAATAGTTGTGACGAAAGAAGCATTTTTCAATTGATTAAAAGTTTGTTACACTTTATCATTTCACAAAAAATGTTTAATACTTAATTTTTTAAAAAATGATGAGCATTTGCCTCCAAACTTCATATAAAATGACTTAACCTTACAACTCTCCCTATTAGTCACTGAAGTTGGTTCATAGTTTTGATCGAGGCATCTTTAATATAGCTTTTACTTTACCTAAATTCATTTTGATTCCTTCAACCTTGTGGAGTAAGCAAAAAAACCAAAACATTCTTGACCTAACACCAAGAATGAATTTTAGTGGATTAAGAAGCATGTTTTTTTATGCAAAAATAAAACATGTTGTTTAGAGGTTTAAATCTCTACCAACAAGTCATCAATATAAACTTCAATATTTCTTCACTTCTATTGTTTGAAAATATGATCCATTTGATAAGCTGCCTTTGTATTTTTTAAGGCCAAAAGACACAACTTTGTAATAGTACAAACTATTGCCACTAATAAAGGTAGATTTCTCATAATTAAACAGAAACATTTTTTACTTAATGATAGCCTAGAAATTCTTCGAGAAAACTCATAACTAAACTAGTGCAACAATTCTAGCAAGCACATAATTACTTTGGGGTAAACAATGGTTACATTTGTAAAATCTATGCATATCTTATATTTTTCATTAATTTTTGCATCATCATGACATTGAAAATCCATTTCAAATATTGTACCCCTTTGATGAATCTTGCTTCAGTTATTTTTGCACTTAAACACAAATAGGCTTAACAAATATTGTAAGCACTTGTCAAATCTTCTATTTTATTGGCTTGCAAATATTTCAACATTGGGTTTACTCACATGGCAATTGATCAAACAGAAAGTTCAGCATTCTCTAAAGAGTGTGGTAATAATAACATCTACTTACTCTAAATCAAATAAAGGAAAAATCCGGAGAGTGCAGCTTTAATCATTTTCAAAAATAGTAAATAGTTCAAGCTTTTTCTAAAATCTCTAGTGCAACTCCTGTGTGAACATCAAATTGCAAGATTTTCACCAAAACAATTATGCCAGCCTTCAAATAACATGCAATTAAAAATATAAGTTTTTCAATAATATTTACAACACTCTCTCATTGGGAACTTCACAAACCAGGATAGGTAGAAATCACAATTCTAAAGTGTTGAGAAGAAGATGACCAAAGATTACATTATAAGTCATCCGGGTATCGACTATGATGAAATCGAGCATTATTATATATTGATGTTCACCTTCTCTCCATGTGATCGATGGTACCATAATTCCATCGATTTCCCAATGATCAATAGAAAAATCAAAAAGTGGCCAAGTTGTGGGCGCCAAATAAGAATAGACTGGATTCATATCTCAAGGTAGCAACAACAACTAGTCTTTATCCTACTATGTGGAGTCGGATACATGAATCCTTCTTCTCCATTATGTCATATTAAGTGTTAAATTCTCATTTAATTCTAATACAATAAGGTCATTTTTTATACTTCCTAACTAACTCCTTTTAGGTCTATCTCAATCTTTCTTAATATGGATTGAATCTAACACATCTACTCTCCTAATTGGGTCATCAAAGGCTGATATTTTATGTGACCAAACCATCTAAGGCGACTCTTCCAATCCCATCTGCCACTAGAGGAACTCCAACCTTCTCACATATATATTCATTTCCCATTTTTTCTCCAAGTATAAAGTCATGCATTCACCTAAGCATCCTCATCTCTACACTTAATTTTGTGCTTCTCTTTAACTAGCCAACCTGCGCCATAAAACATTATAGATTTCACCACCATCTTATAAAAGATTCCCTTAAATCTAAGCGGTACCTTTCTATCATATAATAGGTTTGATGCATTCCTCCATTTCAACCATCCAACTTGAATTCCACTAATAACATCTCCATCTATTTATTTCACTATCACATTGAACAATAGACTCAAGATGTCCAAAATGTTCACACTTTTTAATAACATGATCACCCATTGTCACAATCCCACCACTAGGTAGTCTACAACTAAAATTACACTCAATGTATTCAGTTTTAGACCTATTCAAATGAAAGCCTTTAGAATCTATAGTTGACGTCCATAATTCAAGTTTCTCTTGAACCCCCTCTCTAGCCTTATCAACAAGAAGAAGATCATAAGCAAAAGCATGCTCCAAAGTACATCCTCTTATAAATGTTTAGTAAGAACATCCATAACTAAAGCAAAGGATATTAGCTTAAAGTTGATCCTTGATGTAATCCAACTTTAAAAGGAAAATGCTTGGTCAATCCTCCTTATGTTTGAACACAAGTAACAGCTCCATTATACATATCCTTAATGACTTGAACATAAGCAATATTAACTCTCTTTTTTTTCTAGAACTCTCCAAAGCACTTCCATTAGAACTTCATCATATGTTTTCTTTATATCAACAAATATCATGCGTAGATCCTCCTTACTCTCTCTATATTTCTTCATCAAACCTCACAACAAATGTATAGCATTCATAGTAGACCTACTTGACATAAAACCAAACTGGTTTTGAAAAATTTTTGTATCATGTCATAAGCAAATGCTCAATTACTCTCTCCCATAATTTTAATGAATGACACATTAAATTAATTCCTCTATAATTTGCACACTATTGCGCATCACCTTTATTCTTAAGAATATAAAAACAAACTCTTTCTCCACTCATCTGATATCATTTGTCTTTAAATAATATTAAAAAAATTAGTAAGTCAAGAAATTCCTTAATCTCCTAAGCATTTCCCCACTTCTAATAGAAAATCATCGAGTCAAACTGCTTTTTCACACTTATTTTTCTTTAAAGCTCTTCAACTTCGATTTTACTAATACGGCAATAAAAACAAGAAGGCTCTATTTTCATTTAGAATACTAAGGTCACTAAAGTCAATCGTTTCTCACAACCTTCATTTGAGAGTTTATCAAAATATCTCATCCACCTATGTCGAATATCCTCTTCTAAATAAAAGTGCATTAACTAACTTTTACTTCTCTCTTTGAGCTAACTTATACATACATGTTTAACTTTCTTTAGTATTTAATCTATTATATAAATCACTAAATGTTGAATTTGTGCATCACATATAGCTTTCTTAGAATACCAACAAACCACTTTATATCTTTATCAAGTCCCCAAGCTTTTACATCTAAACCAATTTTTATAACATCTTTTATTTTTAATCTTTTTTTGTATATTTTGACTCCATTACTAACAATTTTTTCTAATATGAGCATTCCTTTTCAATTCTCCAAATATATTTTTTGCAACTTGCTTAATCTCACTTGTAACTTTTTCTACATAACATTAACTTCCTGATAAACATCTCAACCTCTAAAGTCTTGTATCTTACTCAAAAAATATTTTTATTAGTGTTCTTTGAGTAACTCAATCTAATCCTAAAATAATATTTTGATTTAGTTTTCATTTTTCAACAATTTATCTTAAAATCCAAAACCAGTAGTCAATGTTAGGTGCTTAAACTTTCATCAGATTACATTTAAAAAAAATGTTAACAGAAAAACTTTTCATTTCAATGAGGATGCAACTAATTTTAAAGTTACAATCAATGCATTTATAACAATAGTGTCAGTGTCTACATTTTTATTCATTGGTCTGTCAACATGAGTGAAAGAATTAAGGATGGCACTTCAGTAGTAAGCACTCATTATGGATGATCAAGTTCACCTTTCTAGATTAAATTCATTTAAGACTTGCTTGCCTGAAGTTTTAGGTCCTTCTCCCGCTACCACTTCAACAATGTGAGATCCTTCCCCACTACCACCTCAACAGTGTGAATTGCTTGAGAAAATATTTGCTCATTATTTGCTCCTTTATGGGTGACTTGTTTGATCTTCTCTTCAACTAAATCAAGATAAACTTCTTTAACTTTCCAACTCTAATTAACTCATCAAACAAATTTTGGAGGTGTCAACAATCCTTTATAACATAGCCATGATTCATGTGGAAAGTATAGTATTTTGAAGGATCTTAAGCATGAGCACTTAACCTTATTGGTGGTGGATGAAGAAAGTAATCTTTATCTTGAATGACTTTAACTGCTACAAAAATCAACACTCTTAAAGAAGTGAATGCAAGATATATATCAAGGTGGAGGCGGCCTCTCTCTTATTCCCATATCAAAGTTTCTCGGTTTTGTTTACACATGTTGGGGGCAATAGTACTGCTATTATGCAAGTTGGAAACACAAATTCTCAAATGAATTTAGAAATTTGACCTTGGTGGTACTCGAAACTGCCTGAAATTTCCTGTTGAAATGAAGACATATGGCTAACAAAATGTTAAAACAATTGACTCACTATAATACTCCTTCGTGTTGATATGATTATTGATAAGTTCATACAAACCAATCAATGTTCTTTCTAAAAGGTTCTTTCTCCAAACATTAAGTGAGCGTGTCTTGTGCCACAATTAGCTCCAATTCATTTACCTTCAATATCTTCCATTAAAATATCACAACAAAATTTTCCAAGGACTCACCTTACTCTAGTCTCATCTTCAACAAAGCTTGAGAATTTGACAGTTCTAAGCACCGGGAAACTAGGTGATGAATCGCCTATTGAATTTAACAAAAGAAGTTAAGCTTCCAAGTGAAAGATGAGAAAACCTCAGTGATAGTGACTCTTTGAAAGTAGTAAAAAATAATCAATACCCTAATGGATCCTCAATATTCAATAGCAAAAGTGGTCAAGTAAAAAAGAGCAACATGGTTGATTGGATCCATCTTCCCATTATATGAATCTAATAGAAAATTTTTAAGTTGTTCTCAACAATTTCTCTAAAGAATGCACTGATCAATTGAGGTTATCAGTTGCTACGTATGTCGTTTAAAATTAAGTATGAAGGTTAAATCTAATTTGAAATTAATTAAATTGATTCGATTTGAAAATTTGGCTTCATGTCTCAGCATCAAAATAATTAAATAGAAAATATCGAATCAATTAATGATCGATCCAAAAATTAAAATTAATTTTTTAATGAAATTATCTTTCAGTCAAGTGATCGGATTGACGGCCTCGATCCGAAATTGATGTAGCCGTTAAATTGGCCGGTACAACTTATGGCCTTTTATTCTTGGGGTTTAGTCGTAATTATCGTATAAAATAATATTAAATTATAATTAAAGGACTAATGATTTAATCTCTAAATCCCTAATCCTAATCCACGCCGCTCGTTCCATGAAAGGCGATTTTAAAGGCAGCGTTGACTCCATTTTTTTTGATCCTCTCTCGTTTTCTGCTCTGGTCTCCTCTTTGAAGCTGGCATCCTCTCTCGCTCTCTCTCGCTTCTGCGGCTCGTTCTCTCTCGCTTCAAATCTCTCTCCTCATCCATGAAGGCAGCTCGTGATCTCCCTCTCTCATCGAGCTTCCGACTGAGGGGATTGAAACCCTAGATCCCTCCTCCTCTTCCCACCATGGCCTCAGGTCTCGAACAACGTTGATGGATCTTATCACCTCGATCCTCGCTCTTGTGCCTGAGTTCGTCCCCCTCTCTCAAAGTGAATGCATGAAGCGAAGAAAGTCACAAGCCAAATTGATACCATTTCTTTGAGGCTTTGAATCCTCAAGTTCTTGAAAGCGGAAGGTGGTTCTTATGCTCTAGCAAGTATTCATGAATTTGCTTAGAGAAAAGTTCTGAGGAAATTGCATCATGTGTTTCAAAACTTGCGTGTACTCATGATTCTTTGGCATCTCTTCTTATGCTTCATCAAGTGTGAGGATAGGAATGTGTTGCTATGTTTATTACTACTTGGCTAGAATCCTTTCAGATAGTGGCTCATAGGCTTAAGTGCAGCTGGTGGAATCCCACCCCAAATTGGGATGCACTTGCTGATATTGATGCTTAGGAGGTGTCACTAGAGCAGATGTTGAGCCAAGAATTGACAGATTGTGCGGAGGCCTTAAATCAGGATATATTGAATTTCATTTGCTTGAAGGCTGCAGCTTTGAAGGCTCTCAGTTCTGCATCTTGACAAGCTGTATGAAATTGTTTTGGCATTCTAGAGAAGGTTGGAGATGCCAAGCAAAAGTAAGAAAGGCATCTTTAACAAACCAGGTGGTGATAAGGTCTAATATTAGAACAATTTGCAATATGCTATTAGTGCTTTGAGGCTTCCTCTCGATCCTGGAAATCCAGCATTTTTTGCACAGAGCCATACAAGGGGTTTCATTCACTGATCCAGTTCTAGTGAGGCATTCTTTGGCTATCATCTCTGACATAGCCATGAGATCCTTATTCTGTTGCTATGGCTTTGGGAAAAAATCTGGATGCTTTCTTTTGTTTATATTCCTTATGAAACTTTAAATTTATGATATAAGTACTATATTCCGATATGGTAGGAAATCTTATCAAATTTGGTGTCTCGACATACACTGTATGTCTTTTGAAGCGTGGTGAATGATCTCTCATCAGCACTTGTAAAAGCCGGAGGCTGTTGTAAAATTTGATACTCTAATCAAATTTATTCTTGACTTTCTTTTTGTTTATATAAATGTGAAACTTTAAATTGTGATATAAGTCTTATGTTTTCATATGGTAGGGAAATCTTATCTTATCAAAATTTACGTGTTTCCATCGTCTCTATCGTGCTTCTTGACATGGTGGCAGATCTCTGTAGCCCCATGTGGGGGAAAAGCGAGAATTTGTGTAAATTTTGATCTCTGTCAATGTTTATCTGGTGACTTTTTTTTTTTTATTTATATCTGAATGAGAGCTTTAAATTTATGATATAAGTCACCATGTTCTCCAATGGTAGAAATATCTTATCAAAATTTGTGTACGGTGTCTGTACATTCTTCGTTGGCGAATCTCTCGTGCAACCACTTGTGGAAGCGGGAGAAATTGTAAATTATTATTTTTTCTTCTATCTTTATAGTGCCGCGTTGTTGTCGGTGGAAACTGTGATAAGTCACCGTTGTTGTTGGCGTGGCGGAAATCTGATCTTATAAATCTTTTGCTCGTTGTTCCGGCGTGGCGAGAAATCTTTGTGCAACCCTACAGCGCCTTTCTTGGCGTGGTGGATAAATAAAGGTCGGTGTCTTGACACACCATACGCCTTTCTTGGCGTGGTGGGGAAGAAAGACATGTGGGGATGGCCGGGAGGTTCTGAAATTTTCAAAATAAAAGGAAAATGTCATATAAATGCTTTATCTTTAATTTCATATACATGTGAATCAAATTTATTGCTCTTTATAAGTATTCTGTTCGTCACGGCGGAAAATCATTCTTATAAGTCTTCAGCGTTGTTGGCGTGAGAAATCTTGTCTTTGTCTGATATACGCCTTTCTTGGCGTGGTGAAATAAATTCATGATTGTCTGACTACCATGCCTTTCTTGGCGTGGTGGGGCACAGCAGTAGCACTATGTGGGGATGATGGCCGGAGAAATTTTAAAAAAAGAAGATAGAAAAGAAAGGATGAAATGCTTGGTTCATGTTGGCTTAAAGTCTTCTGGGTTATATATGAATATTAAACTCCTACTTTACTTGTCATTCGCGTGATTTACATACATAAATGAGATATAGTGAAGGCTTGAAGCAAAATCGTATGAGATATAAAATCATCTATAACGACATATATCGAAGATAAAAAATTGTTGAGTTAGAAAGAAACTCACAAGTATGTGTGCATAATCCTCTTTGGTTGAAGAACTTAAACTTTAAGGGAGAAGAGGAGGTAGAAAATGTAAATCTGAAGGAAAATATTTATAGGCTTTCTTGGCCTTTCCTTTTATCTCTTATGGAATCGACGTGTGGCTGTCATAAATTGCGTCTGAGAAATCTAAGGTGATCACTTGTCATGTTGCATGCATTCATGGACATGCATCTTGTGCATCCTTATCCTTTCTTTGAAAAGGAAATAAAGTCTTTCTTATTCTCTTTAATAAATTTAATGAGTTTGTGTCACTTGCCATGAGCTTGCATGAGGGGGTGGATTTAATTAATCACTTCTTTTAAATGAAATATGACATTATTATTTTTATATTACTTTTGAGAGAAATAAATGGTATGGTATATGGTCATATATGGGCCTCAAAGATTGTTTTTCATTTATCTTTTGCGATTTATCTCATAAAGAGGATTGCCAAATCAAATTCTTGCGTTTAGGCATTCTTTCTTATGATCGTATGGTATAAATCAATTATTTTATTTATGTTGGCTGATTTCAACATAAGAGAATTTGCCAAATCAATTCTGCGTTTAGGCTTACTACTTATGATCGTATAAATAAATCATTATTTTATTTTCTTTATATTTCTGATTTTGTACAGGGACATTATGCAAGTTAGATAAAAAAAAAACGAATCTTCATCCGGTTTGGTCTTGAGTAAAATTATAAAAAAAAATGTCATATTAATCAGCTTGCATTACTACATTTATTAGATTGATGTATCAACATTAAAAGAGCAGAATCTGTATGTATGTTGGAATGTGAAATAGGGGCATATGCAGTTAGATAAAATAAAGAAACGATCTACATCTTCGGTTTGGTCTTGGGGTAAATTAACCAAAAAATCCCTCAAAAATGCTTGCATTCTGATGTCAATCTGAAAAGAACAATCTTGGGGGGTGGGGCCGTCGAGTTAACAAAACTCAAAAATCAAATTTGACATAAACTTTCATTAGACATCTAATGTATACGATTTTGAAAAGATGTCGTATATGTTGGAGTAATTAGTCGAATATAAAAGAGCAGTCTTACTAATCGGTTTGGTCTTGGGACCAGGTTATAACAAAATTTGATATTATAAAATTTGATTAATAATATCAAAGAAATTTATACGTAATATAATCTGACGTAGTAGCGTAAAATTCAAATTGAGTCTTAGAAGAAAAGTCAGCCGTCCTCATGTTGGCCCAGAGTGGAGAGGTTTTGAAGGATTATCTTTTGAGATGATGAATTTGGGCGATCTCTGTAGAAAAGCGATGAGTAGGCAATTATCGATTGATATTACCATGATCGAGAAGGGTAATTATAATTAAAATTTAATGATAAATGATCGTATATATTCAAATCGAAAATCGATCATAAAATGATCAAAATTGAAAATAACAAAAAAAAAAATAAATAAATGAAATTAATTATTTAAAAAAAAACTAAAAAATAAAAAAATAAAATTAACCCTCATGATTGTTTGTCTTGGTGACAAATTAAGAAAACTTTTCACAAAAGCGTGTCAATTAAATACATGCTCTTCTCAAATATTCAAGCTCGGGCGTGGCGTGTCCTCTGTCGTGGTTTTTTTGCGATATGGCACATAAATGGCGGTTCTGACTGAGCCCTCGGGGTGGTTCAGCGATATTAAGTGATTCAGTAGCGGCCGTATGTTCCCGCTTTGCTCTTTGGCGTGAAATGTAGAATGTATTTGGTTGGGCAAAAAAAACTATGTTAGCTAAGGTTGACTTATATTTGTCCTTGAACTCACACCAGTCTACAAGGACACTTGGGCGGCGTAACATAATGTTCTTGTGAGGATCCTTGATCGAGGTTGGGTGTACCTCCTCATTAGCGGATGGGGATGTGACGGCCGGGATGAGAACCATGGGATCTTGATGGCGTCATCGTTCCCACAAAAGTTTTAAGTTAAAATAATAAATTTCATAAGTTAAACTCACTCCACGATTATATCTTTCGTTGTTTAATTCGTTATTGGCAGCCGAAAGTGCTCTCTATGTGGGAGGGTAATTAACTATAGGGGCTTGCTTTATAGGAAACACCGATATAAAAGTTCTCACCATGAGAGCGAAATCTCTGGTAGATGCTCTATTATCGCTTACGAAATTATCACTTAAACAACTCTTTCTTTCTTTTTTATCGAAAGATGTCGATTGGAATTTTCGGATCGATTCTGGCGACTAGGGGGTTTCTCTCTTTTTTTAGTCAAATCTAAGTTATAATTGCGGTGGAGTATAAAAAATGAAAGATAAATGAAATATGAAATTGAAATGAAATAGGAAGCGATAAGTTAAACTTGACAACTTACTTTTAAGTCTTAAGTTATGAGATTTTATTTAGTGCATTATGCTTAGTATATTTTTATCTTATCATTATGGAAGTAAGGTGATAGTCGATTATCTTAATTGCTAATTTTACCTTTAAATTCAGAATGGCATTCTGAAACAGTGTATTTGTTACTTTCTGGTGGCATGACATCCGTTGGCAAGCGTCATTAATCTTTGGAAGCCTGCGACCATGGCGGTGGATCCCAGAGCGAGAAGTTCTTTGACTCGACTTCGAAATCAAACTTCGTCGCGTATGCGCCTCTAAAGGCCGTTGAGGTTGTGACCCTATGTAGGGTCACTTCAACAATCGATCTTTGAGAGGCTCGGCCCGAGAACCAATCATGAAAAGGGTTATTCTTGGACGGTCTCTTTTGTCCCTCGAATATCTGATCAGAACCCCGCTCAGGAGGTATGATCTTTGAAGCTTCTTCATCAAGCTGCTTGGCCGGAGGCGAAAGAAAAAAAATCTTGGCTGCATGCTATCGCTGCGGTACGTCTGACCATTGTCAAAGGTGAGTGTTCCCATGTCGGTTTGATAACCTTAGTGGGTTAAGCGAACGACTCTTGGTCTCAGCGATCTTCAGACCGGCGTCAGTTCCGCTCCTCTGCGAGAAACTCTGCCGAGTGCATCGGGTTCTCAGTAGCGAGGAGAGGGGCGATGAAAAGAAAATACCAAGTCTGTTAGGATCTTGGGGCCTCCGAGACCTCATCCATAACTCAATGGCGGGGCATGTCATATCCACACGGTGAGCATCGGGGTGTGACACTTGGGAGCGTGTCAATCCATAGAAAGGTCCGGTGGAAGATAGTGGAGGCTGAGCCTCAAAAAAAACTTTAAAAGGCATGGCGTGACATCGGTGTGAATTCAGAGATCCACTCAATCTATCCGATGGGAGCCTAAAAAGGGCCCCATGATAAAATATGACGGTAGAACACGCGGAGAATCCTCCGGGGATCCATCAATTAACTTCATCCCATCAAGAGGAGGTTAACCGATCGAAGTCTAACGAAGAAAATTCCACACTTGGAATGGAAGTCGTGGAGCGTCGATCAAATCATGTCAAGAGGACGAAGAAGAAGAAGAGGAGAGGCAACGGCTGAAGTAGTGTATATGGTGCAACGGTTGGTGAGTGAAAGTGTCGATATCGACTGGCGTCGTCTGGATACCTCCTCACGAAGAACAAAATGTTCAAATAGAGGAAGCATCCTCTCGAGTCTTGAGAGGAACAAGAAGAAGAAGAAAAAGGAAGAAAATCCCACCTTTTCACTACTTTGGCGCGAAACAAATTTCAGATGAAAGCCAAAGATAAAGAAATCCTGATTGAATATGAAAATGGCGAAATGATGATCTGAATATGCGATGATCTCGATTAATCTAGAGAAATATGCGGCAGTCAAACCTGTCCCCAATAATCATCAAGCTCCGTGATGCTGATCCTCGATCTGATCTCATGCTTCAAATTGAGCAGCGAGGATTGAATAAATAAATGACTCGGCAACTGCTTCTCGAATATACAAACTACATAGTGGCTCTCAACTTGATATTATATTGAATGAGAAGATTAAAGGTTATAGGCGGGCGAGAAAAATTGGTGAGCAAAGGTATATCCCGCGGTATGATCAAATTCCATATCAAAGGGATATTCAATGCCAAAGTTCAATCTATTGGCGAATGGTAATCCCAAAATCGGCCCGATTCAAAGCATCTGCGGTAACAGGGTAATGATGCATTATTATTCCGTTCGTCGATAACTTTAACTTTGAATGGTATCTTTGAGTTATGTCGATCAACTTTGCGAACTTGAAAATATGTTGTTAAAGGTTAGCTAATCGAAAGACAATTCTTGATCTTGAGAAGAGGAAGAAAGGCGAATCGATTCGATATATACAGCGTTGGCGAATATGAGTATGAAATGTGAACAACAATTAGAAGAAGAGCATGCAATTCAATTCTTGATGGGCAACATCGATGATAAGATGGCGCCTTATCTTTCGTAAACACATTTCAAGAGCTCTTGATAGGGTGGCTAAATTTGAAATTAAATTTATCGCTTTGATAGAAGATAAATCAAAGAGCAAAAGCTCAGGACCGAAAGGTGAAACACATTTCACCTCATCTGAAAGGATCTGAGCGGTTAATCTATAACGTAGACAAGAAAAAAACTGCACATCGAAAAAAGCGGTCGTTCAATCACGCTCCAAGCTCACTTGGAGGTAATGATACCCAGTGCTTGAAGAAGCGGCGACAAAAGGCGAATGACTCATGCGACCCAAAAAGAAAAGGCGAACAAAGAGTATTCTTTTAAGAAAGAAAGTGTTTAAACATAAACAGGTCTCACGAGTGTAAAAGACTGAAAGGAATGACGGATAATCTGCTTATTGTCCATATGGTGCTCGATCATCTGTTGAAGATTGCTACATATTCAAAGATTGGTGAAGCGAAAATATAAAGCGGTGAATTCACATTATCGGACGGTATTATGCGTCAGAAGAAAGAATCCACCAAATAATCACCATCTCCGATTATTATCAAGATAATAAAGGCAAAGAAGCGTGATGATGAAGGATGGCGACGATCTAAAAAGTAAAATGTTAAAAGCAATTGGAAGGCGTTCAGGGTATTAAGTGGAAATCACCACTTGAGCGTACTTGAGTTGAGACAAAACTAAGTTATGGGAAGGCTAGTTCATCTCACGAAAGGCAGCTGGCAAATCTATGAGGGAAGGCTAGAAACGCCAAACAAAAATAAATTAAATAAAAGAAGAAGGCGATAGCAAATATTTTCTACTATTATATGGATGTACACGAAGATCATCAATAATATGGAAGATTATGTCAATCAGGCGACTATCAGCTTGAATTTGTTTCAAATCTTGGTCGATGAAAAGCGGGGAAGAAGGCGAAGAACTTCCTGAGTCTTGCTTGATGATGCATGAAGTTGATGACTTAGAGGAAACTGTTTCCCAGATGAAGATGGAGCTCACCATATCAACAAACATAAAAAAAATAAGCGGTGATTACGAATCTTAGTCTATCATTAGGCAGGGGAGCGGAATCTTTGAAGTCATCGAAGATTGATGCAAATGAAGTAACTTCAATCTGGTTGAGAGTGGTGAGTCTTTACCATCAAGAGGAAAGAGCGATGAATAAAGATAAGAAAAAGAAATTGAGTCAATGAAAAGTTATCTAAGGATTCAAATAAAGCCTTCAAAGGGATCATTACAATATTCTATCCCAGGAAAATTCGGTAGACTTAGTGTATCTGAAGCACTTAATGTCGGAAGATCTCGTAACAAATTGAAGCTCTCGAAGAGGAGTTGAAGCATATTTTGTGAGCATCTAAGGAGGCATGTTGAGCCTCCAACCGTCACATTTTGAAGATGATGATGCTGGAATTGCGAGCCTGATCGCCCTCAGAAAGTGATGAAATTATAATCGGATCTTAATTGATCCGGTTCCTCAGGAATCTTATGAACTTGAGAACTCTTAGATGGTATCTCTAGATGTACAACATCTGGGGCGAGATAAAGTCATGGTTCAAGGTTTCAATGAGAAGGGGGAAAACTATGGTCATTCGTCCTTCCTCTTAAATTTGGAGACCTACCGAATTTCATGTGATCGATCAGATACTTCATTGAGCCATACGGGTGGCTTCATAAGTATGGCATTGTCCCATCACATTGCATCGATGTATGAAATATACAAAGGATGGAGAAGAATGCCAAATTGTGGGTGACATGCCTTTTCGGTGCATGAAATGAAGATTTATCAAGATGCAGTTATTTCCTTAGGGAATCAAACAATAGCAAATCCGCATCTAAAACCCATAAAGAACAAGTTAAGAAGAAGGAGAAGATAAAATGAATAAAGGAAAGGAGATTGTTCCAAATATTCCTAGGGATATAAAACAGTCAAAATCAATAACTTGTCCCTCATGGTGATCTTGAAGAAGAAGATGAATGTGTTCCTTAAATCCAAAGGTCATGACTCTTGAGTAAAACACGTGAGGAAAATTTTGACTCGATTATGAGTTTGAATCTGCTTTTGAAGGTAAGGTGCAATGCACTACTTTAATCAATCATGACAGAATACCCCTATTCTCCTCAAAGAAAATCACCCCTCTAGAAACTCACAAAGTCAGGAACTGGACCTTCTATGCCCTCTCCCTGGAAAAACACCCGTGAAGCCTGCTTTCATAAATCCGAGGGTGTCAAGAAGAGAGATCCCGATTGGGTAATGCAACTATCCAAGAAGAAGAAGCTACGCCACAAGGATGCCAAAATATTACCTCCAAAGATGCAAAACCTAATGCGAAACATGGGGTCCAGTCGAGGAGTAAGCAAAGGACTAAGCTCTTTGAAATGATGTGGTACCCAAAAGGTTCTCAAACCATTGGTAAGAGAAATAAACACACTACCAAAGGCCTTTTCATCCAAGACAACGGTCCATTAATATACCCATACGCTTAAGAATGCGAATAAGTGAGATGAGGAAGAGAATGTCATTCTTAATGTTAGTCTCACAAATAATGAAGAAGTAGGCCGCACCAAGAGCTTGAAGATGGTGGGGAGGCGCTACTGGATGAACTTAAAGAAGTTAATTTGGGAACTGAGGAGATCCTCGCCAACGCTCATCGCTCACTCTTCAAGATAAAGTGGAAGAATTAAAACTTGAATTCGGACCGCTTGTTTGACATATGCGAAATGCCGGCTTATCCCCCGACATAGGGCTCACAAACCAAGAATTAAGCCGATGTATGCCAACAAGCAAGCCTCTAGCGAATGAGATCGAGGTCAAGAACGTGTAATTGCGTAAACCAAGAAGCTCATTGAAGCGGTTTTATTCGAGAAGAAAAATACCGGATAGCTAATATTGTCCCCGTGAAAAGAAGAATGGTCGATGATCAGACGAATTTCGTGGATTTAAATAAAAGCATGTCCAAAGGATGACTTTCCGCTCCTCAGACAATCAGTGGATAACACTTCAAACCACGACATGTTCTCATTTATGGAATGATCATCGTTACAATCAAATCAAGATGGCTCAAGATGAGAAGCATACCTCATTCAGACGCCAATTGGCATATATATACGCATGCCTTCTTGAAGAATGCCGGAGCTACATACCAAAGAGCACTAATCTTTCGAGTTGATTCATCAAAAAAGTAGAGTGCTATGTTGACCTCGCTGTCAAGAGTATAGATCGCAAAGATCATCTCGATGATTTAAGGATTGAAAGAAAAAATATGATCTCAAGATGAATCCTCTGTGCGCTGAGTCTCTTCGAAAGTTCCTCGAAGCGCCGCGTGGAGGGATTGAAATCGATCCCAACAAAATCAAAGAATTGTCGAAATGCCTCCTCCAAGGAGTCTTCGCCAACTTCGCCCATGTGGACATCTCGCATTCATTAAGATTTATATCAAATCGCGTGATGTCACTTTGCAAAATTAATGAAGAAAGATACTCCTTTCAAGTGGGACTAAGAATGTCAAGAGGCCTTCGACAAGATCAAGAAATATCCGTGAATCCACCCATTCTGCAGCCCAATCCTGTGAAAGCCTCATACACAAGAAGACTGAGGAATCTCTGTGCTTTGTTAAAACATAATGAGGAAGGAAAGGAGAATGTTTATACTACAATAAGACTAATAGAGTTTAAGCCCAAATTGAGAAGCATTGTTTGACGCTAATTTTGTCACCAAAAGCTACGCCATTACATGCTATCTCATAAAATTACCCTTATCTCAAGGATCGATCCGCTGAAGTTCTTGATGACAAGACCAACGCCGATGCGTCGCCGCAAGACGCGTTTCTACATACTGATATTACATATGTTCTAAAGCTGAAGGGGCAAATTCGGCAGATTTTCTTGCCGCCATCCCATACCCAGACTCATTGCTTAACGATGATCTTCCGATGAGCAAATCATGCACATATATGAAAAAAAGCAACAAATGTGGAATTGTATTTGATGGACCATTAGATACACTACAACCCTCAAATCTCCCAAAGGCTCGTTCTGCCTCATCTCGATCACACCAAGGTGGTATAATAAATTAATCAACTAATTAACCAACAACCAAGGTAATAACGGCCGTATAGTGTTTAGAGGAAGTTCATCACGGGAGTCTGCAATTTGCATAAATGCTACATTCTCAACTCGCCATTAATCAAGTGTCGGCCTTTACAAAATCAACAGCTCGAATCGGCCTACTATCACAAACCAGCTTCGAAATTAGCAAAGTTAAATTCACATGACTGAGTTCCGTGAGCTGTGAATACAAAGCAGATTGCTAAATTAGCTAAAGAAATGGCAGTAATATGAATCCACTACATACTAATGGGCCAAGCAATGCCGTCGAAGTCCTGGGAAATTTAATAAGTTTAAGATCTCTTCTAAGGAGGTCATCAAACATAACTTAGCAATGTTCTTTATACTCCTTTACAAATTACTTTCAAAGTCAACAAAGACATTTTCAAACCATTCCAGACGAAAGACTCAACTCGCGGCTAAGTGCCAAACCACAAATGAAATCCTTATGGAGAAGGAAGACTGACACCTTCGTCGACTACTTCAAGAAGATCCTTCGTGATGTGGTCAAAGTTGGGGAATGGCTAACAGCAGTAATCGGCGAAATCCATCACACTTTCAAGGCACACCAATCGCGTCCCAAACGCTTTCAAAATTAAGAATCGGATACTCCACTGGCCTACAGAAAGATCAGATCAATCATGCTAAGAAATGCCATGAACGTCCACTGAATACATAATTCATCACTCCAAATCAGATCCAACGATAAAGATTCGCCGCTTAGCAGACGATGTAATTGGACCAATCACCGCCATCATCGTACCGTCATCTAAGCAATTAAATTATTTCTCCAAGCCAAAGTCGCACCATTTGCGAAAGTCGACCAACTTCTTTACTCACAATATTGCTTTTATGATCAGTACTCTAATCATTTCGCATTAATGGGTCACTTTCAAAAGCGCTTAAAGTTTATAAATTTGCCGACTAAGATACATTTGATCACGCATATTCACTTATAACTGAGCAAATGACTCTACTGGCGATTTAATAAAACACTAACAATTCTCACAAAATAAAGCGGGAGTGTACTCAAACTTCAGGAAGATCGGCTTATAGCATCACTTTACAAAACTCCTACAAAGTCTACCTATGCACTAAGCTCGGGTCAAGCAGCTTTTTCCGTTGAATCCCTACCTTCGCCCAGTAGTATTCAACAAAATCTACCCAAGATGAGAATGCCGTTCTGTCATTTTATGGAAGAGTTTCGATGCCGACGAGGTCGCCCAAGCTCAAAATCTAAGAGATATCGGCCGAATGTCCGTGAGTATCTGATCATACAAGATGCCTCGAAGCTTTTCGTGAAGGAGAATTATCCTGGTGTCCGAGAAGACCAATCATCCCTCATCTAGAATCACAATTTGAACCCATGAAGCGACCTTGCTATCGAAAATCTATCGCCACTAAGGGCTGAGACGCCGGACTTTAAAGAGGTACCAATCAACTTTAAATGAAATTAAATACACGAAAGTGATCACAAACCCCAAGATTAAAATCTTATTTGTCAAAACACTTATGAAATTTTCATCGGAAATTTGGAAATTCTCACAAGAATGTATTTCCAAAATAAAACTTCCTCCGTTGTGCATTTTTTAAAATTTTATAAGAAAAGATGCGCTCGTATAGTATATCCTTTCTTTCTTCGTCGACATGGATGACATCGCTCACAGATCCCATTTACGTGTTCAAAGTTCAAAGTTCAAAGCTAAAATTTAAAAGTCTCACCGTTTAAGAAACTTCCAAGTCCAGAACTTCAACAAACCAAGTCTAGACATTTTCCATCCCACATCAAATCGAGTGCAAGCCTGACGTCGACTCAACACGCCAAAATATGGTCATTTGGCCCTGCTACTGCAATTCCACAACACGCCAAAGTAGAAGAAGAGACCCCATCAGCTTTCGACATAAAATCCTTCATCAATCGCTCAAGTCCCCACTCGCCCAGAGGTCGGATTCAACACGCTCAAATAATCCAGCCGCTTCATGACTGCTTACCTCAACACGCCACAAAGCGCAGTAGTGATCCTCCTACTTCAAGTAAGACAAAGAGCATCCAAATCCCCAAATCTCTCCAACTGAGTTCATGACCTGACTGGGAAATTTATCCTATGTAAAGGTCATCTTTCAAAATTCTGAACAAACAAAGAGATATCTTTACTCACAGTTTAAGCCGAAGTTTGGAATCAAATACACAATCGAATCTCAACTCCTTCAAGTCTATTAAAGCGTAAAAGACCGAAGAAATTCTTCTTCAAGAAGTCCAATGATAAAAAAAGCGAGACCAAGAAGTTTATCCCAATGTTCGTATGCTAAATTAACCCAAGTGGAGTTTGTCATCAAGATAATTACATACGCAGCTAGATCGATGATTCTTTCATCGATCCAACAAGCTCTATTCGATTATCCTTCTAAGTCTTTAAAAGTAGTATGCAGGCTGCAATTCAATTTCACAATAAATCTCCAGATAATCAGATTTTACCCATCAATCGGCATGCAGATGGAGGCACAAGATAATGAATCATCGAGATGAAATCTTCAAAAGTCCACAAAGCACAAAGCGACCAAGATATTCTCATCTCCACCCATCAAGTCCACCAAGGCAAGCAAACAGATGAGGAAAATACAAATTCCAAATTCGAGACTCAAGTCTTCAAATAAGTCCCGGCAAAGCACAAAGACCAAGATGTTCTCATCTCAAGACCAACTATCAACTCATAAGGCACAAAGCCGAGCAGGAGAAAATATTAATTTCAAACTCTAAGAGGAAATCTTCAACAAGTTCGGCTCAAGCACAAAAGCATTGGACTAACGACAACAAATACCAGCTTCAACAAGCTATCAGGAATAACCATGAAATGCAAATGCTGTCAACCTAAGAGTTATACTCACTTCTATCAAAGTAATGATCGTGATATCGAAGTTGTAGAAACTACAACTTGCTGACATCCAAGCAAATCTCTTGGAGATCCGCAGTTCATCTAAACAACAAACACCCCGCTTCGCACAATTCATATTTGTCGTGCATTCGACCACAACTATATGTCATTTAAAATTAAGAAATGACAAAGAGGTTAAATGCTCTAATCACGGTCGAAATTAATTAAATTCGATTCGATTTGAAAATTTGGCTTCATAATGCGTCGAAAGCATCAAAAATAATTAAATAGAAAATATCGAATCAATTAATGATCGATCCAAAAAATTAAAATTAATTTTAATGAAATTATCATATCAAAGTCGAGAAGCCTCGACGTTGTCTAATTACCCGATCACGAAATTGATCGCTTGTTTCGAGACATAACAACTTAAATTGACACCCATATCACAGTTTAATGCATAAATTAATATCATATAAAATAATATTAAATTATAATTAAAGGGACTGAAAATGCCTAATCTCTAAATCCCTCTAATCCTTACCCAACGCCGTTCAACCAATGAAAGGAGCGCGATTTGCCCTAAAGGCAAGGCGTTGACTCCATTTTTTTTACGATCCCCCTCTCTCGTTTTCGCTCTCCCGCTCTACTAAGCTCACGCAGATTCTTCTCCGCTTCCTCTCCACGCTTCTCGCTCTCTTTCCTCTCCTCTCCCCCCGCTTCAAATCTCTCTCTATCACCCATGAAGACTAAAACTGGGAGGATGCGGGCCGGCTCGACCATCGAGCTTGACTGAGGGATTGAAAACCCTAGATCCCTCCTCCTCCGTCTCCACCATGGCCTCCGTCAGACTGAACAACGCTTGATGGATCTTATCACCTCGATCCCTCTACCGCCAAGTGCCTCACCATCCAACGCCCACCTTAAGCCAAGAATGCTGATCGCAGAAAGTCACCTTGAGCCAAATCCAGAGCGATACCATTTGTTGCAAAGGCTTTGAATCCGTCAAAGTTCTTCCAAAAGTCGAGAAGGAAGCTGCCAGCTTTCTATGCTCATGATTCATGGCTACACAGATCGTAAAAGTTCACAGAGGAAGCTGCGCATCATGTGTTTCCAAAACTTGCCGGTACCTGGACCCTTAGCGCCATCTCTTCTTATGCTTCATCAGAGTGTGAGGATAGGAATGTGCCATGTTTAGTTTATACTACTTGGCTAGAATCGGCAGAGATAGTGGCGCAAGGCTTAAGTGCAGCTGGTGGAATCCTACCCCAAATTGGGATGCACTGATATTGATGCTGTAGGAGGTGTCACTAGAGCAGATGTTGAGCCAGAATTGTGGGACAGCTTAGTGCGGAGGCCTTAAATCAGGATATTGAATTTCATGCGCGCTTTGGCTTTGAAGGCTCTCAGTTCTGCTTCATCATGACAAGCTGTATGAAATTGTTTTTGGCATTCTAGAGAAGGTTGGAGATGCCAAGCAAAAAACGTAAGAAAGGCATCTTTAACAAACCAGGTGGTGATAAGGAGTCTAATATTCAGAACAATTTGCAATATGCTGCTATTAGTGCTTTGAGAAGGCTTCCTCTCGATCCTGGAAATCCAGCATTTTTTGCACAGAGCCATACAAGGGGTTTCATTCACTGATCCAGTTGTAGTGAGGCATTCTTTGGCTATCATCTCTGACATAGCCATGAGAGATCCTTATTCTGTTGCTATGGCTTTGGGAAAGCTTGCACAACCTGGAGGCGGCTTTCTTTTTGTTTATATTCATATGCAAGCTTTAAATTTATGATAGTCACCATATTCTCCAATACAGTGGTGCTACGCTATCAAAATTCGGTCTCTGCCTCACATCCACCTATACATGTCTTTCTTGACATGCCTGGCCTCATGAACCCCCCACATTTTTGTACGTCAGAATTTTGACGCTCCTAATCAAATTTATCAGCCTTTCTTTTGTTTATATGCAAATGTGAGCTTTAAATTTGTGATATAAGTCACCATGTTTTCCAATATGGTAAAACGCTATTATCATACCACCATATTGTCACGACTCCATACATGTCTTTCGGGCGCCCAGCTCTCAACTCCCCACTTGTGGGGAAGAATCGCTGTAAATTTTGACGCCTAATCAAATGTTTATGCAGCAGCCTTTTATTTATATGCAAAATGAGAGCTTTAAATTTATGATATACCACCATGTTCTCCAACATGGTAGGAAATGTTATTATCAAAATTTCTACCGCACTGTTCACGACATACACCTATACATGTCTTCGGCGATGGCGGGCCTCATAGAACCCCACTCAGGGGAAGACGTCGTGAAATTTTGATTTTTTACGTTATACCGCTCACATTGTTCCAATGCGCGGGAAACCTGTGATAAAGACTGCTCACGCGTTGGAAATATTCCGAGAAAGATTGCTCACGCTCCAACGCAAGGAACGTGTCAGAACCCATACGCCTTTCGGCGGGTAAATAATTTCGTGTCTTCACCATACACGCCTTTCTTGGCGTGGGGAAGACCACCGGCAATCACACGTGAGGGCCAAATTTCGAAAATAAGTTCAATATAATGCTTATACTTTAATTTCATATACGTGAATGCAATTTACCTATCTTATAAGATCGCTCACATTGTTCCAACGCTGGAATGAAAATTGCTCACGCTTGTCTAACGTGCTAAATGTCAGGTCAGAACCCATACACGCCTTTCTTGGCGTGGTGGAAATAAATTTTCCATGTCTCACGACACCATACAGTAGAAGACCTACTCAAGAATTTCATGTGGGAGGACGAGGCTCAAATTTTCTTAAAAAAAAAAGAAGATAAAAGAAAGGATGAAATGCTTAGTTCACATGTTGGCTTAGCTTCTTTAGGTTATATATGAACTCATACCTCTACTTTACTCATTCATTCACAGATTTACATAAATGAGATATAGACAAGACCAAGAAAATATACGAGATAAACTAAATCATCATATAACTTGACATATATCATAAGATAAAAAAATTATCGAGTTAGAAAAGAAACTCACAAGTATGTGGCACACCTTAATCCTCCTGGAAAAGAACTTAAACTCAGGCTTAAGGGAGAAGAGGAGAGTAGAAAATGTAAGATTTGTAAAGGAAACCCTCCCATTTATAGCTTTCGCCCTTTCCTTTGCCATCTACTCTATGGAATCGACATGTAGCTTGTCATAAATTGCATGCAAGGAACTCTAAATGCCACTCATTATGCCAGTCATGCATTGGACATGCATGCCCTTGTAGATCCTTATCCCTTCTTTGAAAAGGAAAAAGTTTTCATTATTTTAATAAATTTAATGAGTTGTCCCCCCCCACTTGCCATGAGCAGATTCAGAGTGGAGTGATTTAATTAATCCACTCTCTTTTAAATGAAATATGACAACTATTCATATTTTATATTCCTTTCCCTTTCAAGAGAAATAAATCAGATATGGATATTCCAAAGCAATTATTTTACCATTTATACTTCTGATTTTATACATAAAGAAGAGGCTATTAAATTTAAATCAAATCGTTTAAGCCTTTTAGGCATTTACTTTATTACATATGCCTCTAAATCAATTATTTTCACTTTATGGCTTGATTGAACATAAAGAGAGGCTATTAGCCTAAATCAAATTAAGTTCATTTTGTTTTATTACTTATTTTATCATGATCATCTAAATCAATTATCACCCCTTTTATTTTGCGATTTTGGACATATAATGCAAAGATAAAATAAAGACAGATACTACATCATCCCTGCTTCTTCTGACCGTCCCAAGTTACAAAACCCAAAATGTCATTGAAATCCAAACTCAGAATCACTTACATTTCAACTGGACATTCAATGTCCATACAACATTCTAAAAGAACAGATACTCGTATGTATGTTGGAATGTCCAAACATAGTGACATGTGCAAGTTAGATAAAAATAAAGAAGATACTACATCTTCCCTTGGTGTCTTTCTGACCGTCCGTTAACAAAACCTAAAAAATCCCATATCAAAACTGCGCTGCATTACAATCATGTCAAATACAATAAACGCTACACTTCCGTTTTCTTCGACCAAGTCAAAACTCAAAATCAAAGCTTCGACATCAAACTTCAACATTACATCTTAATGTCCATGCAATTTTCAAAGAACCATATCATGGAGTAATTACTAAGTCAAATATAAAGAACGATACTCATAATTGGTCTTTCTGACCTGTTAACAAACCTAAAATTTGATATTATATAATTTCAAATTAATAATATCCGGTAGTTTAACTCACAGCATATAATACAACTAACTAATACTTTCTAAAATTCAAATTCTGAGAAAAGTCCCAAACCCATCCTCAAAAAACTAGAGTTTTGAAGGATTATACTTTTGAGATGATAATTTAGATCCTCTCAGTAGCCAGTAGGACAATCATCATGATCAAATTTACGATCGAAGGTAATTATAATTAAGATTTCAATGATAAATCATCATATATTCAAATCAAAATCAATCATAAACGATCAAAATTCAAAGAAAATAACAAAAGGAAATAAAATAAATGAAATTAATTATTAAAAAAACTAAAAAATAAAAAAATAAAATTAATTCACTCTCCGCAATTGTTTTGTCTTCTGGGTGACAAATTAAGAAAACTTTTCCAAATTAATGCCAAATTAAATACATAACTACCTTCACACTCAAATATTCCTAAAGCGTGTAGCGACTGGTCCTTCGTCCGCTGGTTTCGCTGACATGACCACATAAAGGCTGACTGAGTCTCGACCGGGTGGTTCACGCGATATGGCATTAACTAAATTACTTGGCCACGCCTCAGATGTTCTTAACTCGGCTTGAAATGCGGAAATGTAATGTACGGCAAAAAAGCTATGTTAAAGGTTGACTTATATTTGTCCCCTGTATACTCCACCACTCTACAAAGATACCTTGACGTGAACCCATGTGTCGTCGACAAGGATCCTTCTACCGTCATCGACTACCTCCTCCGACTGGCGTGGATCGCATATCCTGATGAAACCATGGATCTTGATCGGGCCCATCGTTCCCCACAAAAGTTTTAAGTTAAAATAATAAATTTCATAAGTTCTAAACTCCACTCATCGCAATTATATACTCGTTGCTTTAACGATTCATCGACTAAATTCTTAATCGAAAGTGCTCTCGGGAGTAATTAACTATGGGGCTTCTATAGAAACCCGAACCAGATATAAAAGTTCTCACCAAATGAGAACTAAATCTCTGGTAGTGTCTTATCTACTATTCATCCGCTTCTCAAATTATCACCCACACTTAAACAACTCTTTCTTTTCCTTTTATCGAAAGATGTCGGTGCTGATCCCACAAATACTTGACCCTTCAGTAGTAGAATGCCCATAACGCCTCTAAGTAATAAGCTTCATCATTTGTAGGAATTTAAGTTAAGTGCTCACAAATTTCGTGATTGTTAGAAGACAATGGAATCTAAGAGATCATACTTTCATTAAGATGGAGTGACGAACAATATTTACATTTTTTTTTATATAGGTCAAATGTTTATAGAAAAGAGGAGGAATATGTACTAGGCATCATGTACAACCCATTGTATTAATTTGATGTTAGAGGATATTGAAAAAATAGCTAGAGTGAAAAGTGTAACTAAGAGTGCAATAAAATTACCTAAGTATATATACAATCATGAGTTGGTTTTAAATATAATGAGAAAATATACTAGCAACATAGAATTGATAAAACCAGGCATTATTCATTTTGCAGCTTCGTTACTAGCTCTTGCAAGAACACGCAAGCAAAAGGAAAATTTAAGGCATGTGTTTGTTTTTGATAACTGGAACAAGTCCAAATTCAATATTGATTATAAGCAAAAATAAACTAAAGAGATTGTCCTAAAGACTTGATTTTAGAATGATAGCTCCTATACCTTGAAGGTGACAAGCCCAATTGTAAACTGGCCAGCAATGGACTATATTTATGATGTTATGGACAGAGCAAAGGAGGCAATCATTACTGTATTTAAAGGAGATGAGAAGACTTACTGATAAATCTTTTGTATCATTAATGACAAATGGAAATGACAGCTTCTATATCCATTACATCAAATTGGATATTATCTTAATCCAAAATTCTTTTGCAAAAATAATTCAAAGATACAATCAGATGCACAATTGATGGAGGGAGTGTATACAATCATCAGTAGATTAGTGTCAGATCACACTAAAAAAAGTCATAGATTACGAGCTCTCTATTTATTTATAATCATGTTGGTGATTTATTTGGTATTGTGTTTGAAATTTGTAATAGAGATTAAAAAATATTCAAGTATGATTAATTAAAACCTCTATATAATTTTAAGTCATAAATTAGTTTATAATTTTGTAATGTGAAGTATAAATTTTAAGACAAGAAAGTGATATCAAGATTTTAGGATTAACTTGCAGTGTTGTTAGTTGTGAGGGAATTAGAGTATCTTCGAACAAATACATAAATTATAAAAATCTATAGTTTACACATTAAATAATTTATTATTCATTTATTTAATATATTTATTATTATTTCTTTATAGATCCATACAAAAAAAAGAAATCAATTAGATCAAAAGCATTTAAATGATTAATTTTTCATCAAATATAATCAAATTTTAAAAAGAAGAATCAATTAAAGATATGCTATTGATCCAATTAGTTTGAATTCAATTGATGAAAGCTATAAGTGATCGATTGGAGAAATGAAAAATGCTAGTGAGTAATAGTTTGGAGATAATGTGACATAGAGATAAATTAAAGAAACTGTCGAAGAAGTTAATTAAAGCTAGACAATAAGATTTAGTTGGCTAAAATAAAAAGGGTTCAGTTGTGGCATCAGCTTCATCCTAATCTGTGCACTCTTATTCTGCAAGAAAAAGTAGATGATACAGATTCACAAAAAGTAGTAGAATAAAAAGAATTTGATAATGAAAAAATCTTATCAGAAGGAAAAAAATTATGTTAATGAAAGAGAGAATGATAAGTACATTTCTTTCTTTTTATTTATAAAACTTTAGAATTTGTTAATTTATTTATACTTTAAAGTTTATCTTTTATTATGAATTTGTTTATAATGAGTGAATTATGTTAATATGTTTATGTTTTAAAGTTTATTTTAAGAATTACCATAAATTTTAATTTGCAGGTACACTCTCAATGTTTATCTTCAAGTTAAGTAAATGCTTTACTTTTTTTATCGTCTACCAAGTTTTACAATATACTAACATATTTATGATTTTATACAAACAATGAGCACTTTAGCAACAAAAGCATTGTTGTGTATCGTGCTTTGTGCTTTAAAATAAAATTAGATTATTGCGCATTATACTTCACTTTGCACTTTGAAAACACTGACCATGGAAAAGAAAAAGAATCAAAAGTGGGAACATCTAGGATTTCACTAGATTGAAAAAAAAAAAAAAGTATAAAATGTATACAATGATTTGTAGAGTTAGGAATACCTTTTGACCTCATATTTATAGGCTTGGATCAAAATATAGCATTACAAAAATAAGCTATATTTAAGTTATATAAAGAAAATTGCATAGCAAAACTTAATAAGTGATTGTTAAATGAATAAATTTAGTTAGCTTGTACCCACTTGATTATATAGAGAACACAAATATTGATTTTTCTAAGGAATCAAATTTAATTGAAGCCACCCATCAAATTCATTTGCATTTGCTGAGAACTTGTGAGTAATTTTGACGCATGGATGAGTGGCCTAGGTGACTAATCTAAATAAGGATCCTAGGCGAGTAGCATAAGTGAGTAACATGGATGAGTAGCTTTGGCCTTTAGGTTGAGTATCCCAATGAAATGGATTTGGATGCATGAACTCAACATTGCATTCAGCGTGTACCTTGGCAACTTTCATTAATTGGCTTTTCTTAAAGGATAGACTAGACTTGAGCCCAATTCATGCAGATCTATGAGTTTAGTTTAACTCGGTGTATGTATATTTGTTTAAATTTAGAGCCAAATTTAGATATAATTTAGAAGTTAAGAAGAGCCATTCATAAGTATTGGCCGTTATATGTAAAGAAATTCAGTAGCACAAAATAAAGATCAAGACAACTCCATCTCCTAAAAATGGAATACAAAAGAATATGAACACTTTTAGATCCATATATGCTTATGCACACTCTTCTAAATAATTATTATATTGGTAAACCTTGACTAAAACATTAACCACTTAGCTAAGATTATCAATAACACCAAGCTTCATATAGATGAAAAATATAAAAAAAAAAAATTGTGAAAATCCGTGTGTTCTGGTACACTGAATTCTACAACAACAAAAGGATGCCATCATTTTGTTAGGCCACAAAAAAAAAATACTGTACGCTATTGCTAACTATTTATTTAGATCCCTATTCCCACTCTAAGAAATATTCAATTACATCCAAATTGTCAAAGTTGCAATAGATATGTCAAAATAATAGCAGCAGAAAATGGCACTAATATTTAAGGAATTGTACACAATGCATAATGCATGATAAAAGTTGTAGAGATAATGTTCATGACTTGTGCTGAAGGTAAGAAACATGACACCGCATGAAGCTTTAGCATGCATGAGGAAAAAATTCATCGTAAAAAATGTGCCTCTGAATGCCATGCACTAATCTCGACCAGTGTTGAAACAGTTTTTTACTCAACGTAATTTGCATCACTTTTCATAACTTAAATAAAAAAAGCAATTCTGGATGCTAGTCATCTACTGACCGCAAATCTAAGTAAATCCTCTGGTTATAATACCAAACCTCAACGTCCTTTTGAAAAAGCATCATCAATCTCCTTTGTTGTTGAAGGAAAGAGCTCAATATAGCGTCTTCCTAGTGTCATTCTATCCTTTGCCATTGCAGACCGTGAGGCAACTGGATTTGCAAATTCTACATAAGCTTCCCCACTTGGCCTACCATCTGCATTAAGCACGATATGTATACGATCTTCTGATAATTCATAGTCCTTAAAGAAGTCTAAGATGTCCTCCTTTGCAGCAGAATATGGCAACCCTCTCATTCTCAAGATTCCAGTGTGCTCAATTAGATCCTTCCCATCATCACTTGATTTTGCCCGAGAAGCACGACGATGTGGAGGACTACCCCTCAGATCTGAAATTTCATTTGCAATAGCACTATAGTATTCTTGTCTTGTGCTTCTAAAAACCTCAATGTACCTTCTACCCATGTTTCGCCTATCCCTCTGAATGGCAAAATCTACTTGAAGGGGGTATGCTAGGACGCAAAAGGCTTCTCCACTGAAGCGGCTACCTTTATGAATAAATAGAATGTCCAAAAGATCCAATCCATGAAGAAAATCAATAACATCAGCCTCTGTACAATCAAAAGGAAGACCGCGCAATCGAACAACTGGAAATGGTGGAGGTTCACCACTATATGCATAAGAAGCATTATACGTTAGACTTGAACCAGAGGGACCCCCAAAATAAGATGAACCCGAATCAAAAAGCTGTGGCCGCTTCAATCCCATCTCACGCCCATCACCACCATCCATATATTTCCTTTTTCCAAAAAAGCATACAACAAAAAAAAATGTTAAGAAAAAAACAGCTGCAAATACACATATAAAACTATAGGAATGGGAACCAATCTGATGTCAGCTGGATAATATTGCATATAAATATACTAAGCCAGAAATGCCCAAAACAACCATTAGAATTTATTTAGATAATAAAATCACAAAAATCATACAAAAAGGATTACTCAGCATAAAATGTTGAAAAAAAAATGTACCCTGTTTGACAAAAAGTCACTAAAATAAAAATGGAGTTTGTGACATTCCAATGTACACTCAGAAAGGATAAGAAAAAAGAAAGGAATTTGATATGACAGTGACTAACGCAAGACTCCCATTCAGTGTTCTTCAATCCTAATGTGCTCATGCAGTTAGCAATTGTACAATCCAAGTAGGAATTCAGGAATACACAAAAGTGCGCTCAGAAATATCAAATAAATACTCTGTAGCAACTCAACATCCTACAGTATCAAAATGTCTATTGGTTAATAATTATTATGTATTCAAAACCATCAGATTAGAAAATAAAACTCTCTGCTGGAGTCAGCCGGCACTAGAAGGATCCTCATGTGATAGGTCTCCGTCCTCTTGGAAAAGAAACTGAAAAGTTTCTTGGACATTAAGCCCCGGAGGTAGAATAATACACTCATGCTTAACATATCAATTGAATCCTGAGAATGGCACTACAGTACAAAGAAGAAAAACAAAGAAAGGAGGTTGCGACAGGGCAAAAAAGGATCACAAGATATAAATGGGCGAAGAAAAAGTTCTGAAGTAAGGATATCTCTTTTATGTGAAAAAAGGAAGATCCGCTTAACTTCGCAATCAGAGAACATACCAGAGAGCACATTCACATATCGTTGAAACAGTGAAAAGAAAGAACGCATATGCTTGCTTCAAAATATCAGAAGAAATTACACCAAAACAAGAAAACTTCAAATAGAACATCAAAATCAGTCAAGTGAAATAAAATAAACCCTAGCAGAGTGTAAACACTCTTCCGTTCAGAAAGCGGCAATAATTAAAAAAGAAAACACTCTACACCTCTTTGAGAACATCTTTGCCAGACCGATGAACCCTACACACGCTCGAGAAGGAATTGCAGAACAGCACAGAAATGTCCTTTTCCTTTCTTCACAAATTAAGGGTCTATTTGGGACAGCTACAACAAGCTGCTGCAATGAAAAGCTGCTATTAGAAAGCTAGTTTTTCTGAAGCTGTTATCTATTTGAAAAATTCAATTGTAAATCTATTGTACTGTAACTGTTGCTGGGAAAAAAAGACTAAAATAACATTATGTATATTTGATAGCTACAATATAAAACAAAATGATAAAAAATAAACTTTCAAGAGTTCTTATATTCTCAAATATCTATTGTTTTACATTTATAACTTATATATCACATAACATTAAATAACATGATACTTAAAATAATATTAGCAATAATTAGTATTATCATAACATTAATCTTTCTGTCCAACTAATCTAATCAATCACAAATTTTTTTTCCATGGCTACCCTCCACACTACATCACTATCTGAAATTATCTCCTTATACTCATCAGCCCACCTAAAAAAGTTTTAATCTTCTTGTGTTCGATTTCTAGAACACTTGTAAAATCTTCTCATAGTTTCCTTCTCGACATGAGGTATATATGTAGCATTACAACTCACAATTGCAATTAACAACTCTAGAGGCAATCAATATCCTTGAATACATATTTCCTGAGACACCTAGATGTTATTAGATAAAATAGCAAAATTATATATTCAAAGATTGCACACATAATCGAACGCATGAACAATAATAAAAAAAATTTAATAGTACAGTTGAGATAAAATAATTGAGGACAAAATGCATTAATTTTATCTATTTGAAAGCAAAACAGATATGAGACATAATGGTGCAATTTTTTAAAAAAACCTATTTATCATATCAACTTTACATATTTGATGAATTTACCAAAGCATCAGTGATTTATTCTCTCAATTGTATCATCTCCTAAACAACACCCCCTCTGTGTCTCACTATCATTCACTCCTAAATCACTTTTTTGCATTGATTATCCTGTACGATATTCATATGCTTCAACAAGTACATACATCGAATTTTCATCTGAGACACTACAGTCAACATCATCTTGAGATGGATGTCTGCGTATAAAATTATGAAAGTTGATGTTGCTGCAATTATTTTTACTTACATCTTGAATGAATATGAACGCATATCATGTAAGATGACACTTCTTTTTTCATATACCAAATGTTCTCTCTATTACACCACGCAATGAAAAGTGTCACTTGTTAAACAATTCTTTTCTGCCTCTAAAAACTTGGCTATCCACTGAAAATTAAGGAGATGATATTTTGTATTGGGAAATGACTTTACAAAGCCTTATTGCATAAGATACCCAGCATCGACGAGATAATAATTTCTTGGAGATAAATAATAAATTGCAATTTCATCTCAATTGTTATTTTCATAATTTTGTAAATTTACAAACTGAGAGGCGGCATTGGAAATTGTATTCATACATATTTATTGCAAATTTGAATATACAACTATCATGTGCACTACATCCTCATCCTGTCATAAAGAAAGTAAAACACAAGTTGAAGTCACATACTATCAATATATTCTAGGTTGGTGAATGACAATGTCTGATATACGCAATCTTCTCATCATTGCCAACACGTGCAGCGACATGTGTTATATCAATGGCTCCTATACAATCATGTTACAAATTTTATAGTTTTAAAATATTTACTTGATTAGGCAGAACATTTAATAGAATATGATTCATAAATGAATACCTTGAAGAACAACATATATTTAATATCATTATATATTTCTCTTTGTGTACTCATAAAAATAGAATCTGTTGGCTTAACAATATTTGCTGACAATTTTACTAACGCATTTAAACCAATATCAAAGTATCTACTAATTATCTCCATTGAATGTTGAAATCGTTCAGAAGTTATACGTATTAACTCATTATGTGATAGAATATACAAAGTAATGGCCAATACTTTCCTTGGTGTAGCTATAGACGATCCATGCAAACCATACAAAGTATGTAATTCATTCAGTAGATCATAAAAAATTATTTTTAACATTTGAAACATATTATGGAATCTATGTGAATGGCCTTCAAGAAGCTCACCAATCCATTTGTCACCTATAAAAAAGGATGTCATGCAAAGGGTCTTACATATGTGAAACTCATAGTACTCATTGATGAGCCATTATGTTGTTGCCAAAATTGTAGTTCATTATGCTGTATCCAATATTTCATCTCTATTTGTTGGATCCATCAATATTTTATATTTGAAAATAAAATGAGATAAAGATTCACATTCATTTTAACTAAGCTTTTAAAAAAATTTGGAAATAAAGAACAAAAGATATTCTAGGAAATCAAAACAAATATTGAATAAAGAAATCAGAATCTTAAACATGATAATGTAAAAGTACTAATGAAATAGTTCACACTAAAGTAAATGTTATGTTAAACACAACTTATTACACAATGTTCACGTAGCTTGACTATTAAAAAATAATAAAGGTAATGAATCGTTCCCTCTGGCACCATTGTAATCAAAACCTCCCGCTTAGTTGAAACTTTAAGGAGTTTCGTAGAAAATAAATATAGTGGCATGTCCTCAAAAATTTCTGGAGTGTAGTCATGTATTTTAATGGTTTCTGATATTGATGGATAAGTGTGTATTGTGCATGCGCTCAACAACATACTAGCACAAGTTATAACTAATTGTGATATTTGATCTCTTAAATATATAGCACTGCTCTTCTTTTTATAAGGTTGTTGGCCTTGTGGTGTTTGGCACTTGGACTGACTAAATTTAGCATGCCCTTTTACTTCATGGACTAGTTCCTCATGTACTTTGTTGGAATGTGCATATTCAAGCTAATCCAAATTTTGAGGAGTGTCCTAGGTTGTAGCCCAAACATTAGAACCAGTAGGTACAACACAGTCAAAAATCATATCGAGCTTATCTTCTAACTCAGGATCTATGCCACAATACTTAAATTTTTTGTGTTGGGCATAACCTATATTTGAAAACAACATTGTTGAATATAAATTGAAAACATGCACAATTAATTACAACACATTTGATATAAAATGAAAATATACTATAATTTTTATTTACCAAAAGTTTTTTATCTCCATCATTCATCTGATGCATCTATTATTTTTCTAATTGAATCCCAACCTAATCCAGTGACTCCTCGTTTTAATTCCTTCCACAATTTTCATTTTTTTAGTTAATCTCATTTATTCGTCAATTATGTCTTATCATACTCTCTTTCTGTTTTTTTCTGAAAAAAAATTTTTTATGTTTTACCAGCCTTCTTTATTCAAATGAGTTGTTCATCTGTTACCTACTTCAACCTCTTTTAAACACAAATCACATAAAATAATCTTGATCTCTCCCATGTGGCTGATATATCACCATCCTTTGATTTCCCCATCTTGCAATATCATTTTATAAAAAGATTAGCAAAATCAACGAGTTTATAAAAAGCCTTTAATACAATTAGATCACATGCCCACATGCAACATGAAAAACCCCAAAATGTTGAGCAAAACCTATCTCTAAGTTCACTAACATTTCATACCAATCAACCAAAGCACCACATAACTTCACTAACATTTCATACTATCATTGCACATAAAATTGTACTTTTAAACAGTTTGCAATAGCTAAGAGAATATCAAAAATCTTAATAATTTCTTAAAATAAATAAATTAAAAGCAATCTATAATATACTTCAACAAATCTAGAAAATTATATAATTTTCTATTTTTGAATCATTCCCAAATCTGCTTGAATCAATTTTAAAATGTTTTCAAACAATGCTTGTTGAAAATATGTCTTAAATTGCTCTAAATAATTAAAATGTTTTACAAGCTCTTCCCAATATATAGCTCTATTCCGCAGAAAAAAAGAAGACAGGTATTGGGTATCCAGAGTAAGAAAAAAGAAGAACATATTCCATTGCCTTCTTCAAAATCTCAACTTGAAAACAAATGTAAGACATCCAAGTAAATGAAGTATGAGATGCTAAAAAACAACACCCAGCAAAGGTTAAAAAACCATTCAAAGAAATTGGCTCAACCACACGATCCTTTACTCAGACGCAGAAAAATAAGAGCATAATACTCGACATTTGATAGTGACAAACGGTAGAGATCAACCAAAGAAAAAACATGTTTAAAAGAGATGGTCGATGAATGGATTACCTCACAAATACTGTCGTGATGGTCGCCGATGTCCACGGTTTGCCGTCCGTCGAACTTCGGATCGCTAACTCCTCCTCGTCCCGTTGTATAATGCCCTAGCGCATCAAAGAGGCATTTGTTTCGTGCAGACAAAACTCAATCCTAGAAGTCCAAACCCTATATCAGGATTTTCTCGAGTAATTTTGCATAAATAATGGGGATAATATGGTCAAATTAAGGAGTGAATGGCGGAATGTAGCTTGAATGAAGCCGAGAATCTCAAGTCACAAAACTTCCGTTCTTGCGACGCAATTTGTCAAGATGCCGCAGAAACGGAGCTCCACAAACACGCCTATGGTTCCATTTCAAAATAAAAAGCAGGAAAAACGGAGGCTTAATTAATAGATTAATAATTAGCTAATTAAAAAAAAATTTAGCGGTCAAATGCCCAATCGCGACATGGCAGGACCGACCATAAATTATATTTTGAAAAAAAATTAAGTAGACAACCCCCCGTTTTTTGGACATATCATCGCGTATCGAATGACGCTTGGTATCAGGTAATGAAAAACTAAACAACTTTCATGTTGATAACTTTCGACGAATTTCGACGTATAAAAAAGATAATACATATATCGTCGTCGATGTCGGCGAGATTCTTTGGCCGGCGGCGAGGTGCGTCTTGGCCGGCGACAGGCACAAGCAGGCGGATCTGGACGGTGACGGGGAAAGAACGAACAAAAAACCGAGAGAGCGAGCTCTCGGTTTTTAATCGCGCATGCTTTCGCGTGAAGCATTGACCGGGCGCGGCCGCACGGGCCGATCGCCGGGCGACTAGACTATTTTAAATTTTTTTTACGGCCTAATTAGCTAATTAAGTTATTAATTATGCCTAATTTGAAAATTAAGCCCAAAACAGAGCCTCAAATAGGGCTGCAAATGAATGGAGCATTCTATAAGTTATTCGTGATTTGACTCAATTAGAGCTCATTTATGTTCATTTTATTAATTTTTTTTAAATACTGACGTTAAACGAACAAGTCTTTGAATGCTTTATCGTTTTCGATCTATTTATGTCAATGAATTTTATCATTTAAAGCTCGTGAACAAGCTCCGATAAAAGAGTCGAGATAAAAGACCTCGACACTGACATATTTGTCATAACAAAGATTGTTCAAATTATTATTTTTTTAGGCTTAATAAATTTTATTTGATACAGCTCATGTGTATTTCTCAACAAGCTACTCATGAACAAGCTCGATTAAGGCTTGATTAATTAATAAACAAGCTTCTCGTTAACAAGTTCGATAATCCAATTTGAACGGAGCTCGTGAACAAACTTGAATCGAGCTCGAGCTCGATAATGATAAACAAGCTCAAGCTTGAACACTATTCTTAAAAAGCTCGAATCGAGCTCGAACTCGATAATATTAAACAAGCTCAACCTTGAACACATACATGCTCGGCTCGATTAGTTTGCAGCCCTGGCCCCAAATGCCCCTTAAATTTAGGAGAAACTTTTTAAAATATTGGTAACAAATCTATGAAATTTGTCTATATAGGTTCTACAAAGAACATAAAAGGCAAAATTGAAACATTATAATCACTTTTATAAATCAATCATTGAATTTATATCTATTTTTAATTTAATCATCTTCAAAAAAAAATATGAGATTCATATATTTATACATGTCGCAATTAAATCTTAAAAAATTTCATAAAAATAAAAAATAAGAGTTGAGCTTTTTATGAATTTCAATATTTGAAATGTCAGTTTCAAAAATTAAAGTTGAAGATTATTAATTTGTAAATATATAAAATTAAGTTATTGTATTTGTAAAAACCTCGATATATAAGTAATATGCAAATAGTAAAATATTTGCTCAATAATTGATTCATGATTTCCATCTTATAAAATATTTTCCATTTTTTGTAATTTTATTTTTTATATATTGTTTTTAAAAATATTTTTTGATATTATTTCATCAAATTTTGCTCAAGATATTTGATAAAATAGTTTTAACATTATAAATTATAAGTTAAAAAAAAATTATATATATATGGAGGATTTACATACATACCACACAATTCTTATGTATTTATATATCTAACACATAAATTTTAATATATATATATATATATATACATAGTATATTTTATATGTGATATAAATGAAAATTAAATCAGAAAATTTCAATTTAATAATATTTTTATTGATTAAAAATAAATTAATTAAAATTGGCTCAAAAGGTTTTTTCATATAAATTAATTTTGATTAAAATTCTCTTCAAAGCTTTGAGTAAATTTTAAATTCATTCAAATAAAGACAAATAATAAACTTGATTAATATTATTAGGCATAAAAGATTCTAATCTTTTAATGGGATTCATGTTTGCAAGTCTATCAATTTGTTTAGTGTGAAGGAATTGAAAGTTAAAAAAAATAAAAGAAAATAAAAATAAAAATAATTAAAAAAATGATCAAAAATTTTATTTTCGCTAGCCATGGGCTCAAGAACACAATTTTCAATTGTCCTCGCCCGACAAATAGTCAAATTGCATTTTTAGAGTTGTGTATGGAGACGAGCTCGTACACAAATACATCCATGTGGCATGGCCTAAACCCTATAAATATAAGAGATTGCTTGGGATCAATTTTTTTATTTCTATTTTTAACTTTTATTTATTTTATTTATATTTTAAATTGAAATAAAATATATTTGATATTTTAAAAATATATTTGATGCTGACATCAATAGTGGCACTAATGGTGATGTAATAATAATAATGACAATAATGATGACGGCGAATGGCGACAACATGCAACAGTTGTAGTGAATTACAATACAATGATAGTAGTGAAAATGAGATATTAGTGCAAGTGGTTAGTAGTGATATCTATTTTTAAAAATATTAAAATAATTTTTGTATTTTTAAAAATAATATGATTTAATTTATAAATTTCAAAAAAAGTAATTGTAGAAATGGAATCATATAAAAATTTGACTCAATTAGGATCACTTCAATGAAAGCTTAGATTTTTGAGGCATTTTATCTCCAACCTATCTTGAAGAAGCTAGGCATTTGAAATATTGGATAAGAAAATGCTAAATGGGTCAAAGTTTGTAAAGGTGCCATTGAGAAGCTTTTAATTCTAATTGTAGATCTTTATGAATAAGTAGGAGCTTTTCTTAGCACAAGTTAAAAAATAAAATAATAATATAGACCATTTACATACATACCACACAATTTTTATATATTTATATATCTAATACCTAAATTTTAAGAGGGACAAATCACTAATTTGTCAACTTCCTATAAAATAAATTATATAATTCAGGAGACTTAGTGTCACCCCTGTTTATATTTATGTTGTTTAGTTTGGATAAAATAATTTTTATAGATGTTTCTTCCTATTTCTCTTTTATAAGTTATTATGTTGTCTCATTTGATGTATCCATTTTCAAACCATATTTATTGAATGAAATGATAATATATTTGCTATAATTTTATTATCATGTATATTATCTATCAATCAACTTTTTTGTGAGTATAAAATATGTTTTCATATTTCTCTCATTACATCCAATATTGTCGGAGTATAACATCTTTTAGACCTGAGGTATGATATTTGCAATGAAAAATATGATTCATTTTCTTTCAAGGGTTATCGGGTTTTGAAAATGGGTCGGAGATGGGTTGATGAACTCAAGAGAAATGTTGTTATTGGATTTGAGAAATGATAAATGGGTTAAAGAAAATAGTTGTAGCTTATCAGGTTATAAAACAAGTTTATAGATTTGCAAAGGGACATAATCCATCCTACTGAAAGTCTGATAAACAATATTTTCATCAAAGTGAACAGGTGCTATTGCTAAAAATTTTAAGCATGGCTCATAGGATATGGGAGCTTGATACTTGCTGGTGCTAAGCCCAAATATATCAAATATAATTTCTTGTATGCTTGTTTTAGCTAACTTTTGTTTAGAAAATTTAGTTAGGCTTTTATTTTTGAGAATCTCTAATGTAATTTGTAACTAGAAATAGGTTAGTACGATAGAGTTTAGGATGAGCAACAGTTAAAAGGCGTGAATTTAATAGGTTCCATGAAGCCTGACTTTCTTACATCATAAAAATTGACTATTTGTTTCAGTATGTCGAAGAAATAATGGAATTAATACTTAACAAGGAGTCTCACAAAGCTTTGAAGCAATATGCTAAATTGACTCAAAATTATGTTTTGGATCCATCATAATTTGAAATTAAAAGTATATGTAAAAAAATTATGATTTTTCATTTAAAAAATAAAATGAAAATTGAATTAAATTTCAAAAAATAAACATATGAATTTGAAAAAGTGCCCAAATTGAGACCTAATTTTTGTAAAAATTATGCACTTACTTTAAATGTGATTCAATAAATAAAAGACATTTATGTCAATTTTTAATGATTATTAAACTGAGTTTAATGCAGTAAATAAGCTATTATCATAATTTAAATTTTCAAGAATCATATAATAATATTTATGAGTTTTTAATCGATTTAAAATTTGTGTGCATTGTTTTAAGATCTTCATAGTCATCAAACTTTAATCAATATATTGAAACAAGGAACACCTTTAAAACACTAACAAACATAATCTTAGAACTTTATGTTGAAGACATATATGCTTGAATCTTAATGTCATTATGCCTATATGTTTCTATCCAAGTGGCAAATATTCAAGGCATGCTTAGTGTTCATTTTGATGATTGCTATGGCTACATGTTAATTCTCCTATTAATAATATTGATGATTAATATGAATTGATGAACTTGTTTATAATGTTTAACATAATGTATACTCAACATTTATGAGCATCAACTAAAATATTGAGCACATTGAGTTGATCGAAAAAGTTAAGTCTAATTGAGTCGATCTGAACTCGATAATATTAAAAAAGGGCTTCAAAGAATATATTTCTATCAACAATTCATTAACCTTTTTGCCCAAGAAAACATATTAATCTCAATATCTAGGTGTATTCAAAGTTGAACCATCTACTTAAAGGTTATGTTCCTAAGAAGTTTTAGCCTTCTTCCCACCTTTAGTTGAGAGAATAGGGGATTCAACAACCAATACAACTTTGTTAGTTTTTTTTTTCAAGTTCAAGTAACTTGCACGATGAATCTTTAGTGTCGACTTGCTTAAGAATATCCAAGTTCTCTTCCCTTGCAACAATTTGAATTTTCTATAAAATAATACTCTTGCAAAAGACATATCAAGAGTTAAAGGACTCTTGGGAATTTATTGATTAACTACGAGTGCGTTTGAGACAGCTTTTTGATTGTTTATTATTTCAAAAAACAATCATAAAGAAAGAAGCATTTGGCTACTTTTTTTAATTTAAAAATTTTGTGGTGAAAAAATTAATTTAAGAACTGAATGTCAGTGTCAAAAACTATTTTTTGAATTTTTCAAAAAAAAAATATTTATAATACACATAACAACTTTTTCAAAAAGCTGATTTCTCTACAACAACTTTACAACCAACTTTTCAAAAAATTACAGGCTACAGCTACCACAAACAAACCCTAAAGATTCAACAAAAAGTAATTTCTCAGGAAGCATGCTTTGTATAGTCTCATTCATAAAATATTGTAAGTCTTCTAGAGTCAACTTCAATTTGGGGTCAACAACTTCTTGATTTTTGCATAAAAAACTCTCATATAATAAATATTATAGCAATATTGAGGATTCAACTAAAGAAACATTGCCCTTTTCATCTTCATAAGTTACAAATTGATCCATCTCACTTACCAACTAATCTACTTTTTCTAGAGGGAGTGAGCTCGATAATGTCAAAGTAATGATAAATACTTGTGATCAACATCCTCTTTATTTATCTCGACGTTCCAATTTTACTTTGTTTAGCGGCAACTCGAGATCAAAATACTTCTCTATATGATGATTTTTTTTTCAAGTTTCATCTTCTTGTGTCCTTCTATTGTAAAAGAAAGAAGATCTTGAACTAATGGATCTTCAAGATTGAAGTTGATAAAACAACTGAGGGAAAGTAGTTTTATAGACCCTAACTCCAAATATTAGAAGCAGTGATTAAAAAGTTATAATTAATTATCACTATGCTATGCCCAACTTAATTAATTTGATTTCAAATAAAGCATAATTATTAGAGTAGCTATTTTGATTTCATTTCATACATACTATAGTTTAGAAGGCTATTGAACAACATATAGGCCGGACATTATCTAAAAATTAACATGAGAAATAAAATAGTTTGGATGTCCATAAAATAAGCATTAAAATTATGAGAACATAAAGTGGTAATTAAATGTAAACTTTTAGATTAAGCTACTCCCCTTTAGATTAAAAATTTGGAATACATAGATCTCAGGATAAATTTAATGACTATAATATTCTAATCTTATTTTTTAACTAGAGTGGGTTACTAGATCTAAAACAATTTTTCATTGAAAAATAGGATTAGTACTTTGCCTTAATTTTATTAAAAAAATCCTTAAAATTCTATTATATTTAAATGGCATCAAATCATTTTTGTTATAATTCTTGTAAATTTATTGCAGTGTTCAAAAACAAATCTGCAAATAAAAATTACAGCTTATTGATCAAATAAGTCAGACAAAAAGCAATGCTTTGGATCAATTATATTCTTCTGATAAATAAATTACAATTCTCATTCACAAAATCGATTTTAACTCTATGAATTTAAAAAATTTACTTTGCTTTGTAAAAATATCAACAAACAACAACAAGCCTTAATCCCACTAAATAAAATCCTACATATATTGTCAAATTCTCATTTAATTCAGATCAAGATCATTTTTATACATCTTAATCTTTATCACCTCTACCTTTCTTAACATGAAAATAAATCTACAATTCTCATCACAAAAACCATCTACCTCCCTAATCTTATCTACCACTGAGCTACTAACTTTAACAAATTTTGCATTCTATCTCTGTAAAGCCACTCATCATAAAGCATCCTCATTGAACATTAACTTATTTTTTTATGACATTAAATCATCATAAATTAAGGTACTACATCATAAATTAAATGGTCGATAGGCCGTTGAAAACTCAAATGAAAATTCAAGCAATTTTTTCGCTGAGAGGTTCTTCGAAAAAGCACATTTTGCTATATTGAATGCATTAGAAAACAAACAAAATTATCAATGTATAGATTACCAAAAGCTAAACTTTTTATTTATATATATTCATCTATTTAAATCAATATATATATAAACCCAGAGAACAAGGCATGAATCAACTCACCGAGTGAATACTCAGAAATAAGGTTACTTTCTAAGCTAATCATTACTCGCAGCATTTTCATACGATGATGGGCTACTCGCCGGGAAAGAAGAAATGAGTCTGAGGAGGAGTTAGAGCTCAATACAATAAAGCAAATATGGATGTAATTTGCTGAAATTTGCTGAAACAATGTTTTACTTAACGTAATTTGCATCACTTTCCAAAATAAGTTAAGCAAATCTGGATGCTAGTTATCTAGGACCACAAATCTAAGTAAATCTTGTGGTTATAATACCAAACCTAAGCGACCGTTTGACAGAGCATCATCCATCTCCTTTGTTGTTGAAGGAAAGAGCTCAATATAACGTCTTCCTAGTGTCATTCTATCCTTTGCCGTTGCAGACCGTGAGGCAACTGGATTTGTAAATTCTACATAAGCTTCCCCACTTGGCCTACTATCTGCATTGAGCACAATACATATACGATCTTCTGATAGTTCATAGTCTTTAAAGAAGTCTAACATGTCCTCCTTCCCAGCAGAATATGGCAAACCTCTCATTCTCAAGATTCCAGTGTGCTCAATTAGATCCTTCCCAAAATCACTTGATTTTGCCCTAGAAGGAATTTGATATGACTAACACAAAACTCTCATTCAGTGTTTCTCAATCCTAATGTGCTCATTCAGTTAGCAATTGTACAATCCAAGTAGGAATTCAGGAATACACAAAAGTGAGCTCAGAATGGGGTATTCTTATCAAATAAATCCTCTGAAGCAACTCAACACCCTGCCATATCAAAATGCCTGTTGGTTAAAAATTATTATGTATTCAAAACCATCCGATTAGAAAATAAAACTCTGTGCTGGTGGCAGCCGGCACTAGAAGGATCCTCATGCCATAGGTCTCCGCCCTCTCGGAAAAGAAAGTGAAAAGTTTCTTGGACATTAAGGTCCAGAGATAGAATAATACACTCATGCATAACATATCAATTGAATCCTGAGAATGGCACTACGGTACAAAGAAGAAAAGCAAAGAAAGGAGGTTGCGACAGGGCGAAAAAGGATCACAAGATATAAAACGACGAAGAAAAGTTCTAAAGTAAGGAATATATCTTTTTAAGTGCAAAAAAGGAAGATCTGGTTAACTTCGCAATCAGAGAACATACCAGAGAGTACATTCGCATATCGCTGAAACAGTGAAAAGAAAGAACGCATATGCTCGCTTCGAAATATGAGAAGAAATTATACCAAAACAAGAAAAACTTCAAATAGATCATCAAAATCAGCCAAGTGAAATAAAATAAACCCTAGCAGAGTGTAAACCCTCTTCCGCTCAGAAAGCGGCAATAATTAAAGTAGAAACGCTCCACACCTCTTTGAGAACATCTTTCCAGACTCGATGAACCCTAACCAGCGCTGGAGAAGAAGGAATTGCAGTCCAGCACCGAGATGCCCTTTTCCTTTCGTCAGAAGCTAAATTTAGGAGAAATTTATAAAACATTGGTAATAAGTTTGCGAAAATTGTCTATATAGGAACCCTAAAAGATCCAAAAGGCAAAATTGAAACATTATAAGAATTTTTATGAATCAACAACCACTGAATTTATTTCTATTTTCAATTTAATCATTTTTTTTAGATATGAGATTAATCAAATCATTAATAAGTTTGCAAAAATAAAAAAAAATAGGAGTTGAGCAATTTTATAAATTTCAATTAAAAATAAAAGAAAATGGAAATAAAAATAAATTAAAAAATTTGTTTTCACTAAGCATGGCCTCAAGAACATAGTTTTTAATTGTCCTCCTCCAACTAAAAATTTGATGACTTAATTTTTAAATTAATCTAATTAATAATGAAATTAGCTAATTAATTCATTTAAAAAAATTTAAAAATAAATTACATTGCCGAAAATGCCGTTTTCACGACGCGATAGTTTTTTTAAAAAAAAATCATCTTATTATCATATATTAATAGTGTCGGTCAGAATAAAAAATTATCTCAAAGCCGACAATTGACCACCTGTGTAATTATGATATAATTTGAAGAGTTAAAGAACTATTTTTAAATACATATATATTTTATCACACAATATTTTATATATAAATCAGCTTTAACTTATTTACTATTCTTAAAAAAATAATCGCTTTTTCAACAAATAAAGAATTATTTTTTAATAATTAAGAAACCCATTAAAGCTCAATTTATATAATATATCGGTGAAATTGATTATCAAGAAATTATACGATTCAACAATCCTCAGATACGACAAAAATCAAATAACTTTCACTTTCGCAACTTCAAAATTTATACATACGCAAAAAACTCACCACTACCGAGATTTCAAAACCTCACAACACAAAGTTGTAGTAATTTTATTACCTTTTCAACGATACCAACCACGCAACCACACTCGAGCCTGATATGACCAAAAAACGGAGTCGTTGTTGATTTTTTAAAAAATCATTTTATGCCAGCCGTACGGCAACCGGCATCGAGCGCTAAGCCCGACCGGGCCACTATTTTTAAATTTTTTTAAACGAGTTAATTAGCTATTTTCATTATTAATTAGGGCTAATTTAAAAATTAAGCCTAGTTTGATTGCATTTATGGTCTCCATAATGACGACCTTCATCGATGTCGTTCCTCGATGTCACCATCATCCGCTACCATCAAGAACCGCTATCACCAACGTGACTATATGGCTATTGTTGTCGATTTTGGGGTTCCTATCATACCTTCTTATAAACAATTTTGTAATCCGTGAAAAAACTTGTACTCTAAAACAAATATATAAGAAAACTTTTATCGGCTAGTGATTTTTTCCTCTTTCGAGATTTTCCAAGTAAAAATTTCTAGAGTTTCGTTCACTTTAAATTGTATGTCGGATTTCATAACAAAGTGAAAACTTTCACTCTCTAAACTAGTTTTTTCGTAGATAACACTCTCATTTTTAACTTTTTTGATAAAAGAATAGAAAATAGGAAGGCTCATTAATGATAGTAAGTATTTACTAATTACTCTCTCTCTCTCTCTCTCTCTCTCTCTCTCTCTAATCTTCTTCCTTTAGGTTTGGTTGTTCAATGATAAAAATGAATATGGATAAATTGAAAACCACTGATTAGAAATCAGTTGTACATTTGGCAGCAGTTCTCAAAGCCATGCCCGAACGCTAAGATAAAACAAGGAACAATAGAAGATAAAACAAAGAACATATATATATATATATATATATATATATATATATATATATATATATATATATATATATATATATATATATATATATATATATATATATATATAATACATAAATAACAAAAGCTTCTTCAATCATTCAAAGATCTAAACACTGAACTGTAGCATTAAATTACACTAAATTCACATGCTCAAAATCGCAAATATATCTAGCAGTACCTTAGACAATTTCATGAATAAGCTAGTAATGATATGACAAGATGTGATACTCAGCTCTCTCTCTCTCTTCCTACATATCACTTTGAACCTCCTTTTCTGCACACTTTCTTCTCTTCAATTATTATTTTCCATCCAAGGTGTTAGGGTTTCATTTAGACCTTAGAGCATGGAGAAAAAGCCTAGCAGGAGCCAAGAAGCACTGTAAGAGGTTTCCATTGACTCTCTCTCTCTCTCTCTTTCTTCGACTTAATAAAGGAGTCTAGTCTTTTCAGTCATCTTACCCTATCAGTCAGTTGATGGTACATTTTCACGACCATGGAATTTGTAGTCTGCTTGCCATAAATGATGTCATTGTCATTATATTATGACGTTAGATATTATTATTATATATATATATATATATATATATATATATATATATATATATATATATATATATATATATATATATATATATATATATATATAATGTTAGATCTTAGTTATATTTTAAAAAAATATAAACATTATTTTACCTAAATTTTTAAGATGAAAATTTTATTATGATATAAAAAAAAAAATAGAATTCAAAAAAATTAATAATAAGTTTCAAATTTTTTATCAACTAGACTAATGAGCACTCATAAATAATGACTTAAAATTAATAGTATTTTTAATATTATAATCATATTTTTTTTAGAAAATGATGATTATTAATATTATGATAAAAAAATTTATTAAAATGCAACTGAATAATCATCTTAAATTATAAATTTATTAATCACACCATCAACAGTCACATTGTTATTAAATTGCATAAAAAATTTAAAAATAAGATCAAAAGTTACTTTTATTCACACTTTAAAAATACAACTAATAATAAAAATTTAATCACATTGTTCTTAAAAACTAATTATATAAATATTCATAAATTAAATATCTTGTGATGTAGCTCAGTCAAGTCAACTATACTATTTTTACTTTTGTTAAATTTTTTTTTATATATATCAACATTTTATTTTCTTGTGATCCAATTCATAAATCAATCCAATAAAAATAAATAAATGCATCAAATATTGAATTTTGTTTTTTTGATAAATATGCCTTAAAGTTATTTTGAGAAATTTACTCTTATAATAACAATATAAAGTATATCCTTGTGATATTGTGATTTCTCTAAAGAAATAGCTTCTTGAATATTTCTCTTTGGAGTATCATTGTCATCTTCCAAGCAATATTTTTCTTGGACTTTGGATAGTGTTTCTTTATTTGTTATGTAGGTTAGAATGTAAGCAAATTCCTCTCTTATTTATACTATGATGGAGGCAGAAAGAGAGCCTTAGGTTTAAAAATGAACATATTTGGAGCACTATATTTAGTGTTTGATTCTTATTTGAGCAAAGATTTAATATAGGATTAGACCATTAAATATAAAGCTAGACTTGGATTAGACCTCGAATAAAATTTGAACTAGCCTTTTGTGCTCTTTAAAATTCTTGTGTACATAAATAAAATCATGTGAATGAGCTCAAGTTAGAGAATACTTAAATAATATCAACAATAAAGGTACTTGTGAATGAAATAAAAATAATAGAAAAATATGCCTCAATTATTGAATATTTTAAATAAACTTCAAATAATATTGAAATAAATAATAAGACTAGTGTTCAAATTTCAATTTTAAATATATTATTTTAACTTGATTTTTGACCTCTTATTAGAATATACTATATAGCATATAATGCACAGATAAGAACAAAGACACGAGAACATAGATATGATATGAATATACTAATTATTACGATATTATATAATAATAATATAATAATATATAAGTTAAATACATAAAATATTAAAAATAATAAAAATTAAATCATTTAATTTAAAAATTTTAAATAAAATACTTAAATTATATATATATATATATATATATATATATATATAATTTAATATATATATATATAATATTTTCCAATATAAATTTATCCTTACTCGAAGAACAAACATGTCTAGCCTTCACCGACTAAACCCCACCCCTTCCCTCTTTCCTCATCTCACCTCTCCCCTCCTCCCTTGCACCCTTTCACCTCTCCATGCTCCCATCTCCCTGAACCATACTCATCGTCAGCTCCCCAAAAAACCGCCCAACATGCTCGCGGGCAACCCCCACTTCTCCTCATCCACCACTTCCGGTGACTTCTCCGCCGCCGCCGCCGACATCCGGCTGAGCCGCTACGAGTCTCAAAAACGGCGCGACTGGAACACCTTCAGCCAATACCTGCGCAACCACCGACCGCCTCTCGCCCTGTCCCGCTGCAGCGGCGCCCACGTGCTCGAATTCCTCCGCTACCTCGACCAGTTCGGCAAGACCAAGGTTCACTCCTCCTGCTGCCCGTTCTTCGGTCAACCCTGCCCGCCAGCTCCCTGCTCCTGTCCGCTCCGCCAAGCTTGGGGCAGCCTGGACGCGCTTGTCGGCCGCCTCCGCGCCGCCTTCGAGGAGAACGGCGGCGAGCCGGAGGCGAATCCGTTTGGTGTGCGTGCCGTACGGCTTTACCTCCGGGAGGTTAGAGATTCTCAAGTAAGCAGTCTATTTTTTTTTTTTCTAAAGTAAAAGAGAAGGGTGAGCACAGTATATTTTGTTAGAAAATTATAAATAAAATAAACTGTACGAATTCAAAAAAAGAAGTTTTCAATAAATTATTAAAATGTTAAATTCAATGATAAAATAAATTAAATTTGAGAAATTGTTATTTGCAGAATTCTGATATATTTTCAATAATTTTTTATGTATTAACTGCAAAGTGATATTTTAATTGTAAATTAATATGCATTATCATATAAGTAATATTACATTAATATCTAATAATTATATATTTATTCTATGTATCATATTATATTATTGTAGCTCAAATATAAAATTATATTCAAATTCTGTACATAATAATCTCTTATCAATTGTTACATCTATTGTTCCATCTATTTTTTTAAGTAAAAAAAATTATGAAAATATTTTAATATAAACTATATTATAATGATTTTAAAAATTATTGTATTTATTTTAAAGTTAATGTAATATAATTATATATATAATACTAATTTAAAATGATATTTAAGCTAATAATTTTTACAGTCCAATGACAAATCTAAAAGGACAGAATAAAGTTAATGGAGATGAAATGTAATTTTTATAGTAAAATAAATATTAAGCATAATATAACTTAAAATATGCATTGTTTATTATATTTACAGTATATTTATTTTCTTTTAATAATTAAATATTCATAATAATCAAACAGCATATAATATAGTTAGATTTTATTCGTGTTTTGTTTGTTTAACATTACTTTTTCTTTTCCATAAATTTTACTTCCTATTTGCAGGCGAAGGCTCGAGGAATCGCTTATGAGAAGAAGAAGCGGAGGAGGCCGCCGGCGAACGTGGCGGTAGCGCCGGCAGCGGAGGGCGGTGGCGTGGGAGGCGAGGATGTGAGGATGATGGTGGCGGATGGAAGAGAACAGATGGTAATGGCGGGTTTGGATTATTCTGGCGGGTTGATACCACTTTAGGGTTAAACAATAATGAATTTATAAGTGGTATAATGATTAATTGTATTATATATTATATATATTATGCAAGAAGTGCGGTTTATTTACATAAATTATATATATATATATATATATATATATATATATATATATATATATATATAATGAATTTAAATTGTTCTCCAATTAGGTTTCTTATAAAGAGGATTTCTATAATTCTTGAAGATTTATATACATATCACATAATTCTTATATATTTATATATCTAATTTCTAAAATTAAATATTTATTTATCTAATATTTTTTTATGCTTAAAAAGATATATTTTTAAAAATGAGTGATGTTAAAATTTTGTATTTGATATTGAAGATTATATATTAGATATGTAAATATATAAAAATTATATGATATGTATCTAAATTTTTTAATTTTTTTTTTAAAAATTGGAAAAAAATATTAATAAAGTATGACTATATTTTTTGGATAAATTCAATTTTGATAATTCAAATTAGAAATAATTGCATTCGATGTAAATTTTGATGTAACACAAATAAAACAACTAATTATATATAAATTGGAGTAAATGAATATTTTATCACATTTTTTTTTAATATGCTTAATAAGATATAAGCTCACAAAAAGCAGTGATTATTGTTTGAATTTTACATTTCTAAGAAAATAAAATTTCTTTTAAGTAGATCTAACACTGAAAATATTGAGTGTAATTTTAGTTGTGAAAATCTAGTGATGGTGTTGTGATATTGGATGATCAAGTCATTAATAAGAGTAAGAGTGAAAAAGTATTACTTAAATTTAAGGAAAAATTTTATAAGATGATAGTAAAGTTTATAATGATTTATGATGCATAATATTGATTAATAAAAGAGAAGCATAAAATTAAAAGAGATGAAATGAATATATTCATGTGTGAGAATAAAATATAGGCGATAAGAGATAGAGAAGCCTCTTAAATGATTTGGTCACATAAAGTTTCGATCGTTTGACGATGTATGCATTAGATTTATCTAATGTTAAGAAAGGTAGAGGTAGACCTAAAAAGACTTAGTTAAGGTGCATAAAAAATGATATTGATTTATTAGAATTAAATGAGAATTTGACATTTAATATGATATAATAGAGAAGAAAGATATTATTATTGTTATAAAATCTAAAAATATTTAGGTAAATTATAGAGATTTATGATAAAAATATATGATTAATAACATAGATTATAATTTTTAAAAAATTATTTTAGAAAGTCTAACATAAATTATTTTTTCCTTCAAAAATATTTTAAGTTTGAGAGAATTTATACATCTTGAAACATATAAGAATTCATAAATTATTACTTAAAAGAAAATTTATCTTTTAAAAATTAAAAATTTAGGTTTTATATTTAATACTTTATTATTTATTATATTTTAATTAATTCTGCATAATTATAATTCAGTAAGTATTAGTATATTATTAACCATTTTAAAAAATATTATAATATAAAATTAATTTTAAAAATAAAATAAAAATTATTTTAAAATAAATACTATATATATATAATTAATATTATATAAATCCTAAAACATCTGATAATATTTACTGTACGTGAGAACCGATGAGATAGAAAACTAATGTTTGATGACGTCAGCAATCTGGTCTTGTTCTAAAAGTATTGGGCAATTAATGGCCGTCTGATTTGACATCGACATGACTGATCGACCGTACAATCACACGTGCTCGCGACTCGCTGTCCCTTTCCTTAAGCCAAAGTTCCGAATGTCAATTCCATGGTAAGTCGTACCACACTTAGATATTTACTTTCTGAGCAGATAAAGAATAAAAAATAATAATAATAATTATACCTTTCTTTAAGCCAAAGTTTTTTTTTGGGAAAATTAAGGGCATTTGCCCAATTTCATTTCAAAAAATTATAAAACATAGTTAAAAAAAAATTACATGGTCATACGATCTGTCAAACTATAAAAACAGAAGGGAATTCAAAAAAAATTTACTGGACTCAGATAAACAAATAAGATAGACAAAAAACTCAACAACAATCATAACCCAATCGAAGAACAACGGCTGCCATCCGGTGGAGAGTGAACTGGAGAACTCCTGCAGACATTTTCCACACCAGGGGATCCAGAAAACATAATAGATAAAGCTCCTAAGATGCAAATAGCCAAAAGATCAGGGGAACCAGAGTCTCAGCATACATTTTCCACCCACAGGAAGCACAGGAAACACATCTTCCACGGAGAACTCCTGCAGACATTTTCCACCCACAGGAAGCACATCTTCAACCATAATGGTTTAGAGGGTAAAGGAAGAATAGAAGCCCCAGTCCATTCCAGGTTGCAGCCGAGGATCTACCAGGGAGGAACAAAGTTCGATTTTCACAAGGAGACAAGATAACTCCAGCACTATTTATCTCATCATCGTCCAGTTTGGACCACATTAGGTCCCAAAAGAAGGAAAGCCACCAGCAAAAACTGAAATCAGCTTGAAGAAAAACTCCAACGAGGGAATGATCCAACTCGAACCAAAGAAGAAAACCAAAACACCATTAAAAAACATAATGAACCTGAATTTTTCCAAAGATTGTAAAATATGTAAAATGTCAGACCAATTTTCTCAAATTTCCACCTCCTAAGCTTGTACGTGAACGGATACGATTTTCCGCCATTGAATTGGAAGAGTGAGAGTGAAATCAAATTTCTCTCTTTCCAAATACATGTTACCGTAATGAATAATAAGGTAACAAAGTCTAGCAATAATTTTATGATGAAATCCGCCTACATCACTTAGTAATTGAGGGAGAGTGGTTGGCATAAGAATAAGATCACCGCAAGGAAGTATCCTCTTAATAAGTCTCATAGATTCAAGGCATTCAAAGAATAAATGAGAGTGAGACTCCATTTCAATATTACAAAAGAGACACACATGTACCACACCCAAACCTCTTACAGCAAGAATATCTGAGGTTTTCAATCCTTTTAGATAGGCCATCCAACAAAACAATGCATAATTAAGAGCAAAACCTTTGAACCAAATCTCATTAACCCAATTAACCGATGGTATCAATTCAAAAAATAGAGTTAAGAATCACTTTTGAATTCGTAATGAGAAAGCATCCCATAGATAATATCTCAAGATTGCTTTGGCAAAAAATCCTTCAGAAAATTAAAACACTCAATGGATAAAAGAGGCAAGCTCGATGGGATATTCACAACCCCATCTTGAAGTAAATCCTTAAATGATGCATTCACCGGTAGATTAAATAAAGTAAAACAATTACTCCCAAGCATTTCATATAGAGAAGATCCCTTGCACCAAGGATCAAAATATAAAGACAAGGTAGAATCTTCACCTGGGTGAAATCCTAATTTACTCCTATATTGTGCAGCAATTAGCATAAGTTCCTTCCAAAGAGGAGAATGTCTTCTAGAATCCTTTCTCCATAATGATATATATTTAAAACGACACCAATGAGCAAAAGGAGAAGAGTTATTAAGAATTTTCCAAATACTTTTGATTTTGCATAAAGTGTTTAGAGTATATATAATATAAACCAAGCCACCCTTGTTTCGGTGTAGTTTTGCTCCAAGATATCAAATGCAATTTGCTTCCCCATTGTGATAAAAGAAATTAGCCATTAGAGATGAAATCCTTTTCAAAATACATTTAGAAAAGAAATGGATCTTAGCCAATAGTTAAGATAGTTATTAATTGAGGCTCTTAAGTTGATATCTCCGCCAAAAGACGAATTTGCTTTTCCAACCGCCAACCATTGATGAATCTTATCAAAAGAGAATTGAAATGATAGGATTTAAGTCTCCCGATATTAAGAGGTAAGCCTAAATATTTAAAAGGCATGGATCCAACATTAATATTGAGAATCTCCCCAAAGAGATCAAAAGTATGCCTAGATTTAGAGAAGCATATCAATGATTTCCCTCCATTTACTTCCAATCCATGGTATTCAGCCATTTTAATCAAAACCTCTTTCAAAGCTAGGATGGATCTTTGACAAGCAACTCCCATAACTAAAAGATCATCAGCAAAGAGAAGGTGAGAGGAGGATCTTTCCTCCAATTTGATAGGTAAAAAGTTTTTAAGTGATACCTGCTCCTCTATAAGACAAGAGAGAGAATCCATAGCAATAGTAAATAAGAAGGGGGAAAGAGGGCAGCCTTGCCTTAATCCATTTGAGGAGTGAAAAAAACCTTTAATTTCCCCGTTAAGAATGATTGAAAATGGAATATCATTAATGCAAGCATGGATCCACTTAAGGAACTTAGGTGGGAATCCTTTTGAGTCATTCTGTAATAGAGTCGATAACAAGGTCAAAGGCCTTTCTTAAATCCAACTTAGCTAAAAAGTAATCCGGACAGCTTTTGTCACTGAATTCATAACCGATCTCATGAGCCAAAGATATGTTATCTGATATGTCTCTCCCTTTAATGAAAGCAGATTGTGCTTTATGAATAATGGAAGGTAGAACTTGCTTCAATCTATTTGCTAGCACTTTAGCAATCACCTTATAGAAAAAGCAACATAGAGAAATAGGTCGATAATCAGATAATGAATTGGAGTGCTTCATCTTGGGAATAAGAGTGATTAGAGTATGCTTGAAGACTCTAGGAAGCTTTCCAACTTGAAAAAAATAATGAGCAGCTAGCAAAAACTGTTTCCCAACTATATCCCAACAAGAGGTAAAAAATTTAACATTGAATCCATCCGGGCCAGGGGATTTATTCTCATTAAAGCTGTGTAAAGCATCAAGAATTTCCTTATCAGAAATGTCTCCTTCCAACATAGAAGCTTGTTCAAGTGAAATACTCTGCCCAATTGGAATGTTATGCCTTGAAGAGTCAAAATTCCTGGGGAATTAAAAGATCATAAAAGAATCACAAATCTCTTCGATAAAGATTTAGAATCAAATCGTCCCCTTGAAGTATTTAGACTTCTAAGCCGATTAGCATTTTGTCTTTCTTTGATAGAGCTATACAAAAACTGAAGATCATCATCAGAATTGGTTAACCAATGTGCTTTGGCTCTTTGAGCAGCCCATAAGGATTCACCCCTAATCAACTCAATATATCTAGCTTTTATATTTTCTTCTTGTATAAGAGAAGAGTTAAAGGATCCCTTTCCAAAAGAAGGAGAATGTCTTCTTCTTGCTCGTTTTAAGCGTGTTAATTTGACTTTATGGATGTAGATGCCCATTTTTTCTACTTAAGAAGTGTTTTGGAGAGCTGAAGCTTCTTTGAGAGTACATAAATAGGATCCCCATTAAAGAAAGATTTCCATGTCTTTGTGGTCTCACGAAAATCACTATAAGTTAACCCGGTAATTCACTGAACATAACGGTGAGGGCGGTAGATTATCCATATGTAAAATTAGAGGAGTGATCCGAAGACAAAGGCGATGTCTTTATAGAGTTCTAGCCAATCTAGATTACAAAGAGCTCTATCAATTTTTGAGTAGATTGGACTGACTGGATTAGACCAAGTATAAAATAAGCCGGTAGGGAGATCCACCAATCCAATCATTTATGCAATCTCTAAAATCACGGAGTTTGCTATCGCCACCAGTTACCACCAAGCTTTTCCTTATTTGAAATGATACAATTAAAATCCCAATGATAAGCCATGGATTTTGAATAGATGTAGATATATCCCGAATAGAGCTCCATAAAGATCTTCTTTCATACACGTCATTGTGCCCATAAACAAAGGTTATATAAAGCAATGGATAATTATTAGAACAGATAAACCCATGGATAAACTGAGAGCTCATTGAAATAGTGTTAAATGAAAAAGCATTTGAGTTCCATTTTATCCATATATGACCACCAGAACAACATTCAAAATTATTTAAACTATTTTCAAACTGAAATAAAGACATCTTCTTTAAAAGAAGATTATCAGTCAAAGATGGAGATGAAAGCTTTGTTTCAAGAAGACAAAGGAGATCAATGTTATAATCCCTAATAATTCCTTCTGATCATTGGTCTTCCTTACGCAGAAGACCACGGACATTCAACAACCGATTCTTGGATTGATCATTATTAGGATAAAGGGTTATTTACCCCTTTTTCTTAGAGCTAGTTTAAAACCCCTTCTGATTTGAAGGGCTTTAGAACTTCTACGAATTTGATGTAAGTGCAACCTTACTAGGAGTTTTGGTAACTGTCGGTGCTTTGGTGAGATTGGCTCGATTTGGCGGCGAAGTCAACACTCCATGTGTATAAGAGCTAGAGGGATCAGTGTGATGAGAAAAACCATGATCTATCGTGGTATTATCAGCATTATCCAAAGCATCTTCCAAAGGAGGTGAAGAAGCGGGTAGCTGATTTAAATCATTCAAAGCAAGGTTTAGACCCGAATTTATATTTTCAGAGTCTAAATTCTTTGTAGAATTTGAAGGAATTGTCATATGATCAGAATTAACCAAAGCTGCTGTAGGAAGAATAATTGGGTGAGTTTTAATGGGGCGAGGGGACTACGGCTCTACCACGGCAATGGGTCTTTTTCGGTTACTAGGACAAGTAGCGTCATCATGTGAAAAGGATTTGCATCTAGAACATGCTTTAGGTTTCCAATCATTATCTCCTGTTGATACTTGCGACCATTCAAATTAAGTGTGGCGAATTAGTGAGAGGTCGATTCACTTGGACACAAATTCGAGAATGTAACCCTAGATTTAGGTTATCAACGACAAGAGGGATGCCAACCATACTAGCCACCTTGGAGAAACCGGTTTCATTCCAACAAAGAGGAAAATTAGGAAGTTTGATCCACAATGGGATTTCTGAAATATGCTCCTTAGATGGCCTAAATTCCCAAGACCATTTTTGAAAGATAAAAGGTCTTCCATTCAGAAAACAGGTGCCATGATTCCAAACCAAATCATAATCCTCTTGACAATTAAATTTAAAAGGAAGAAATCACCTTCAAGAGTAAAGTTCCACTCACCCTTAAATTTCCATTTCTTGACGAAGAGCCCCATAAAATGGCCGTCCAATGGCATGACCTATTAATGAAAGATTTTAATCTTTACGTCCTTCCAACAGTTCAGATTCAAAGAAGCTAACTTCATCAGAAGAAGCAGGGGGGACATAAGAAAGAGCTACCGATTTGTTGTTGTCACATTGAGAACCGAGAAGCTCTTTCCGGGTTAAGGGAGGGGCAATGGGTCCATGTTAGTAGGATTTTCCCGGAGGAGGGAGAGGAGGGTGAAAGCAAAGGGAAGTCCAAGTCGAGATCGATGGTTGTAATGAGTGGCCATAAGAGAACAGGGATGGAGCAGAGAAGGAAAGAGGAAAAAGAGAAAAAAGACAGAGAGGGAAAGAGAGTGAAGCCTCCGGCAAGGCGCCGGAGGCTACACGCAAAGAGGGGAAAAAAATACCTCTAGTCGATGCAAAGGTTACCGTAGCCGTTGAGGAAAAACGAAGCCTTCAGGTAAAAAAGCCCTAAAGCCGACCAGAGCATTCATACTAGGGTTTCCTCATTCCACCATCAAGGAAGATATATTTAAGCCAAAGTTCCGAATGTCAATTCCATGGTAGTCGTACCAGATATTTACTTTCGAGATAAAGAATAAAAATAATAATAATAATTATTTATATATATATATATATATATATATATATATATATATATATATATAAGTGGGACAAGTGCAATATCTTATATCCTCATAAGTGAAAATTTTTGTGATATTAAAATACATTTTTTAAGTAAAAAATTTAGTTTATGATTTTGATAATTTTAAGTGGTTATAACAAAAAAAAACTTTTTTTTGGGAGAAAGAAAGGAAGACTACGTAGAAATTCAATGCAATAACATAATGTTATATTTGCAATGCTAAGGCATTAGTATTAGAAAAATGGCATAAAAAATAGAAAAGTTGATGCTTAGGCATCAAATAGGCACTGGACTCACCATTGTGGCATTAGGTTTACAATATTGAGGCATTAGACATAATTTTGCGGGACTATATTATAACATTGAAATACCAGAGCACAATGTTGTGGCGCTACAGAATCAGCACTGAGGTGCTACGACTCGAAAAGTGAAATTTTAGTAGTCAATTTTTGAGTTTTAATGAAAATTTTTGGAGGTTCTTGGAGAGGATATGAAGGATAATTGAGACAAAGATAATTTACTTATAAATAAGCCTTCATTTGCATTGTTATCTCTCTCTTTTGGTAAAAGTGAGTATCATTTAGTGTGTGAGTGTGCTAAGTATTTTTTGTGTTCAAGTATTAGTGTGTGTGTGTTTAAAGGAATAGAGATCCATTAAAAGAAGATGTTTGCTAGAAGGCAAAGGTAAAAGTAAGTTAGAATTAGAGGAGCACATCCTAGTTTTTTTTACTTACTCTTAATGTATCTTATATTAGCAAAACTTTAGATTTATTGTTCTCTATATCTTAATGAATGTTGAAGTATATAATACTCTGAATTTATAAAACTTTGTATTATTTACTATGATTAATATAATGTGAAGTTTAAAATAAATATTTTTATTTTAAACTCTTATTTTATTTTATTTTTTTATCATACTTAATTTAGTTGTAATATAGCTAATTATAAACTGAAAACCAAGTGTGATTTAGAAAAATCAGAAGAGTCATAGAAGAACAATTAGCAAGTATACATAAAAATATGATATTTGGGAGATTTGTAATTATTTAAGAAGATGATAATAATACAATCATTTAGTTTAATTAGCATTGTGATACACCTAATTAAATTAAAATGATTTGATTTTTTTTATCTTGGCATAAATGAAAGATAATATTACTCATGGACAACTATCTAAAATAAGTTCACAATTATAAAATTCATAGAAATAATCAATGAATCATAAATTCAGAGTATATTTTTTAAAAATTAAGGAAAACCTATTAAAAGTAAATTTAATAGTTTTACTTAATTTTAACTTTTTTGATTTTTAATTAATTACTTGAATAAAAACCAAAGCTAATAATATATTAGTACTTAACTTAGCAAGACTTTGAAATAGATCTTCCTTGGAACAATACTCTACTCATCATTATATTACTTGAATAATACATGTATTTGCGTATACCATTTTACCCATGTTAAATCCATACAGAGTGACGAGTTTCTAGCGTGTCGTCCTGTACAAGTCGCTTATCATGTTAGGTGAGTTCGATAGTTGCTCATGGAGATAATCCAAATGAGTGTTGAACTCCTTAATATGTTGCTAAAAGTGAGTTTATCATTAGCTAATTTAGTAGGTAACATCCAAGTTGTCCATGCTTAGGCTAGCGAGTTGTCAAATGGCTAGTGTCAAAGTAGGTCAAGTGTATGATTCAAGCTCATTTCCTTAGGGAGTCCATGTGATTCGAGCTTGACTTATTTGGACAAGATCACCTTAAGAGAGATATACCCTAAGTGTATAAGCAAACTGATCAACGAGAAAGTTTATCTAGCTAACCACACCATAATTATGAGCTTTGCCATCTTGAGGTAATCAATATGAGAAATAAGAAAAAAAAATGATAGGTAGATAATTTAGAGAGAAGCTCTATGGTTCTACCATTTATTAAAAAGTACAATATTTGAGATAATAATTTGTGTCCCAAGCTTTCTCATTGTACCTTTATTTATAGATTGAAGTAGAGGCATAAGTCTAAAAAATATTATACTGAAGGAAAATGAGTAAATTAAGTGATGGTATAATATAAGCTTGTTATAAAAAATAATGGTTTGTTAAATTTACTTATTTCATTATAATAGATATGCATAAATAATTATCAAATAAGGAGTGCACCCACACCGATTCACTAATCAACTTCAACTTGGTTAGCCAAGCTCTACCAAGTAGCTCTGCTAAATGATTGGGATTATTTTATCATATCAATCTATGTGACTAAGTACATAGGCATGTAGCTTTAAAATGTAGATTCTTTGGCAAGGAGCACTTCACTAAAGAGTTATAAGGCAACTTGGTCTCAATGGAGAGCTTGTCATAACATTTTTGGGGTTGTCCATAGGATTGAGTATTCTTTCTTAAATAGTTGTGATGAATTCACTAATGTAGATTCGGTGTGTCGACGCCCCTAACTGGACCACACATGCATGAACTATGCCTACTTATATTTTAGGTGCACAGTTAGAAGGAACGAGAATCAATTCTTCGCCAAATAAAAAAAAATTAGTAAAAAAATTATTTTAAAAACAAGGAAAAAATTATCAACTTTAGTGAAATTCAAAAGCCTAATAATGGAAGACCACCAATCACATCTTTGTTGCTTTGTCCATCCATCATTGGTGATGCAAGTTGGACCACAATACTCAACATTTTGCACATATGTAAGGTTTAATAATATAGTGTTGGCCTACAAACCAAAACTAAACCACCACTTCTATAGAGCCATTAATTCTTGGCATCACATGTGAGAGATTGCTCAAAATCAAAAGCATGATGGCCCAAAATTTTTTTGGTCGGGTGACTTATTGTGCTATCTATCACATTGTACTATACATATTGATGCATCCCAATCAAAAAACATATTTATTTACAAGCACGTTTTTAGTCACAAGAAAATATATATTTTTAATTTTTTTTTAATGAAATGTGAACCAAGGTTAGATTGGTTTTTATTTTAAACATGATAAAAATACTAGAAAAAGCTTTAAAATATTTGAAGTATTTAAAAAAAATTAATTTATTTTCAAAAATAAAATATTCAATTGATTACAAAATATAAATTAAATATGTTTTTTAAAAATAAAAATAAAAATTAATTTATTTGACATTAAGTCTTGACTTCAAGTAGCAGAAAGTCTCCCAATACTCACATGCGAAGATTCAACTGCATATCTGTATGAAGAACAACAGATACCAATAGATTGGTGAGGGAATCTGTTGGGTCTTCCAGACGTATTCCTTGATTTTAACAGTGAAAAGAAAGCGAGACCACATGGGCTCGGGGTTTCTAGGCTCTAGGATTAGTTATGCAGATACAGCCATGCAGTGGGATTAGAGGTGATACCGTTAAAAAAAAAAAAAAAAAAAAAGGACAACAGGAAATGATTTAGCAGAAAAAGTAAGACTTGAAAGCAATATAGACATATTAAAATACTCTTCTTTCTGTACTGTGTATATGAGAATTTAGAAGATCTCAATGCCCTCAGTTCTCTTTCAAATCTGCATTTCCAGTGGAAAAATAATAACTGTGCTACAGTCCTTAATCAAACTTCATTTTACCTTCTTCTATATTATATTATCTAACTACCTAACGCTATCAGTCAAAGCTACGAGTGTATATTCTCTTTCTCTGCTCTCTTCTTCAGAGAAAAAGAGAAGCACAGACGAAGGTTTAGTTAAGATTTGGACTAAGGATATAAAGAGATAGAAAGGTCTAACAGTAAGGAGAGAGATATCATGAGTATTTCAGAGTTCTTTTTTTACTGATATTAAAGCAAAGAATACACTGCAGTAAAGTTTAACTTCTATTATTTTAAACTATTTGTTAAAATAACTTTAATATTCCGTGAAAATGGCCAAAGGAAGCACTTGTGTTCTCCAAGGTGAGGCCTTAACAGTTTAACGCTCATGATGAGATGTAGCCTTACAGATAAATAAAGTAGCCACAATGATAAAAATGTTATTATGCAGTGTGCTAGGTTTGCTTTTAAACTATATAACATTGCCTATATGTGTTAGCTCAACGATAAGACAGTTTTTTTTAGCTTATAATGAATTAAATTTTTTATTTAATAGCATTTAAATCTATAAGAAGTTAATATATTTTATTAAAATATGATTTTGAACAACCTCCATTAAGGCCACATTGGCTATAAGCTCGACAATTTAACTTAGGTTGTATTTGAAGCAGCTTTCTAGCTGCTTTGCTTTTCAAAAAGCAGTTATAAAGCACCCATAGTTGGTTTGGCTATCTACTTTTCAACTGTTTATTAACAAATTTTGTGATAAAAAGCTGTATTTGAGAATCAGGGACCATGGACCATGTTTTCTGAACGGAAGGCCGTTAGTTTTCCAAAAGTGGACCTGGGATTTTCGGCCATCTAACGAACCCATCTCTGAGATTCCGATTTGGATTAAACTCCCCAACTTTCCTCTGTGCTGTTGGAATGAGGCTAGATTTTCCAAGGTTGCTAGTAAAATTGGTATTCCCTTGGCCGTGGATCACCTTACTGTGGCTAAATCTAGGATTACGTTTGCGCGTATTTGTGTCCAAATTACTACCTCCTCTCTCTTCGACCTATCAATCAATTTGAGAAGAATTTATGCAAAGTATTGTCTATGATTGAAACCCATTTGTATGTTAACACTTTTTCTCATGATTTGCGCAGCACTTAACCCGAGCTTCTCTTCCTCCTGAGAGCGGTAGAAGTTCCCCCAAAGCTCCAACAAGAATGGTTTCTCAGATAAGAGTCCATTTCCATTCATCCTCCTCCCTCCCATTCTCCTATAAGAAACGTGGCTTCTTCCTCTCCTATTATTATCTCCTCACCTGTTGATAATACTACGGATGTTTCTACTAGTTTTCCCTCACCCATAATTGCCGATCAATCACAATACCTCCCCAGGAGGATCCATCGGGTAATGATGATCTTTCTTTCTCCAAGGATTCGGAAGAACATACAAATACAGATCTCTCTGCAGATCAGACTTCTCTTGGTGTTGTTACAGCGTTCTCCGGTCATCTCCAACAATGGTAATAGCAAAGGGATTAAAGATACTAGAAGTAGCACATTCATGGAAGGAGGAAACGCTCTTCTTCTTCTCAATCTCTCCACCCCCCAAAAGGTAACAAAAAAAGGGTAAAAACCCTCACTTCTTCCTCCCAATGAATCAAATTTGGTAGTTGGAATGTTAGGGGTTTATCGATTGGAAGAATTCGGCGAAAGCTTATCAAAGACTCTCAACTAGATCTTCTTTGTCTTCGAGACTAAAGTTCATCTCAATCCCATGCACATCAATCGTCTTCTTCTATAATATATTTACTCCTGAATCTAATGTAAATAATTTTGATTGTACAAGTGGTGGTCGTATATGGATTAAATGGCAAGCAGATAGGCTGAATTTTGAGTTATTATGCAAGTCCAAGCAATTCATTCATGGTCGTTACGCTCACAGGTTAAGTTTTCTCTTAACAAGTATTTATGCAGATAATGATTCTAGTGTCAGATCCTCCTTGTGGTCCTCCCTAAAGGAATTATCTGATTCTAGCACTCTTCCTTGGATAATTTTAGGTGACTTCAATTGTCCATTAAGTGGTAAGGATAAGAAAGGGGGAAATCTGGTTTCCTTTAACTCTTCTTTGGAATTTAAAGATTGTGTTAATGAATGTGGTTGGATAGAGCTCCCAAGTACTGGTTTACATTTTACCTGGTATAATCAGCAGTTGGAAAACCCCATATATTCAAAAATTGATCGTGTCTTTTGTAACTCCAATTGGATTGAGACGTTTCCATCTTCCTTTTACAAAGTTCTTCCTCCTCGATCATCGGATCACTCACCTCTGGTAACTCTTCTTCAATCTCCTTCTTTGGCATCTCATCGTTTCCTTTTCAGGAATTATTGGACCACGGGTTTAAGGAGGATATTATGGAGGTGGAGTAACTTTATTCAAGGAGATCCATTTTATGTCCTTTCTAAAAATGAAACTTGTCATGATGAAAGGTAGATATAGGGATATATCTCCCTTACGGGAAAATCAATATAGTGAAATCAACAAAGTGTTGTCCTTAGGAATTTGGAGGATCCTTATAACATTCATCGATTCATGATGCTAAGGAGATCAAAAAGATATCTTGAGCTTCTTATTAAAGAAATGCTATGGATCAAAGGCTCATTGGCTTATCCATTTAGATGATGATTTAAAATTCCTCTTCTCAATCAAAGAGAAAAGCTCTAATTTGATTAGAGAAGTGCAAACCGATTTGGGTGTCTTCTTCATAAGAAAATCGATATTTTTTTGTAGGTACTATGAGGATCTTTTCAATTGTGATGACTCTATTTTTTTCCGGTCAATTTTCTGCGGGGACTTGTCTTTCTTTGGATCATCTCGATCTTGAAGCTGAAATTTCTGAACAGAAAATTATTGCAACCTTAAATAGTATTAATGAAAATAAATCTCCTGGTCCAGATGGCTTTAACTCTAAGTTCTACATTGATTCATGGGATATCATTGGCAAATCTTTTGTTAATACTGTTCTCTTCTTTTTCAAGAACTCTAGGTTTCCCAATTGTTTCAAGCACACTCTTTTAACATTCATTCCAAAGGTGAAACACTCAAATAGAATTGAAGACTATCATCTCTTTATGCAATACATTCTATAAGGTGGTGGCCAAAATTCTTAACCGAATGAAGAGATTCCTCCCCTATTATTAACAATTCTCAATCACTTTGTTAAAGGAAGAGACATCTCGATAATGGCAATGGCCTTTGAGATATGTAATGAGTTCTCCACCTCTAATTGCTCTACTTTCTAGCTAAAATTGATTTGAAAAAAGCTTTGATAAAATCAACGTAAAAGCCTTGATCCATAGACTTTGACAAAGGTTTTCCTAAGAGGTTCACAACTTGGGTGGAAGCTTGTATTTCGATGTGCCCTTCTCTATAGTGCTAAATGGGAATATTTCGGTTATTTTCTTCTTCAAATGGCCTTAGACAAGGTTGCCCACTATCTCCTTTTCTCTTTACTGTTGCCATGGATACATTCTCATGCATGTTAGAAAATGAAATTAACAAAGGATTATATAACCCTATTGCTTTTGCTAGACAACTCTCTTCCCATTTATTGTATGCTGATGACCTCTTAGTGATGGGAAATGTCAACCTCTCTACATTTACATCCCTCAAGTCTATTCTTCAATCTCTTAAGTATTATATGGGACTTGAAGTGAATTATTCTAAATCATCCCTATGCCTCTCTACTAAGAAAGAAGATACACATACGCTTTTGGGTATTCAATTGGGCTCTTTCCCTTCAAATATTTGGGTCTTCCTCTTATTAAAGGTGTAATTAAGATGGCTCACTTCTCTCTCTTTGATAGACTCCATGCATGGATGGCAGGGTGGAAAAGTAAATTCCTCTCTTTAGGGAAGGTTGCAGCTTATTAGATCTTCTATAAATAGCTACTTATCATACTAGTTTCGCTCTATGGCTATTCCAGATGGCATTATAAAAAAATCTGCTCTTTTACAGCTAAATTTTTCTATCATTCTGGGGAGGCCAAAAAGTTACACACAATCTCTTGGGAATGCACTACCCTACCAAAAGAAAAAGGTGGTGTAGGTTTACTCTCTGCTTCTTCTATTAATATGATCAGCAAATTGAAATTAATGTGGAAAATCTGTAAGGGAGAAACTATCTTTGCTAAATGGTGCTTAGCCAAATATACTTCTCTATGGAAACCATGCATTTTCAGAGTTTCTCCACTTTGGAAATCGACATGAAGGTTCAAAAAATTTGAATAAACTGAATTTCCAAGTTGGGGAAGGTAATGTTTTTTCTCTATATTATGATCCTTGGTGTAATGGGCAATCTCTTTGTAATTGGTTGGGAGTTAATGAAATCTTTGAACCTCTCTGATAATTTAAAGGTCCATACTTTTTTACAAAACGGACATTGGAATCTTCCTAGTATGCTTGTGACTTCTTATCCCACGTTGTCTCATATGATATTGGAAACTCCAATAAAGGAAGGTGATGACTCGGTAAGTTGGCTAAACTCTAATTCTCCTTCTTCAAAGGATTTTAGAGAAGCAATCTTTGAATCTCACCCATCTTTGGATTGGACTAAAGGAATATGGTTTAAGGGCTATGCTATAAACTATGCCCTCTATTGTTGGATGGCATTCAAAAACGGTCTTAAAATATCTGATAAGTTAGCAAATAAAGGAATTGGTTCTCAACTTCCTTGCTGTTTTTGTTATTCTGTTTTTGAATCACACAATCATTTATTTTTTGAATGTTCATTGGCCATGAAACTGGGTGAGAGCTCTTATTCCAAATGGTAGCTTTCACCGTTGCAATCCTCTTCCTGGTTTTGAACTTTATCAATGAAGGGGAGCATAAAATGTTATATCGATTACACTATCTGATTATTGCAGTTCTTGTTTATACACTGTGGAGAGAAAGGAATAATCGTATATTTTCCTCTACTTCCCAACCATTTGCTGCTTTATTAACTCAGGTAAAGGAAAGGGTCTCGGCCAAAATGCAACGTTGGAAACTTAAAACTTCTTGGCTACATGATCTCGATTCGAAATGGAGGAATTACCATCCTCCTTAACCTCCTTTCCTATTCCACGCTTCTTTGATTCGCCTTTGTGTTTATTTTCCGACGGTGGGTAAATTCAACGCGGCAACTGATGATACTCTTCTTCTCTTACTTTTCTCGAATTCTTCGTTGGTCGCGTTTTTTTCGCTTCTTTAAGATGATGAGGTTCTCCTTGCACAACTATTCGACTTAGCTCTTATCGCTTCTCTCACTGGATGGTCATTCTAAACCATGGTCCCCTTTGATTGTGAACAGATTCACAAGGACGATATTTGGGGATCGCCTAAGGCGGCTTGATAACCGTGAGGGGACTCTCCAACCCTATCGCAAGATAATGTTGTTGTGCTTGTTTTGATCATCTCGATGTATTTTGTATCTGAGTCCATATGTTTTGTTCTTTCTCTTTTTCCGCAGAATTCTATCGCTAGTGCTCGATCATGTTCCATGATTTGTTTTAGTCTTGTTTTCTTTTAGTCCTGTAAGGGATTAGTTATCCTTTTGTAACTTCATTTTGGAATACAATTGGGCTTAGGCCCTCAAATTTTTCCAAAAAAAAAAGGCACGGCCGATTTTTGGATGAGTGATGAGTAGTTTGACTTCAAATAATTTAATAAAAATAGTGGCAAAATAATTATTTCTATACAATGTTTAATTATTTTGATATTTTTTCATTGATATTAATTATAATAAATAAACTTTAATAAAACTTAAACTCATACATAATTTTTAAATTAAAGACCATAATTAACTAATGACAACAATGATAAACTTTTATCCTCATAATGTGAGATCAATTGCATGAATCAATCTTCTCTATTATGTTATATTAAGTGTCAAATTTTTATTTATTTCTAATAAAATAAGTTCATTTATTAGTAATATCTAACAAAATATTCTTAATGGTGCGTTTGAGAGAGCTTTCGAGCTGGTTTGCTTTTTCAGAAAATAGCTTCATTTGGCTATTAACTTTTTAGTTGCTTTTCAGAAAATTTTGTAGTTAAAAAGTTATTTTGAGAATCAGAGCTATTAGAATATGGTGGCTGTCAAAAATATATTTTTTGATTTTTCAAAAAGAAAAATATTTGTAACATATGCAATAGCATTTTCACAAAAGCTTTTTTTTACACAACAGCTTTACAACCAGTTTTTTAAAAAGCTATAGATGCCCCAAACAGACCCTACTACTCTTTATATGATCCACAGTTTATGTGACTAAATCATCTAAGATGACTCTCAAATCTTATCTGTCATTGAAACTACTCCAATCTTTTTACGCTTGTATATGTTTCTCATTCTATCTTTGAGTGTAAAGTCACTCATTCGTCTGAGCATCCTCTTCTCTCCAACACTTATTTCATGCTTCTCTTTTATTGATCAATATTTTGCTCTTTAAATAATTATAAGTCTTTCAATCATTTCATAAATATATATTTTTTAAAATCTAAGCGATATTTTTCTATTATAATTAAATGTGTGATTTAAAATTTAAAATTTATGTTATATAATATATTTATTGATATGACCTTGAAAATTACACTAACAATCGAATCTGTCGAAAGTAATCTATCAATAAAGACTAAGAGATTGCTTATTATCAATCAACTCTTAAACATTGAGTGTTTATAATAAATTGACGAGCCGATCTAACAAGCCAAGATCTCATAATTCGACTTTATTTGAGCATTCAAATGCACAAAATACATCATATGATCAAAGGAATCATTTTGAGCCGATGGAGGAGTGATTGATTTTGCATGTATTTCTGAGACGCCATTTCTCCAATCATAAATACTCTCATTCTTCATATGAGCCAAGAGAGAGGAGAGCGCTCAAAAGCTTGAAAATCTTCCAAACACAATCATGCCACCACTCGACGGTTGCTAACCACTGTCGCCGTCAGCTGCCACCGCTGATCCTTACCATCTTCAATCTGCTGCTGTCACGAATCACGCCGATGCCGCCGACCATCGCCGTTGATCATCGCCGACCACTGACGCCGGTCACCGCCACCGACCACCATCGCCGGTCACCGCCGCCGATCCTCGACGGCCATCTTCACCGGTCACCATCCCGACGATCTTCATCGTTAGTTGCTGACCCCCGCTGTTCACCATTACTATATTGATGTTTTTGCCTGATTTTGAGATTCTCATTGTCAGCCATTTTCATATACAATTATGTAATCCCGTATCGGGAAAATTTGCACTCCAAACAAATACATAGTGAAAGCTTTCTTAAGCTATGATTTTTTCTCTCTTTCGAGGTTTTCCACGTTAAAATTTAACTTTTCTTGTTTCACTCTTTAAATACTGGTGGATTTCACAATAAGGCTAAAGGGTAAACTTTCACTCTATCGCAACTGGTTTTCTAGCACGTAATATTTATAAATAAAATTAAGAGAAGAATAAGTTTACTCTTATTAAAATATTACTTTAGTTTTAATGGTATTTTTAAAAAAATTCTTTTTCAAGATAATAATTTTATATGATATTTTTAAATAAAAGTAATTCTATAGATTTGAAAAAGTTGTCTTCTAGATAATTGAACTTAGAATAATTTGCACTTTTGTCCTCTCACTTTGCCATATTGTCAACGTCTAGAACCTTTTGATTTTATATGCAAATAAAATAAAAAAAAAGTCATAATTAAATTCGTAGCACAGGCGGCTTTGTAGTTTGTTCTAATGGATAACGATCATTAATTAAAAAAATTATTAATTTACTTTTATTAAAAAATTAAAGACATATCACAAGTATTTATATATTTAACATCTATGTTTTAAAATTTATATAAATAATATTTTATTTATTTATTTGTATTTTTAAGAAAAATTAAAGAGTAATAATTGTAATATAATATTAATTTGTAATATTATATATATAGTGATATGATGAAAAAGAACCATAATATAAAATCTTTCCCATTAAGTAAGCAAACTTTAAAAGGCTTAATTTTTAAATTAGTCCTAATTAATAATAAAATTAGCTAATTAACTCATTTAAAAAAATTTAAAAATAGTCCCAGTACAATCGACCATCAGCGTCGCTAATCGACTATGACGCAAAAATGATTTTTTTTTTAAAATCAACTTAACAGTCTTTTGTATATCATCATCAGTGTCTAATTTACAGATATAAAGGATAATTTCATGTTGACAGCTGACGACGAATGAAGCGGTTATGTATAATTTTGAAGTTAAGTGAAAGTTTTTTGTCATATACAATTATCATTAATTTTATACTCTCATATTTGAACATATATAATTTTTAATTTACTTATTTTTAAAAAATAACGCTTTTTTTTTAACAAACAAGGAATTATTTTTAACAAGAATAAGTAAAGCCTCAATTATATGTAATATATCAGAAGTGTTTGATTTAAAACTCAATTTATATATAATATATGAGATGTTTGATATTACCAGAATTATATGTATTTAACCTCAGATTTGACAAAAGCCATAATAACTTTCACTTTCGAACTTCAAAATTTACATACGCAAAACCGCTTCGAGATTCTTCAAAACCCAACATGAAAGTTATAGAATTTTTTATTACCTTCCAACGATACCAACCACGAGAAGACATATGAGCCGATATGGCCAAAAAATGGAACTTTAAGTTGATTTTTAAAAAATCATTTGCCTGGGCCAAGGGTGATCGGCGCATCATTCACGCTAGCCACCGACTATTTTAATTTTTTTAAACGGATTAATTAGCTAATTTCATATAAGTAAGATTAGCTTTAAAATGAGAAAATATTACGTCGAGTCCGCACGTAGCTTTACGCGGACTCTATGGACGACATCTGCCGATTTTCCCCGCTTTACCGATTAACGAGAAAATGAGATAACGGACGGCTTGCCCCCCAGAACGCCGATGGCGTATTAACTGACGGCATGGCCAGAATACATTTCCCACCGCCTGAGGCTCGTGCGGAGAAGAAGAACGAGAAATTTACGTATTGCTATTCCTCGTCGGAAGGTTTTTTCTGGCTGCTCCGTTATTCGTCGAGCGCCGCGTCGGACGTCCTTCGATGGTATAGCAAATCATAAATTGAGGTAGGTATTACAGGTATTTACATTTTCCGAACTTGAATGAATTTAGGGTTTACTCACATTCTTCTCGATTATCTGATGAAAGATTATTTTTTATATGTTATTTTGTATCTATCGTACCTCTTTGGAGAATGAGACCATTTTGACCTTTTTTTTTTTTTGCCACTCCATGATTATGTTTAGAACATTGCATAGGAAGCATTTGATGGTAGTTTGGGTGGTTTTACTGTGGTTTAGTGCATCTGTACCCTCGTACCTCTTTGGGAGTCTGACCATTTTATTTTTCTCATTTTTTTTTTGCCAACATGATTATGTTTAGAACATTAGGAAGCATTTGATGGCGGTTTGGGTGGTTTTGGGTGGGTATTTGCATCGTACCACATGTACCTCTTTGGAGTCTGAACCTCTTTTGATCTTTTTTTTTTCCAACTCCTTATGATTATGTATAGGGCATTATAAGGAAGCATTTGATGGTTTGGGTGGTTTGGGTGGGTATTTTGCATTTGTACCTGTGTACCTCTTTGGAGAGTCTGAGACCATTTTGACCTTTTCCATTTTTTTGCCAACTACATATGATTATGTTTAGAGAACATTGCAAAGCAAGCATTTGATGCGGTTTGGGTGGTTTTGGGTGGTTTAGTGCATACACCAGTACCTCTTTGGAGTCTGAACCTCTTTGACCTTTTCATTTTTTGCCAACTCCTTATGATTATGTATAGAGCATTATAATGGAAGCATTTGATGGCGGTTTGTGGTTTTGTGGGTATTTTGCATTTTGTGTACCTCTTTGGAGTCTGGACCATTTTGATTTTTCCCATTTTTTTTACATATGATTATGTTTAGAACATTACAAGGAAGCATTTGATGGCGGTTTGGGTGGTTTCGGGTGGTTTAGTGCATCGTACCACTGTGTACCTCTTTGGAGAATTCTGGACCTCTTTTGACCTTTTTTAGTTTTTGCCAACTCCTTATGATTATGTATAGAGCATTATAATGGAAGCATTTGATGGCGGTTTGGGTGGTTTTGGGTGGGTATTTTGCATTTTGTACTGTGTACCTCTTTGGAGAATTCTGGACCATTTTGATTTTTTTCCCATTTTTTTTTGCCAACTCCTCATGATTATGTTTAGAACATTGCAAAGGAAGCATTTGATGGGTTGGGTGGTTTTGGGTGGTTTAGTGCATCTGTGTACTCTTTGGAGAATCTGGACCTTTTGATCTTTTTCTTTTTCAACATTTTTCCATTTTTTTTTCCAACTACATTATATTTAGAACATTACAAAGCATTTGATGTCGTGATTTGGGTGGTTTTAGGTGGTTTAGTTTGCATTTGTACCTCTTTGGAGAATGCAGACCTCTTTGACATTTTTAATTTACTCTTATGATTATGTGCATTATAATAAGCATTTGATGGCGGTTTGTGGTTTTTTGGGTATTTTGCATTGTACCACCTTCTCTTTTAGATGAGACCATTTTGACTTTTTCCATTTTTTTGCCAACTCTTATGATTATGTTTAGAACATTACAAAGGAAGCATTTGATGGCGGTTTGGGTGGTTTAGTGGTTTAGTGCATACGTACCTCTTTGGAGTCTGACCTTTTGATTTTCTGGCCAACTCCTTATGATTATGTATAGAGCATTATAATGGAAGCATTTGATGGCAGTTTGGGTGGTTTGGGTGGGTATTTTGCATTTGTACCCTGTGTACCTCTTTGGAGAATTCTGACCATTTTGTCTTTTCCCATTTTTTTCAACTTGTATGATTATGTTTAGAACATTAGGAAGCATTTGATGGCGATTTGGGTGGTTTGGGTGGTTTAGTTACATACCTCTTTGGAGAATGAGACCTCTTTTGATCTTTTTTGATAGTTTTTCCTGGCCAACTCCTTATGATTATGTATAGAGCATTATAATGGAAGCACTTGATGGCAGTTTGGGTGGTTTTGGGTGGGTATTTTGCATCTGTACCACGTGTACCTCTTTGGAGAGTCTGACCATTTTGACCTTTTTCCCATTTTTTTGCCAACTCCATATGATTATGTTTAGAACATTACAAAGGAAGCATTTGATGGCGGTTTGGGTGGTTTTGCATACCACTGTGTTTGGAGGACCTCTTTGATCTTTTTTACAGTTTTTTCGACTCCTTATGATTATGTATAGCATTATAATGGAAGCATTTGATGGCGGTTTGGGTGGTTTGGGTGGGTATTTTGCATTTGTACCACATACCTCTTTGGAATGCATTATTTTTTTTTACTAACATTATGATTATGTTTTGAAGGAAGCATTTGATGAGTTTGGGTGGTTTGGTGGTTTAGTGCATCATGTGTACCTCTTTGGAGAATTTTCTTTTGATCTTTTTTTTACCAACTCCTTATGATTATGTATAGAGCATTATAATGGAAGCATTTGATGGCGGTTTGGGTGGTTTTGGGTGGGTATTTTGCATTTTTTACTATGTACCTCTTTGGAGAATTTTTTTTCCATTTTTTTGCTTTTTTCTGGCCAACTCCTTATGATTATGTATAGAGCATTATAATGGAAGCATTTGATGGCGTTTGGGTGGTTTTGGGTGGGTATTTTGCATTTGTACCACTGTACCTCTTTGGAGAATCTGAGACCATTTTGACCTTTTTCCCATTTTTTTTGCCAACTCCTTATGATTATGTTTAGAACATTGCAAAGCATTTGATGGCGGTTTGGGTGGTTTACGGGTGGTTTAGTGCATCACCACCGTGTACCTCTTTGGAGGTCTGGACCTCTTTGACCTTTTTTTCAGTTTTTTTGCCAACTCCTTATGATTATGTATAGAGCATTATAATGGAAGCATTTGATGTGTTTGGGTGGTTTTTTGGGTGGGTATTTTGCATTTGCTGTGTACCTCTTTGGAGGTACAGACCATTTTGACCTTTTTCCATTTTTTTTTTTTGCCAACATATGATTATGTTTAGAACATTAGGAAGCATTTGATGGCGGTTTGGGTGGTTTACGGGTGGTTTAGTGCATCGTACCACTGTGTACCTCTTTGGAGTGAGACCTCTTTTGATCTTTTTTTTTTTTTGCCAACTCCTTATGATTATGTTTAGAACATTATAATGGAAGCATTTGATGGCAGTTTGGGTGGTTTTGGGTGGGTATTTTGCATCTGTACCCTGTGTACCTCTTTGGAGTAGACCTCTTTGACCTAATTACTTGTCTTTCAGTTAACCATGTGCGGAAAAGGATAACTTGAGGTGCAATTGTGAGAAATGTGTTCGATAATATTAATGCTTCTTGATGAAGCGACATTTTAGAAGCTTCATCTCCATCAATTCATTAGACTCCATCAAGCAAGGTTGCCATTACATCGATCTGTCTTCTTTGGGACATAAAAAAAGCAAGCTTTCTGGCGGGTGGGCGGTACATTCCTTTCACCCATGAAGTTGCATTGATGATAGGGATGCCAAGAGGGAGAAGGTTGTATGGCGAAATCCCTGTCATTTTATTGACTCCGATTCTGAGCGAGAATTGAATGGCTCGTTTTCCTGCTTTGTTTGTGCGGTTGTATATCGTTTTCTTACATCAAATCTATTTTTTGTATATCACAATTACTGGCATCGAATTGATTGCTTACGATGATATAGATAGATTTCTTTGAGTCTGGAGATGCCATTTTTGGGACTTTAGTCTCGATTTGATGTTATTGCATCAAAGATTGAACCAGAGGCGGTACATGAGTGGATTTGTCACTCTTGATGGTATGTTTTATATCTCCATTAATGTGAAATATAATGTCTTGAAGTTTCTTGTTTAATATATTCATTGTAGATATGGTAGCACATAAGCATCATAAGCCGTCCGAACACAAAGCGCATTATCTTTGCGATGGGCTAAAATAGAGTTCCCAAAAAATGCTTTCAGCGGTTTGGGAGGGCCGGTGACATATAATAATATCACTTAGTTCAAATAAGAATGTATCCATTTATGTTGTATGTCTTCAAAATTTTTTATCCTTTTACCAGTGCGCCTTTCATTCGAGGACTTATTGGAAGATGAGAATTGGCTCCTTCATTGAGTCCTCGCCCAACAATCTAGACATGTGGGCAGATAGTAGTCCGTTTTAAGTCCATTCAAGCCCCACGACTCTCCTATATCTCCTCGATATTCTCCCGTCCGGTGTTTAGCACGCCCTGTAGGTACCCCCACAGTCTTGCGGTGGAGAGGATGTTTGAGCTTGAAGGACTGAGAGAAAGATCGTCTTTCCATACGACAATAGCGAGGTTGGATGGGCTTGATTTCTTGTTCTTCTATCGAGGATGTTATCCAGGCGGGGTCCTACCACCCCAAATGCTGGGGAGGTTCCTGGGTCACCAGGGAGAAACTCTTGGAGGCTACCACGGGGGCTTCCCTGGATGGTACCCAGGGGAGACTACCGCGTGTCTGACCCACGAGGAGGGTACACAGAGGAAGCTCTTGTGGAGGCTACCACGAGATTCCATTGAGTTGGATACTTCAAAGGGAAGCCAGCGTGGAATTGGTAGGAGAAGTTCTTGTGGAGGCCACCACACATGGCGATGCTCGAAACTGTAATTGGCGACATTGGCGTGGTGTTAAAGCTGAGATAAGAAAGAGGAAAATTGTTACTTCCCCTTTCACACACACTTACAGTCTCGAGCAAGAACAAATGATGTGGTGGCCTCCTCCACATGCAGAGCCGGAGAGGTATTAAGATACTTTCTTTAAATTTGAGATAATAGAAATAGTCTTTAACTAGTTTTGTATAGGTTAGCGGATGCAATAAAGGTCGATGACCCACAGGCTGCTACTGTTGTGGTGGAGGAGCATCAGACCGAGGTATTAAGTTACTTTCTTTTAAATTGTAAATAATAGAAATAGTCTTTCACTAAATTTTTGTATAGGTTAGCACAGATGATGCAATAAAGGTCGATGACCCAGTACTCTTGTTGTGGTGGAGGAGCATCGAGGTATTAAGTTACTTTCTTTTAAATTGGAAATAATAGAAATAGTCTTTCACTAAATTTTTGTATAGGTTAGCCAGATGATGCAATAAAGGTCGATGACACAGTTTGCTCTTGTTGTGGGTGGAGCATCGTATTAATAATCTGACCTCTCGATCCAAAGTCATTTTCTTCGTCATCACTAAATTGTTTTATAGGTTAGCAAAGATGAGCCAATATTCGATGACCCGCGTATTCCATTGGTGGAGGAGCATCGGAGGTATGCATCATATCAGTAGATCGAGTATTTATTCATAGTGAATGTATCTCTTCATCGCTAGCTTTTGTCATCAGTAATTTCGTTGCAGGCATCAGAGGCACTTCATGTTGTCGAGTTCTCATCCAGGGCTATTTTGCCTAAGCGAATGCTCGATCTTATTGACACGTCGTGCTCCCGGTTCAAGGACAAGTAAGTCAAGCCTCTGTCAGGTCCTTCATACGTAAAATAACCTACTCGTTTAGTTCAGATCACTTTAAAATATTTATTAATTGCAGGGGTGATACAGTATTACGGAATATCATTATTGCGAGGCGGTCGATGAGTTCTTGGCGGATCAATATCTCTCGGATGCACACATTGATGCCGCCTTACTAGAAATGCTCGCTCACCGTATGAACCATATTTGTACATTTCATGCTTGCATTGGGTATGTTACCGCATGAATGTTATTACGATTGATTCTTGTTTGCTTAGATGAAAGGCGTAATGTGTAATTGTTCTCTTCTTTCTCTCGAGTTATGCAGTCGGCACGAAGATGGAAAGCAAGATGTTCATCCAGCATATCACTGCGGACAGTGTGGCCAGGGCTGAGTTAATCTTAATGCCAGTTATAGATAATCAGGACTGGACACTCTTGGTTGGACATATTAAATCGAGGCACTATTTTTTATGACTCATTGCCCAAACCAACCCATAAGAGCATTCTTCACGAGATTGTAAGAACTATTTTCAAATCTAGTTCATCTTAACTTTTTTTTCCACGATCCAACTTATTGAAATTTTTTCTATTTAGATCAAATTACTTGTTGAAGATCTTTGAGGCTTTTGGCGATCAAGGAAATGGCCAATCGACATAGTGAGTGGGATAGGCCCAAGAAAATAGTGTCGATCAATGTTTGTTCAGAACATACATGGCAAAGAATCAAGAAACCTCCGGACTGGTAGACCGGTGTGATTGGCCAAAGATAATGAATATATTTAGGGCTGAGTTCGCTTACGCTACATTTTGTTTGGGACTTAAAAATCCCAGGAAGTGAGAACAATATTATTTTGTCTGATATAAGATTTTGTTTAATGCATCTGTTAGGTGGCTTTGAAGACTGAGCTATTTTTTTTTTTTTGAAGTGCATGTAGACTGGATGATATTTTACCGCTTTGTTTAACTTCTCCTCTCATCTCATATAGTTGAAGTGCATGGGCCTGCGATGATATTTTATTCTGCTTTGAAGACTCAGCTATTGAAGTGCATGCATCTGATCAGTGAAGCTCCCAAAGCTAATTCCAATAAAGATTGATTTCCCTGCCATAAAGTGTGATTCTGCATTGTATATTTTCCTTCAATATGGAGCATTTCCATGTCATGAATAGTGATTGTATTGTATATTTTCACATGGAGAAATGTATTTGATAGTGATGATTGATAATTCCTGTGTTCGCCTATGAGATGGATCTATAAAAAATAACTTTTCAAAATAAATGTTTAGGTTTTTCGCCATCGGAAATGGCTCATTGTTTGTTTTATGATTAATGACCGCTATATATCTTTAGTTGATTTGCAGTTATATATCTGATGATGTTATTAAGTAGTGTGGTTTGTTGAAGCTATATATATTATTTATATTTCATTGTGAGGTTAATGTTGATTAGTAATTCTATTTACTTGGATAGATTGTTGCTTAGTTGTGCTTAACATGTCGTACTTTTTTTTCTCACTTAGAACATACTTATGATTTATGCTTTGTCACTTTAGAGGCTTAATTTATTCGATTACAGAGTCTGAATTGTTTATAATAGATTATAATATATCCTCTGTAAAAAAAGATTAAAAATGGTCTGTACCCTCCGAAGAGGTACAGAGGGTACAGATGCAAATACCCACTCAAAACCAGCCAAACTGCCATCAAATGCTTCCTTTGCAATGTTCTAAACATAATCATAAGGAGGCAAAAAAATAAAATGTCAAAATGGTCCGTACCTCCAAAGAGGTACAGTGAGTAATGATGCACTAAACCACCCAATCACCCAAACTACCATCAAATGCTTCCTATATTCTAAACATAATCATAATAAGTTGGCAAAAAATGGAAAAATGTCAAAATAATCAGACTCCAAAGAGGTACACGATGCAAAACACCCACCCAAAATCACCCAAACCGACATCAAATGCTTCCTTTAATATTCTAAACATAATCTGAGTTGGAAAAAAATGGAAAAATCAAAATTGATCTCTCCAAAGAGGTACATATGATGCAAAATACCCACCCAAACCACCAAACCCATCAAATGCTTCCATTATAATGCTCTAAACATAATCATAAGGAGTTGGAAAAAAAAGCAAAAATGGTCTCAGACTCCAAAGAGGTACAGAGGGTACAGATGCACTAAACCACCCAGAAATCACCCAAACTGCCATCAAATGCTTCCTTTGCAATATTCTAAACATAATCATAAGGAGTTGGCAAAAAAAAACTGGAAAAAGAGGTCAAAAGAGGTCCATTCTCCAAAGAGGTACGATGCACTAAACCACCGTAAATCACCCAAACCATCATCAAATGCTTCCTTTGCAATGTTTCTAAACATAATCATAAGGAGTTGGCAAAAAAAAGGGAAAAAGGTCAAAATGGTCTCAGTCTCCAAAGAGGTACAGTGGTACGATGCACTAAACCACAAATCACCCAAACCGATCAAATGCTTCCTTGCAATGTTCTAAACATAATCATAAGGAGTTGGCAAAAAAATGGAAAAAATGTCAAAATGATCTCACCTCCAAAGAGGTACACGTGGTACAAATGCACTAAACCACCCGTAAATCACCCAAATCATCAAATGCTTCCTATGCAATGTTCTAAACATAATCATAAGGAGTTGGCAAAAAAAAAATGGATAAAAGGGTCAAAAGAGGTCCAGACCTCCAAAGAGGTACACAGGGTACAGATGCACTAAACCACCAGAAATCACCCAAAATGCCATCAAATGCTTCCTATGCAATGTTCTAAACATAATCATAAGGAGTTGGAAAAAAAACTGCAAAAAAAGGTCAAAAATGGTCTGTACCCTCCAAAGAGGTAGAGGCAAATGCACTAAACCACCCAAACCACCCAAAATGCCATCAAATGCTTCCTTTGTAATGTTCTAAACATAATCATAAGGAGTTGGCCAAAAAAAAATGGGAAAAAGGGTCAAAATGGCCATTCTCCAAAGAGGTATAAAATAAAACTACACCACCCGAAAACCCAAACCGACATCAAATGCTTCCATTATAATGCCCTAAACATAATCATAAGGAGTTGGCAATAAAAAAACTGGAAAACAAAAGTCAAAATTGATCTATTATTGGTACATATTTATTGATTACAATTTCCACTAGGGATTAACTCATTCACTATTGCTTAAAGAGCTACAAACACGGTCAAAATCTCCTAGCTATCAGAACCAACCAAAATTGGATAATGTCATGTATCAAAATGTTTTCCTGAGATAATATCCATCATCAGCTTAGTGTACCCTTCAGCCGATTGTTTCGTGGAGCTCGAAGTTAAATTCTCGCATGTAGAACATCGTATTAGTTGATACATTCGCAAAGATCGATATATGATATTATGTGCATACCTCGAAAAACACTTTGGCAGAGAAAGGTGATGCAACTTGTGAGGAAGCACCTTGCCCACGCATCAATCGTTTTGGTCGCAACCAAAAAAAGTAGAAGGGTTTGAAGATTAACAAAGAATATTTAAAATACCAAAAATAATACGTAGTAAAATTACTCTTGGCTTTCTTGGATCTCTCCCAATATCCCTTAAGCCTTGAGTTGGAAACACCCTTTGGACGCTTTTAACTGATCTTTAAGATGTCTTTTCCTTATCTCGTGGTTAACTTCTTCCTAACCGCTTTGTCGCTTGAGGGGAATTCCACTTATTATAGAGTCGACATCATCATATAGTTTTTCTAGGGATCCAAGCATGTAGTCCTCGCCTCTCTTATTGCCTCAGGCTCTCGACGCTTATTTGATATGCATATCGACTTATGTGGTTCCAGAAAATAATGCCAGAAGCATTTCCAACTGTGTTGGCCACATCTCTTAATTTTCTGTATGCACTATCAATGTAAATATCCATCTTTGCTCTAGTAGACCATCGCATGAGAAGATACTTGTCCGGAATGCGCACAACATCTTCCCCGACTAAGAACTCGATACAATGGGCACAAAGTAATCCCATCATCTCAAATTTTGCAACTACAAGTCACTTCTAGGGTAGTCCTATCGAACACACCCCATGTTTTGGATGCATTTTATTCTCTAAAGTTTCTTACCAAATACTCCATGGTGTCTTATCGACTTAGAATCGAGAGACCCCAACCCCATGCAAAAAATTCCTCTTCAAACATAGTGTAAACCTTTCTTGTATAAAATATATAGCAGCTTGTTTTAGAATTGACTGGTCTTAACAATGTGAACAATCGATGAGGTTATTTGAAGTCTTCGTCATGTTCATTCAAGCCATGTCTCCATAACCTTTTCCAACCCCAAGAAACAATCTGGAATGAACTTGTTGGTTTAGATATTCCATGGCATACATTGTTCGGACTCACTACGCGGACAAGATGCCCATGAATGAGTCCAATGCAAGGACCACTTGGATCTAATCTTATAAAGCTCGACAACCAAGCATGATCATGCAAATTGCCTTCTTCTAGCATGGCATACCAAGCCTCTTTAAACTCTTCCTCCGAGTCACACTTACTCATGCATTTATAAAATAGGCCTTGTACTATCTTATTACTATTAAGCAATGAACCTTGAAGGAGCTTTCTATGAAATATGGCACAACCTATGATATGCGCTGAATCACTTTCGCCATAGCCTGATCTTGATCTGAATATTGTTATAGGATGTCTCCATTCATCAACCAAGAAAAGTTTGGAATAGCCATGAGAATGACTCAATTGTCTCTTCGATAAAAGGCTACTCCAAATAATACATTTTGCCGTGATGATTCACTCCAACAAGAGGGGCACAAACGAGATTATATTTATTGAGTCGATAGCTTAAAAATTATCACATCCCCAAAATAATCATATTCTATTCGACATGCCATTACAAAAAAAAACTTACTAAGCAATCCGACTCATCAACTTGCACATCCCATGCAAACATCCCATCCGAGCCGCTCTCCTTAAACAATCAGTATTAATGCATTACCATCACCATTTGCAATCCTCGATCTTTTCTCTTTCAATAAAATTGAAAGCATCTCTTTTGGTGAACCCGATATTACGCCGCCAACTTCCTCGCTAGATAATGCATGCTGTTGCTCTAATACCTCATTGTCTTCAACACGGACGCCTTTTCATCGCTAATGCATCTGTGATCCGAGAAGATGTAGCTCGCCAAAGAATGATTATGACTTTCAGATATTTTTAATCCCCCTCCAAATCAGAGAATCTAATCATGGTCGACATCTTTGTATCAACCTTCGAATTTTGTCAAGCTATTTAGACCGGCGACTTCTTCGACCGCACATAGAAAATCTTTTGATTTCACTTTGAGTTTGGCCAATAGCTAGTATGGTCCTTCCAGAAGCCAATTTGATGTGCATAGTCACAAGATTATATGCCTCGCTTCATTCAATCAGCCAAGGAGTTTCTCCAAATATGCACCAGGCCTGCGAAGATACAAAATATGTTAGAAAATATGGATGGAAAATACCCACCCAAATCACCCAAGTGACATCAAATGCTTCCTTTGCATAAACATAATCCTAAGGAGTTGGCAAAAACTAAAAAGGTCAAAGAGGTCCCTCCAAAGAGGTACTGAGTACGATACAAAATACCCACCCAAAATCCAAACCGCCATCAAATGCTTCCATTATAATGCTACATAATCATGAGTTGGAAAACTGAAAAGATCAAAAGAGGTCTGCACTCCAAAGAGGTACGTGGTACGATGCAAAACCACCCAAAACCACCCAAATCGCCATCAAATGCTTCCTTTGCAACCTAAACATAATCATAAGGAGTTGGCCAAAAAAAAGCGGAAAAGAAGATCAAAATGGTCGTACCTCCAAAGAGGTACACAGTACAGATGAAAACACCCAAAAACCACCAAACCATCAAATGCTTCCATTATAATGCTCAATACATAATCATAAGGAGTTGGCAAAAAAAAATGAAAAAGGTCAAAATGCGTACCTCCAAAGAGGTACTGTGGTACGATGCACTAAACCACCCAAATCACCCAAACCGACATAAATGTGCTTCCTTTATAATGCTAAACATAATCATAAGGAGTTGGAAAAAAAATTGGAAAAAAGGATCAAAAGAGGTCTGTACCCTCCAAAGAGGTACAGAGGATACAAATGCAAAATACCACCCAAACCACCAAACCGCCATCAAATGCTTCCATTATAATGCTATACATAATCATAAGGAGTTAAAAAAAAATGGAAAAAAGGTCAAAATGGTCTACTCTCCAAAGAGGTACAGTGGTAGATGCACTAAACCACCCAAATCACCCAAATCACATGCTTCCTTTGCAATATTCTAAACATAATCATAAGGAGTTGGCAAAAAAAATTGTAAAAAAGGGTCAAAAAGAGGTCTGTACCCTCCAAAGAGGTACACAGGGTACAGATGCAAAATACCCACCCAAAATCACCCAAACTTCCATCAAATGCTTCCATTATAATGCTCTATACATAATCATAAGGAGTTGGCAAAAAAAATCAAAAGAGGTCTGTACCCTCCAAAGAGGTACATAGGGTACAGATGCACTAAACCACCCAGAAACCACCCAAACTACCATCAAATGCTTCCATTATAATGCTCCATACATAATCATGGGAGTTGGCAAAAAACTGAAAAGGTCAATGAATTCTCCAAAGAGGTACATGTGGTACAAATGCAAAATACCACCCAAAAAACCAAACCGCCATCAAATGCTTCCATTATAATGCTCTATACATAATCATAAGGAGTTGGCAAAAAAAATGGGAAAAAGGTCAAAATGGTCCCACTCCAAAGAGGTACTGTGGTACAAATGCACTAAACCATCCAAAATCACCCAAACCGCCATCAAATGCTTCCATTATAATGCTATACATAATCATAAGGAGTTGGCAAAAAAATGGGAAAAAAAGGTCAAAATGGTCGTACCTCCAAAGAGGTACACAGGTGATGCACTAAACCACCCAAATCACCCAAACCGACATAAATGCTTCCTTTATATTCTAAACATAATCAGGAGTTGGCAAAAAAAATTGTAAAAAAAAAAAGAATTCTCCAAAGAGGTACTGTGGTACGATACAAAATACACTAAAATCACCCAAACCGCCATCAAATGCTTCCATTATAATGCTCTATACATAATCATAAGGAGTTGGCAAAAACTCAAAAAGATCAAAAGAGGTGACTCTCCAAAGAGGTACACTGGTAGATGCACTAAACCACCAAAACCACCCAAACCGCCATCAAATGCTTCCTTCTGAAATGTTCTAAACATAATCATAAGGAGTTGGCAAAAAAAAAAGGAAAAAAGATCAAAATGGGCCAGACCTCCAAAGAGGACACGGTACATGCAAAACCACCCAAAACCACCAACCATCAAATGCTTCCATTATAATGCTATACATAATCATAGGAGTTAAAAAAATGGGAAAAAAGGTCAAAATGGTACCTCCAAAGAGGTATACGTGGTATGAATGCACTAAACCACCCAAATCACCCAAACCACATCAAATGCTTCCTATGCAATGTTCTAAACATAATCATAAGTTGGCAAAAAAAATTGGCAAAAAAGGTCAAAGAGGTAGACTCCAAAGAGGTACACAGAGTGATGCAAAATAACACTCAAAATTAAATATTCGAAAAAAAAACATCCAAATTACTTAATTGGAAGAAATGAACATATTATTTTCAGATAGAACATCACTAATAAACCGTAGAAATGCACGAGAAGCATTAATATGGATTTGTATTTAATACATCCGCCTAAAATGGTTGTTTTTTTTCTTCAACGCGTTCTCCATCTTCATGGTTCTTTTGTAAAAGGAAATGAGATTTTCAGATTCTCTCGCTCGTTTGGAAAAACTAACCTAACCCTAAATCTATATATTTCTTTTAAATTCCTCCGCATTTTGAACGACGCTAACGGGCGGGTGCCGAGGAAATGTATTACCGTCTAATACATCGACGCACGGGCCGGTCGGCCCCGGCCCGATTATCTCGCCGCTCCGATCAGAAAACGGGAAAATTAGGACATGTCGCCCATGGATTGAGTCCACGTAAAGCTACGCATGGACTACGTAATATTTTCTCCTTTAAAATACCACCACATCCACTAGGCTTCCTTTAAATAAAGCCCACAATCTTCTTCTTTTCTTCAAGCAATTTTCTCCCTCATCTCCTCCTCCTCCTCTCCGACGCCACCACCTTCACTATCATCAACAATGCAATCCATCTTCCCTCATCTGGTGTGAACTATGTGCAGTGATCCTCAGACCCACCCTTCTAGCACCACCAATGGATTAATCGCTTTTATCAGAGTAAGCAGGTCTCATCATATTGGAATCTCACATACATTTTCGCCTCGGTCGAGTACTCTATACCAATAACAACGACTTTGATATCTCTCTTGTCGACGGCTTCTATTCTTAAGAATTTCTCTCTCTCTCTCTCTCGATCGAATTTTGTGCATTAGGTAGCTCTTGGAAATACATTAAATGAAAAAGGTTAATTTTAAAATAGCTTTAAAATGTTAATTATGTGATTAGGCATGATAAAAAAAATTTAAAAATAGGCCTAGTAATCTACCGATTAATATTTTTTAAAAAAATTAAGTCGATACATTTTATGGTAGGCTCATCGAATCATTTGGGAGTGCTTGATACCGTTGGAAAGATAATAAAAAATCCTACAACTTTTATGTTCACCACTTTAATCTCGTCAGAGATTTTACAAATGCAATTGGTTACAAAAAAACTTAGATATTGATTTAATTTTTTTGGATAATATTACTCTCATTATATTGTATATATAAATTGAGTTTGAATCTTTATGCAATTCTCTTGAATTCTACTCTTGCATTTGATTTAATCAAAATATTCAAATAACATAATACGGGAATAATACAATAAAAGGTACATGAATGACTAAGAGATAACAAATATAAAATAACCTGAGTACAACTCACACTATCTTGATCATGGGTGGAATCGCATCATGAGTGTAATTGGGCCGCCGTATCACAGATGATGTTGATGGTCCTCCTCTTCTTCCACCGCCGAGTTGTTGAATACCAAGTCTCGTAACATGAGGTATATCGCGACTCGTAGGCAATGAATACCATGGTACACTCATGGTGGTGTCATAGGAATGGTGGTGGTCCATATGTCTAGACCGCCATGGGTGCATCGAGATCACATTGCGCCGATATGAATCGGGTGGCGAGAGAATGTAGACTGCCCCACCAGGTGTCGAGGATGGCCCCACATCCATCGACGAATGTGTATCGCGATGCAAGTGCTGTGTCTGTATCCTGATCATGAGATATGCATGTTTCAAAGTCCACCAAGAGCTCTTCATATGCTCTCTCGAACTGATCTTCATCTCTCACAAATAGTCAAATATTTCCTCTCTTCAAGATGTGCCGCGCATAAGATTTAGATCGATTTCGTTGTAAATAGGAAAACAAATTATAATACTTTCATACATACTAACCATCAAACGTTCCTGCTCGGGGGTAATATGTGTCAGGAGGTACTATCATGCCTTGAGCATGTAAAGTGATGCCCATGAACGATACCATCTCTCATATAGCGATTGATTCCGGAATCATGCGATGAATCAATGCGGATAATCGAGTCACGCCTATGCTCCCATGCAATGAAGGAGTGGTGGAATTGTACCCAATCAACACGCCTTTCCTCGCCCATCAACGCAAATGATGGATCTATCTGCGGGTGGAAGGAGGAATGCCAAATGCCTAAACACACGACGTAAGTACCACTCCACCCTCTTCCAACATATCGTACTCTCCATATATCGCTTCCCTGTGAACATATATCCGCTGACGCAGCGGATCTGATGTTCATATGGCTCATGAAAATACATCATAAATTATTCTTTCGCCTTCATAGTAAAGAATTTGAAATAAGATTACATCTTCACCACTCTCAAGAAGTCATTACCATCCTGACACTCGAGATTGCCTAATGGCATTTCCAAACATACCCTTCGCTCCACCAAAGCCAACACTAAGCTATCAATGAAGGATACGGAACACATAACGTAGGTCTTCCGACATGAATGTGCTCGTGCCCATACACCGAAATGTCGATCCGCCATGAAGGCGCGCTTTGGTTGGTTTCATGTAATTCTCTGTAGATGAGTATAAAGAGACAACTCCCTAAATGTATCAATAGCCTCAAGTAACGGTAGATACTGCAAGTGAACCTCAGACCCTGAAGTATCTGGTAGAAGAAATGATCCAATGGAAAATAAAATGTAAGCTCTAACATGCATGGTGAACTCGAGCTCGTAGATCCAAATAGAGTCACGATAGTAGCCCACCGCAACCAGGTAAAAGCACGTATGCTCGTCTTGCGAAACTTCGGATGTGATCTACGGATGGACGATCATGGTAAATGATATGCGACTCTGGATGTGCTCCAATCAGCTCATCGCAACAATCTAGCCATGAAGCCCACCTTCTCTCTCCACCAACAACAGTGCTGCCAATCATCGCTGGGCCATCTATCCGGATGCCTAAAATTATCGCCACATCCTATAGAGTAACCGTCATCTCTCCGGTGGACAAGTGAAATGAATTGTCGAGGGCACCGCTCTGCTGTCAAAGAAATGATGATCAAGCTTTATATCTGATCGAGAGACACAATCTAAAGAACTCGCAGCATCCATATGCGGAGTGCTATTCCTAACATCGAAGTGGGCACCAAGAATAGAAACCTGCAATCAAATGAATCATGTTTAGGATGTATCAAGAATTAGAATGAAGGTCAAAACCAAGAAATAATGCTAAAAGAAAACCCACTACCAACCGGATGTGCGCCTGCCTCCGTGCTCGCTGGGTGTTACCGGTCCGGGTCAGTAATCCTCAATGTAACCTGTCGCCTCCTCCTACGTAGGAGCTTCATCAGTATTATATTATCTACAAAGTTAGGAGATAATATTGAAAAAAATGTGATAAGTTATAAAATATAATCATTGTTTATCTTTCATAAATTTATAAAACTCATCTATTTCTGCAAAAAATGATCAAATTGAGTTCATTAAATGAATGCTGAAAGATACATCAAGTTACCCAGTCTGCCACACAGGTCACTACCACCACAAAAACTATAACAAGTAGTACAACAAAAAACATAAGTAACATCAAACAGGATAACCTAAAAGAAATTACAATCTCCGCACTCTATTCTGAGGACAAGTTGACCTGTTGTGGCCAACAATTTTACACACACCACAAATTCGTGAACTTCTAGAAATGCTCTCGTCCATTGAATTCTATATCCTCTGGACATCCCGAATTTCTTTTGATATTTGGTGGACAGTAACTTGGGTATGTGTCGCTACTGAATTGTTCCAACCGCCTTCACGATCATCACATGGAACTCGCTTTGGTAGGTTTTCATGTAGTTTTGTAAGCTATAATAGGGAGACACAAATAGCACGACTTATGACTTACGCTGACTCAACAAGAATCATCGCACACCCATGGTGTAGGAAGATGTACACTTGAGCCGTTGTTCGTTATCTCAACTTTGAAAGTTCTCGCTTGTGGCATCAAACACTTGGTACTCATTCATATTTATCCTCATTGGTTCGTGTAATCACGTGACTCTCGCTTCATTGTCTTGCAAAGAGCTTTAATGCGCGGGAGAATAAGGTATCTGTATTATGACAGTGGTGGATGATTCAAGACGTTTCATAAATATTGTAACTATATTGTAGTAGACTGCTGTAATCAATGCTTGGATGGGTAAACCACGAGCTCTCTTGAGTACAGTTGAATTTCATGCATTTGTGGTCATTACCATACCTATAACCCTCATCATGAGTTACCACCGCTGACATCCTCAGACTATGCTTCCTGCTTATTCTTGATGTCCATGTATCTCTAAATATCTCAATATGATCGATTCCCAAAGAACGCATCTTCGGCAAATGAACTCAACATCGCCAATGCCTTGTCGTACCGCTTCTTAAAGTTCTCCCTCAAGTGGCGCAGTAAAAGCGATGTGTAGCCAAGGAAAGATTTCTACACCACAACATACCGCATGTCATCGAGATAAGTGAGATCTCCTCTGTAGACACCGGGGATCAAGTCTTGTAATGTACGAAACCAATCCCGTGACTCGATGCACTCGATTCACAATGCTGCGCCAATGGGAACAAGCCATTATTTGCATCGATTCCAACCGCACTTAGTAGAGTACCTCGTATTTACCCAAAGAAAGGTGCCATCTAGACAAAGTAATGGAATGTTGCCAACGTGATTGAAGGTTGGACCGTAACAAAAGTTGAATTTGTTTGATTATGTTGAGTGTATATGATACATGTGCATTGATGAGCACGCAGCCATGAACTTTCAAGTTCTATAAGATTCTTCCCAACAAAAGATTGCCTTTCTTTCGCTTCGTGCATCCCAAGCCTTCATGTAAGACACTCTAATATTGAACTTTGCCTCACACGCCTACCATGATTTTATATCTAGCTAATTTCATTGCATGGTTTTATAAAATAAATGAATGATGTAATATCGTTTATGACCAAGATGATCAATGAGCACAAGTATGAGGAAACAACCAATCTTCCATGCACCCCTAACCTCTTAAATGAACGTGCATGTACATAAACACGCCTAACGACCGAGTGATGCGCAAATGCATGAATTTAGATTTGTTCAAGCATATATGACATACTCAACATTGTTTGTGATTGACCAACAAGAATTGTAGTTGTTTTGTCGAAAATAGATACCTTCTACCGTTCATTTGGAATGCGCCTCAAAGATTGAATTGTCAAGTGGGCCATCAAATGACGCCCTCATCCCACCCTCTAGTTGTTTGGGCACTACGAAAATAGTCATTGCTACGTATTAAGTGTTGTTTGGTGTGGCTTGTTCTGCTTGAGTAACCGGCAATCAAATCTCTAACCCTGACGGATGGTTTTGTCTCCCTCAAATGCTTATGCTATCATCCTCTTCTTCATCATCACTACTACCTCCACTAGGCATAGTTTCATATCCTTGGTCTTCGTGATGGTAGATTAATATCATCTATCGGGTCACCCATAGCGAGAACTTGTCCCAGCCCAAATATTCATGTTCTCTTGCTCACCCATAATACTCCACCCGAGAAGATAGTGTAATGTTCGCTTTTAATTAACCGGCATTCCATGCAGACTGTATCTCCCTATCACCACATGCCGTTCGTTAACTTCTACATAAATGACAATAGGTTACATGCGCATTAAGCACAACTTCACAAACTTCGCCATCAAAAATGTGTGTTGCAATAAATCCGCACTACGAAAGCGACCTACAAGATTAAGAGATATCTTGGATCAACGACCTCATTATTATTTGTTGTAATTCAAATGAGTCCGGTGGGATTTGAACTGGCATTTCTCCCACCGATATATGTTGGAATGAAGGTGGCTTACTCTAAGTTCACCACCATAGTAAAGAACTATGAATCCTCAATTCATTCTCAACTAGTAACAAAACAACACCGCTATCTCAACCCATGAATTTGCCAAATAAGTTCAAATCGATAGATATGATTTAACGCATGCAACAGAAATTTAGTATTTAAAAATTTAAATTGTGAATTATCACAATCGAATAGTGACATAAACTTGCAAAATTCCACAATTATCGAAAAGTCCACAATGTATTAAAGTCCACAATCATCTACACCATAAACTTGCACTACATGTTTCACATCATAATCTTACAAATTCCACAAATATCACATTCAAGAACAAAGACACAAACTTGCAAATTACACAATCATAAATTCATGTAAAAACACTAACTTTGTAAAATTGATAGGAAAACCAACGCTTCACAACCAAATCGACCTCATTTCCTTCATCTCACTAAATAATTTACACATTATGCTCAAATAAGCATAAGCATAAAGATATTCATAAGCACAAGCATAACCATCCACCTCAAATCTAACAAATTTCCTTAAAAAATCTCACTAAATAACATCTAACAAATATTTCCTATCAAAACAACAAATCAAACAAGATCTGAAATTTATTTTGCATTTCGCTATAAAATTACACAATCATAAATTCATGTTTATAAAACAATAACTTTGTAAAATTGACAAAGACAAACCAACGACAACCAAATCGACCATTTCCTTCATCTCACTAAATAATTTACACATTATGCTCAAATAAAGCATAATACATCCATCCACCCTCAAATTTAACAAATTTCCTTCAAAATCTCATTAAATTACATCAACAAATATTTCTTATCAAAACAATCAAACTAGATCTGAAATTTATTTTGCATTTCGGCTAAAAATACCTAAATCGGCGAAAAGATCTCTCAAAACCTTAACGGTGGAAACAAACGGCCGTGGCGTGCCCTTCCTTGGCCTCATTGGCTGACAGCGGCGTCGCGATGGCATAAGCGAATGACGGATAGAAGGAAAAAGCGGGAGAAACCGAGAGCTCGCATCGCAGCTCGGTTTTAATTACAAGTGGCGTCGGTCATTGATCGGCGATTGGCAGATCGCCTAGCACTATTTAAAATTTTTTTTTATCATACCTAATCACATAATTAACATTTTAAACTGGCCTATTTTAAAAATTAACCCGCGGTAGAGTGCGCGGCGGACGTCGCCGGAGAGTGTCCGGAGGATCTGAAAGTGGCCGGCGGCTGCGAGGGCGCCTGCGACGTGTTCAAGACGAATGAGTACTGCTGTAACTCCGGCAGCAGCTGTGAGCCGACCAACTATTCCAGGTTCTTTAAGAATCTGTGCCCTGATGCTTATACCTACCCAGAAGATGATCCTACGAGCACCTTTACCTGTAAGTCCGGTGGAGATTATACGGTCACGTTTTGCCCCAAGTAGTATAATATTTCTATGTTCATACTAATAATAGATAATCATATATGTATATTAGCTATAATAATGGAGAAGGGCATTAGTTTTCTTCTCCTATATGTACAATGTATATATGATACTAATTAAATAAAATTATTTCATTTTTATAGATAGCAGTATTAGCAATCTTTCTCGTGGACTCTGCTGTTGATATTAAAAAAAAATGTTTATGTTGCGTGAGAAGCTTTGATTTGAATTCTTTTCCGTTGAAAGTTTTAGTTGAGTAGTTTTTTTCTAAAGCTTATCGGCAGGAAGGTCTCAGCATGTGCTTATTTATTATTAAAATTTGTTAATTGTCTAATTTGAGAACCTGTAAGTCTTACTAAGTAGGTTTATGTGACCACCACAAAGAGATTGGTATCCAATATTATCTTTGATTTGATATTTGCAGAACTTATGAGATGCCATTTGATAATTTATCAAAAAAGTTTTTATATATGTTCCTTTATTGGATATTGATATGTTCATGGAGTGACATCAAATCTTCCTCTTGAGACTTAGAGAAGTAAGTGGTATATAAGAGAGAGAGAGAGAGAGAGAGAGAGGCTATAGTGCATACCATTAAAGAGAGGGTGAGTATATAAAGGCTAAAATTTTAAAATAATCACGTTTAAAAACATAATTAGTGAATTAGGCATTAAAATTTTTTTTTTTAAATTGCCTTTAGTCATGGGTGAGTCTCAGGAGAAAATTTATGGATCGATACGGTATTTTTTGAGTCGTCCGTTGTCGGAATTTAGTGAGCTTGGCATTGTTGGAATCAACAAAAAATTTCACACGACTTTCATGTTGACTGGAAAAGGCGATTGTGGCTCTTTGCATAGCATATTTCTCAAATCGTGAAAAATCGGTCGGTTTGAATAGTCGACAGCGGTATTTTGGCCATACCAAAGTCCTCCATTGTCAAAATTTAGCGAGTTTGATATCTTTAGAATTGGCACAAAATTTCCCACAACTTTCATGTTAATCGATAAAGGCGATTATGGCTCATTGAGTAGCAGATTTTCCAATGCGAAAAATTAGCGGTGCAGTTTTGAATAGTGCGACCAGCCGCTATATTTTGGTCATACTAGAGCCGTCCATTGTCAGAATTTAGCTAGTTTGGCATCGTTGGAATTGGCATAAAAATCCCCACGACTTCCATGTTGACCAAAAAAGGCGATTGTGGCTCCTTGCATAGATTTTGCCAATCGCGAAAACCAATGGTAATTTTGAATGTCACCGTCATATTTTGGTAATAGCATTGTTGAATTTAGCGAGCTTGTTATATTCAGAATTGGCACAAAATTCTCCATGACTTTCATGTTGATCAAAAAAGGCGATTGTGGCTCTTTGCATAGCAGATTTTGCCAATGCTCGAAAAATAAGCGGCGCAGTTTTGAATTGTGCAACCAGCTGCGGTATTTTGGCCTTACTAGAGTCGTCAGTTGTCATAATTTAGTGAGCTTGATATCGTTGGAATCGGTACAAAATTCCACGACTTTCATGTTGATGCAGAGATGCAATTTTGGACCATTGCACAACAATTTTTGTAGATAGGTATGGATTCAAAATAGCAATAGTGGATGGATCATTACAAAGTTTGCAAGAAAATAATAGATGTAGCAATTCTCATTACAAAGTTTGCAAACCGAAACAACTACTCAACATGAAAAATTCATAGCTTTTATCTACTTCTCCAAAATTTCTAAATCTGACAGTTCAATACCAACAAATTATATCTGATATTCCGCAGAAAAAAATGCAAATTACTTAAAATGAAAATATATAACATAGATAAATAGTGTCTTGATATGCAGTGTACATAAGAAAATATAAAATATTGACAAAATAGTGTACATCATGATATCAGATGATCTACAACTACAGATGATAATTGAGGACATCTAACGACGGTGGTGCCTACGTGGTGAAAGTGTGTCATTCCCTGGAGTATACTGAGCAGGTGGTCACCGAGGACGGTCTCGCAAATGGTGTTGTTGATGCTGCGCTTCATCTCCAGCCTGGTCAGTGGTCTGCTCTGGATCATCGAGTGGTGTAACATCAGGTATCTCATGTGATAGTCCTACCTGGAAGGGGACAGTGGGATACACTCCATGCATATGCGACATGTAGACCGGTGGGTGATGATACATAGGAGAATTCTGCTGTATGACATGGGGAACATGACTTCACGATAAAATGAGTTGGTGTACCAAATGGTAGCGTATGGACCGATATGGTATGACGATGGACTGCGTCAAATCCTACGTATGTGGGTGAAGGCGAAGGTCTTAATAAACCAACTCATGCACTCTGCTTTATTGCAAATGCCGGAGGATACAAGCCATTATTTGCATCAATACTAATGCGGTAAGAAGAGTACTTCCAAGAGAAATGTCTGATCAAGACTTAGAGCTAGTCGCAAAATTAAGTATAAATGGTCAAATGACTAGAATATATCGAAAATGACCGATTCACTTGGATCACGGATGCTGTCTTAGCATAAGCACATACAATAGCCATGAGGTGATTTAGTGAACGGTATGACTCTTCCCAACTGCCAAAAATAGCCTATATAGCCTTTCTACGTACATCCCAAGCTTTCATATAAGACACCCTAATGTTAAATTTTGATTCCATACGACCAATAATTTTTCTGGATTTCAAATCCAACTGGTATCTAATGATAGATTGGATGTAGTAGCTAATAAACTGTGAGGTGCACTGCCTGTGTCCGGTGCTTAATATTGAATGAGAACATGTGTGTGGGGCTATTATACTAGAAATCCTCCAGACACCACCAAGCCTCTTGCTGCTTGAGAGCATGTAGGCACCCTGCATGACCTATTGGAATGACTGCTATGTATGCAAAGTATAGTGAACCTCATCTTGTTAGAGTAACATGTTACATATTCCACGTTATTTATTATGGACCAACCCTGAACAATAAATTTAAGGTGCCTTTTGTCAAGCAAACACATCCCCTCATTTAAGTCTGTTGGAATAAAATTCTCTTCTAGAAAAATAGAATCGTTGAGCCAAGTTGATTGTTCATCCCATTCTTGTGCTGTCTAGCAAGCTTGAATGTAATCATTGCTACTAAACATGTGTTCTTCAGCACTGATTATTTTGTTAGAGTAATCTCTTTGCAAATGACCGTTCCCAGAGTTTGGACATTGTTCTTCTCCAATGTCACCTTCACTATCATCTGTGTTAGAACTCATTGCACTAGACATTATTTTGTAGCCCTCATCTTCAGTTGGTAAATATGCTACATGATCGTTATGATATTCACCCATACTAGCAGAAGTCGAGAAAATATGATGAACATGAATAGGAGATGCATATACATCTCTATCATCAGTGATGCACATTTTAATGCAGTGTATAAGATTAAAATGGAAAAGATTAATTAGATAATGACTTGATGCATTACTACGAAAACCTTCATTGAGGTCGATCGATATGGTTCTGTGATATATAGTGTTGTGGGACTTGATTGGATGAAATTCAGCTCCAGTGAGATCAGCTATATGAATCATTCTTCTCCATTATATATCAAATTTTTATTTATTTCTGGTAAAATAAGATTATTTTTAGTATTATCTAACAAAATACTCTTAAGGGTACATTTGAGATAGTTTTCTGGCGGCTTTGCTTTTTCAGAAAGCAACTTCGTTTGACTATCAATTTTTTGACTGCTTTCAGATAATTTTGTGGCTAAAAAACTGTTTTGAGAATCAAAGTTGTTAGAGTGTGGTGGCTGTCAAAAATCTATTTTTTATTTTTCAAAAAGAAAAATATTTATACACATGCAATACCTTTCCAAAAAATTATTTTTTGCACTGACTGACTTTACAATCAACTTTTACTACAACTCTTTATATATGATCCATGTTTTATGTGACTAGATCATCTAATCTCTCAATCTGATGAATACTCCAATCTTTTCATGTGTGTATATGTTTCTCATTTTGTCTCTGAGTGTAAAGCCACTCATTCGTCTGAGCATCCTCTTCTCTCCAACACTTAATTTCATGCTTCTCTTTTATTGATCAATATTTTGCTCCTTAAATACTTATAAGTTACAATCATTTCATAACTTTTTTTTTAAATCAAAGTGACATTTTTCTATTATAATTAAAGGTGTGATTTAAAATTTAAAATTTTTGTTATATAATATATTTGTTGCATGCTAGAAAATGAGTTGCGGTAAATTAAAGTTTACGCCTTAGCTTTATTGCGGAGTCTAGCACACAAACAGACGTTCGAAGAATTAATAATAAAACTCAGAAATTTTACGTGGAAAACCTCGAAAAGAGGGAAAAAAACCACGAGGCATGGCCCAGTAAAAATCTTCCACTATGTATCTGTTTTAGAGTACAAAATTCTCCCGATAACGTGATTACAAAATTGCATATGAGAATGAATGACAATGAGAATCCCAAAATCAGGCAACAACAGTTGTATAATCATGGTTAGGTTATAACATTGTTAGTGGTAGTAGATGATAGTGAACAACGGTCGGCAATCGATGATGGTCGGTGGTGGTAGCCGGCGAGATGGCCGGCGATGGTGGCAGCGGTAGCCGTGGCATGGTCGGTGGCGGTAGCTGCGGCAGTGGTCGGCAATAATGCGAAATGCGGTATAGCGATGGTGGCGGATGGCGGCAGCGGTGAGAGTGAGATAACCAACGATGGTTCATAGCAGCAGAGATTGAGGGTGGTGGCGGCGATGGTAGCCCGTCGATGGTGGTGGCGGCGGAGATGGCAGTCATGGTCAGCGGTAGTGTCGGTAGCGATGATGATAATACAAACAACAATGATCAGCAGTGGTTAGCCAGCAAATTAGCAATCCAACAATGTCGTCGCCGTCAAGTCAGTAGATGACCATCAACGATGGTGGTGATGAGGATAACCGGCGATTGTCGGTAATGACAACGATAATCGCGGTAGCCGGCCAGATGATAACCGGTAACCAGCGATGGTTGGCAACTTGAGTTGTATGATTATGCTTGGAGGATTTTCAAGCTTTAGAGTTCTCTCCTCTCTTTAGCTTGGCCTCCCCTCATGTGAAGAATGAGGGGATATTTATAGATTAGAGGGGTGGCATTTCAGCAAATACATGCAAAATCCCAACCACTCTTCCATCGAACGGCTCAAAATGATTCCCTTGATCATCTGATGTATTTTATGTATTTGAATGCTCAAATGAAGTCAGAATTATAAGATCTTAGGCTTGTTAGATCTGGCTCGTCAAGACGCTCGATTTGACTATAAACACTCAATGTTTAAGAGCTATTTAGAGATTTAACTGATATCCTAAAGTTTTCATTGATATTTTAAGTTGATCTCAACTTTCCGAGGATCAACTTGCTTTTGACATCAAGATTAGGTCTTGTAGTAGGATTTAAGTGTCATATCGGTTGCCCCCTATTTTTGGATGACATTATCTCAATCATCCAAAAATATATACGCCAAATACTTGAATAGCAAATTCTTTAATGAAATTTGTGGGCTCATTAATCATACATTTTGAAAGAATAGATCTTTATGTGAGCACAAGATTATGATCACAGAAGCGAGTGCAGAACCGTAGAAGTATACGGGCACGCGCAAGATTTCGGGGTTATGGACCCATCCGAACATTTATGAGTGCATCTGCGCCAGGTGGCCATGGCATACCACTACCCTTAGATAGCCGCGGCTTCGTGTCGATCCCGAGCACCAGTGATGAGCCGCGATTACGCAGTTCATGAAAATGAGTGGAGTCAGCGGGATCGTAGTCACATGGGTGGCCAGTGCGCCGGCTATGTGGCGCGGCGGGCGATTCTCACGGCGATGTCTTGGAGCGGCGGATCAGTGGCGTTAATCGGGATCGCCGCTTCATGAGGCGTCACGGGGCTTATCCGAGGGGTCATTAGCGTCATTTTGGCCCGTTTACACGTTTTGAGGCGATTTTGACCTTTTGCCTATAAGGTCAAAACTCCATAGGGCCAAGGGAGATGGCACACACCTTATATGCTCTGGTGTTCTTCTTCATCTTAGGAGAAGGTCGTTGAGATCAAAACGTGGTACATACGTGGTGTTCCGGTTTTCGGCGTCGGCCCGCGTCGGACCGACGGTTTGGGCGATCAAAGCGATACCATCGTGGCTCGGGTTTTCCCTGGGCGTCGCGGCTTCTTGGATCGGCCGAGTTTGGCGATCAAGGCGCATACGTCGTGGCTCGATTTTCCCTTGAAAGATTCGTCAACCGGCCTCGTCGGACAGACTGGGTTTGGAGGCGATCAAGGCCCGTGGTACATACGTCGTGGCTGCAGTTTTCTCTCGAAAGAGGCATCAACCATACTCATCGTATCAACTGGGTTCAGAGGCGATCAAGACCTGTAGTTCATCTGGCGAAACCGATGACCGAAAGCGGACGATGATGACGATAGCGGTGTTATATGACAATGGTCGATGGTGTTATAGCGGATATGGCGATAGTGTGGCGGTGCCGGATAGTGATAATACAGTAATATCAGCGTGGTGATCGCGGTAGTAAGCGGTGGTTGACCGGCGATGGTGGTCAACAAGGCGGCAGTGGTGTGATTAGCGGAGATGGCGATGGTAGTCGTCAGCGGTGTAGCGCAGGTCAGCGCGATAACCGGCAGCAGTGATGACCAACGATGGTGGCAGCAATGGCCAGCGGATAGTCCACGATGTGGCCAGCATCGTAGTAGCCAGCGATAATGCGGCAGTGATAATCAGCTATGGCGGTCAGCAACAGTGGCCGGCAGCGTAGTTAAGCAAGGTAATTCAGCGGTGGTCGCAACAATCGAAGTGAAATGTGAGTATTGAGTAGCCGGTGATAGTGATAGCCGGTAGTAATTGGCCAAGGCGGTGGGTTAGTCGAGCGGCAGCGTCGTAGTCGGTAATCAGCGGCAAATAATCAGCCAGCGGTGATCGGCAACAGTAATTCGGTAAGCCGGCAGTGATAATCGGCAGAATAGCGGCGGTAGCGGTAATGGCCAGCGAGCGGTGGTTAACGATGATGGCGTGTCGTAATTCTATCTTCTTTTAGAAATTGGATTTCTTGAAACTTCAATGGATGGTTCTTGATTAATGCAATAAAGCGTTAATTAGGAACCCTCATTCGAGCAACTCAGAAAGTCTGATAGATAATTTCAAAGTATCATTCTCCATGATGTTACTTGATGCCATTTACTTGCATGTGAGGGGTAGAATTGAATCCGAGGATTTTTGACTCATCTGAGGTTGTTTGTCAAAGTATTACTTGATGACATTAACCTGCATAGAAGAGGTCGAATTGAATCCGTTGAGAATTTTTGACCCATCCGAGATTGTTTGTCAGAGTATTACAGATGGCGTTAACACAGGAAGAGATCAAATTGAATCCGCGAGAATTTTGACTATCCAGGTTATTTTAGTATTACGATGGCGTTAACTTGTATGGAAGAGGTCAAATTAGATCCGTTGAAGATTTTTGACTTATCCGAGGTAGTTTGTCAGAGTGTTACCCGATGACGTTAACCTATATGGAAGATGTCGAATTTAATCCGCTGAGGATTTTTGACCTATCTGAGGTTGTTTGTAAGAGTGTTATCCGATGACGTTAACCTCATGGAAGAGGTCAATTGAATCGAGATTTTTGACTCGAGGTTGTTTGTCAGTGTTACCCGATGACATTAACACGTATGAAAGATTGAATCGGCGAGAATTTTGACCTATCCGAGGTTGTTTGTCAGAGTGTTACTCGATGACGTTAACCTATATGGAAGAGGTCGAATTGAATCCGGTGAGATGTCGTGGGAAGTCCACCAAGGACCTTTTAACCTATCATAGGTATTAGCCAAAGTGTTATTTGACTTCTTACCTATGTGGAGTAGGTGCAGAGTTTTGACCTATCCGAGGTTGTTTATCAGAGTCTTTGCTCGATGACATTAACCTGTGTGGAGTAGGTGTGAAGTTTTGATCTATCCGATGTTGTTTGTTAGAGTTTTTGCTCGATGACGTTAACCTGTATGGAAGAGGTCAAATTGAATCCCTTGTGGATTTTTGACCTATCCGAGGTTGTTTGTCAAAGTGTTACTCGATGACGTTAATATACATGGAAGAGGTCGAATTAAATCCACTGAGAATTTTTGACCTATCCGAGGTTGTTTGTCAGAGTATTACTTGATGACGTTAACCTGTATGGAAGAGATGTGGGAAGTCCACCAAGGACCTTTTGACTATCTAGGTATTAGCGAAAGTGTTATTTTACTTCTTACCAGTAGGTAGGTGCGAGTTTTGACCTATTCAAGGTTATTTATTAGAGTATTTGATTGATGACGTTAACCTGTGTGGAGTATGTGCAAAATTTTTATCTATCCGAGGTGATTTGTTAGAGTCTTTGCTCGATGACGTTAACCTGTATGGAAGAGATCAAATTGGATCCACTAAAGATTTTTGACCTATCCGAGGTTGTTTGTCAAAATATTACTTGATGACGTTAACCTGTATGGAAGAGATCGAATTGGATCCATTGAGAATTTTTGACCTATCCGAGGTTGTTTGTCAAAGTATTACTTGATGACGTTAACCTGTATGGAAGAGATCGAATTGGATCCACTGAGAATTTTTGACCTATCCGAGGTTGTTTGTCAAAGTATTACTTGATGACGTTAACTTGTATGGAAGAGATTGAATTGAATCCGCTGAGGATTTTTGACCTATCCGAGGTTGTTTGTCAAAGTATTACTTGATATACTTCGTATGAAAGAGGTCGAATCAAAACGTTCATTTGTGGTTGTAGCCAAAGTTGCTCCTTAGTCTTATTTTTCCATGAGTATGATTGGAAAATCATAATTTGCAAAGCTATATCTTTTCTCAATGTTGAAATATTCTCCAACTTTGACTTGTTTCTTGGGATGGTAATCGATTAGATGCCTAACATATTAACATGGACGATCTTCTGAGATTAAGAGTTGTCCTCCAATTTTGACAAAATCGAAGTTTGATGAATCTTCATTCTTAACTTTCTTAAAAGCTTGAAATGCTCCACCTCGATGGTGGTTTTGATCTTGTTGGGGAACTTGGTAGCCATTCAAGATGAAATAATGGGAATGTTCCCATGACGGCAAACTATTGTGCTAGAAAACCGATTCTACGGTAGAGTAAAAGTTTATGTAGCTTTATCGCGAGTCTACACACCGGATGTTTGAAGAATTAATAATAAAACTCAGATTTTACATGGAAAACCTCGAAAAAGAGGGAAAAACCAGCTGAATAAAATCTTCCACTATGTATCTATTTTAGAGTACAAAATTCTCTCGATAACGGGATTATAAAATTGTATATGAGAAGGACTCGCAATGGGAATCCCAAAATCAGGCAACAACAATTTTATAGCCATGGTTAGGTTGTAACAGTTGCTAGTGGTAGTAGATGATGGTGAATAAGCGGGGTGATTGATGATGGCGGTGATCAGTAGTGGCCAGCGAGAATGGCGGCGATTGGCGGCGGTGGCCATTGGCGGTAGTGTGGCGGTGGCGAAACGGAGGTCGGCGGCAATACGGCACGACGGTGGTTGATGAGTATAACCAACGATGATGGTTGACGATGACAAGGATTGAGGGTGGTGGCGATGATGGTGACCGGCGGAGATGACCGGTCATGGTCGGCGGCGGTGACCGGCGGTGGCAAAGTTAAGTTCATTTTAAGATGTTTAGTCATACATACAAGCATATGAAGAGACAAAGAGACATGCACACACACACATATATGTGTGTGTATCTACTAATTTGGTAATTTGTAAGTTTTTTTTTCTTTCAATAATTGAAAAAGTATTTCTACTAACTTTCATATATATATATATATATATATATTGCATCATCATGAGCTTCCTTTCAACAACAAACTTTACATATTAGTGTCCTTTGAATCACAGCCTTCACTCACCAAGATTTGTTCATCTTATCTTTCGTGAAGCATCTTCGATTATTTTAGCAATATGTTATGATAGATATATCCAAATCCAACAATAGATTCAAACTAAATTGAAAACCTCTCTCAAAATTGATCATTATCCTGATATAGTTTCATTCTATTGATGGAATTTTCATATAATATATAAAATAGAAAAAAAATTATGTCTTTAGAAAATAGATTTGATAAATTTCTATCATATTATTTAAACTTTGAATTTCAATATATTTTATCTATAATATATCAAAAATAACTCAAATTGAACCAAATAAATTCAATCACATGGATTGTCTAGCTCTAGAACTTTTTTGAAAGATCTAACATTTCTATGAACCTCTTTGTTTTAATGCCTTTAAATGAATCACTATATTATTTTTTAGTGCATCAAATCCTCAAAAAAAAAAGATAAATAAGAGAGGTAATTAACAATCAACTTAAACGATATCTTTTATGTTATACAAAGGATGTGCTCTCAATCCAATTTTAATTTTCATTCTTCCATTGATATATCAGTTAGGCAGATTGCTACTTGCCTTACAAATTCTTCTTTGGTAGAATGCTTATGCAGCATTGGTTTAACTTGAAGTTAGGTCTATTTTACAAATATTCTTACTAATAAATTAAAAAAATTATGCAAATAGTTTAGAATTATTATACAAACGCATATGTGTGATTCCTATTATGATTCTATCAAATACATTTTATTATTTAATCCTCTCATTTTTAACTTTTTTGATAAAATAATAGAAAATAGGAAGGCTCATTAATGATAGTAAGTATTTACTAATTACTTTCTCGCTCTCTCTCGCTCTCTCTCTCTCTCTTCTTCCTTTAGGTTTGGTTGTTCAATGATAAAAATGAATATGGATAAATTGAAAACCACTGATTAGAAATCAGTTGTACATTTGGCAGCAGTTCGCAAAGCCATGCACGAACGCTAAGATAAAACAAGGAACAATAGAAGATAAAACAAGGAACATAAATATATATATAATACATAAATAACAAAAGCTTCTTCAATCATTCAAAGATCTAAACACTGAACTGTAGCATTAAATTACACTAAATTCACATGCTCAAAATCGCAACTATATCTAGCAGTACCTTAGACAATTTCATGAATAAGCTAGTAATGATATGACAAGATGTGATACTCAGCTCTCTCTCTCTCTCTCTCTCTCTTTCTCTTCCGACATATCACTTTGAACCTCCTTTTCTTCACACTTTCTTTGAACCTCCTTTTCTTCACACTTTCTTCTCTTCAATTATTATTTTCCATCCAAGGTGTTAGTTAGGGTTTCATTTAGACCTTAGAGCATGGAGAAAAAGCCTAGCAGGAGCCAAGAAGCACTGTAAGAGGTTTCCATTGACTCTCTCTCTCTCTCTTTCTTCGACTTAATAAAAGAGTCTAGTCTTTTCAGTCACTCTTACCCTATCAGTCAGTTGATGGTACATTTTCACGACCATGGAATTTGTAGTCTGCTTGCCATAAATGATGTCATTGTCATTATATTATGACGTTAAATGGGTTATTGTTATTTTCTTATACTACGATTATAATAAATAAGTTTGATTATATATATATATATAATGTTAGATCTTAGTTATATTTTAAAAAAATATAAACATTATTTTACCTAAATTTTTAAGTTGAAATTTTATTATAATATAAAAAAAATATAGAATTCAAAAAATTAATAATAAGTTTCAAATTTTTTATCAACTACACTAATGAGCACTCATAAATAATATGATTTAAAATTAATAATATTTTTAATATTATAATCATATATTTTTTAGAAAATGATGATTATTAATATTATGATAAAAAATAATAATAAATTTATTAAAATGCAACTGAATAATCATCTTAAATTATAAATTTATTAATCACACCATCAACAATCACATTATTATTAAATTGCATAAAAAATTTAAAAATAAGATCAAAAGTTACTTTTATTCACACTTTAAAAATACAACTAATAATTTAAATTTAATCACATTGTTCTTAAAAACTAATTATATAAATATTCATAAATTAAATATCTTGTGATGTAGCTCAGTCAAGTCAACTATACTATTTTTATTTTTTGTTAAATTTTTTTTTATATATATCAACATTTTATTTTCTTGTGATCCAATTCATAAATAAATCAATAAAATAAATAAATGCATCAAATCAAATATTGAATTTTGTTTTTTTTGATAAATATGCCTTAAAGTTATTTTGAGAAATTTACTCTTATAATAACAATATAAACTATATCCTTGTGATATTGTGATTTCTCTAAAGAAATAGCTTCTTGAATATTTCTCTTTAGAGTATCATTGTCATCTTCCAAGCAATATTTTTCTTGGACTTTGGATAGTCCCTTTGCTATAAGAGGCATCTCAAATTAACATAAGGATAGTGTTTCTTTATTTGTTATGTGGGTTAGAATGTAAGCACATTCCTTTCTTATTTATACTATGATGGAGGCAGAAAGAGAGCCTTAGGTTTAAAAATGAACATATTTGGAGCACTGTATTTAGTGTATGATTCTTATTTGAGCAAAGATTTAATATAGGATTAGACCATTAAATATAAAGCTAGACTTGGATTAGACCTAGAATAAAATTTGAACTAGCCTTTGTGCTCTTTGAAATTCTTGTGTACATAAATAAAATCATGTGAATGAGCTCAAGTTAGAGAATACTTAAATAATATCAACAATAAAGGTACTTGTGAATGAAATAAAAATAATAGAAAAATATGCCTCAATTATTGAATAGCTTTAAATAAACTTCAAATAATATTGAAATAAATAATAAGACTAGTGTTCAAATTTCAATTTTGAATATATTATTTTAACTTGATTTATGACCCTCTTATTAGAATATACTATATAGCATATGATGCAGAACATGAACACGAGGACATGGATACGACATGACACGGACATGCGATGGACATGGTATTATAATAATAATTAAGAATAATATATATAAATTAAATAGATAAAATATTAAAAATAATAAAAAATAAGTCATTTAATTTAAAATTTTTAAATAAAATACTTAAATTATATATATATATATATATATATATATATATATATATATATATATATATATATATATATATATATATAACTTAAGTAATTTATTTTATTATATTTTAATAATCTTAATGAATAAAAATTATTAGGAATTCTAAATTTATAAATTTAATAATTTATAATAAATATACTTATTATTCTTTCTTTTTAACTCAGATCTCATTCTCTAAATTTATAATTTAAAATATAACAAATTATATTTAAAATATTTTTTTTATATATATGTTCGTCTAGAAAATGATCCGAGTGAAAGTTTATGCCTTAGCCTGTCGATTAATTAGTACAGTAATTAAAGAGCAAGCAGACTCCATAATTTTTAACATGAAAACCTAAAGAGGGGAAAAATCACGACTGGGTAAAAAGCTTCCACTATGTATCTTTAGAGTACAAAGTCTTCGATAACATTACAAAATTGCATATGAGAGAGGAATATGTATACAACATGATCGGGTTGTAATTATTCTTGCGATGGTGGAGATGCGTAACTCACTGGGAATACATACAATTAGTGATGTGATTGGTGGGGTGGCGGTGGTTGATAACGGCGGGAGTGCGATCTTGGGGTGCGATCTTGAGGATCTTGCTTGAGCTCTCTTCCTCCTCACTTAGGCTTTTTTCTTCTCCTTCGGACTCTTCCTTTTCTTCCTTGCTTGGACTCTTCCTTTTCTTCCTTGCTTGGACTCTTCCTCTTCTTCCTTGCTCGGGCTCTTCCTTTTCTTTCTTGCTTGGACTCTTCCTCTTCTTTCTTTGCTTGACTCCTTTCTTCTTCCTCATACTTCACTTCACTTGGCCTCTCATGTGAGGAATGAAGGCTGTTATAGATGAGGAGGAGCATTCTTTGTAATTCAAAGCGTACCACTCCCTCGTCGGACCGGGATGATTCCTTTGATCATTTGATGTATTTTGAGCATTTGGATGCCCAAATGAAATCGGAATTATGAGATCTTAGGTTCGTTAGATTCGGCTCGTCGAGACGCTCGATTTGACTATAAGCACTCCACATTTGAGAGCTGTTTTGGGATTTAATTGATGTCCCAAAGGATGATATTTTAAGTCTTGATCTGATGGTTTTGACTCAAAATCATATCGCTTTCGACATCAAGATTTGTGCTTTGACTAGTGGTATTTTGAGAGCCATATCAATATAATTTAAATTTAATTATTTAGTACACACGTGTCCGACATATGTGTACTTTTAATTTTATTTTAATCAGATACTTGACGTGTAATACTTATATTAATATGTGATACTGTACGTCTTATTTTTAAAAGTATTAGTTCATCATAGAATATAGATATTGAATCTATCTCATGTCCTTTCCTTACACACAAACCTAAAAGATTGTGAGAATTAGTTCAAGCAAAAGTCAGATAATTATCTTTAAAGAGAATATATTGTCAAAAGAAAATTTATTATGTATAAAATGAATATACAACAATTATATATATATATATATATATATATAATATGAATACAATAATATAGATTGTTTGAACTCCTCATATAATAATTTTTCTTGCGTTTGACTTTGAAATAGGATACTGTTACAGAGAATTGCTTAGCATAATAACATAAAAAGTTAAATAATTGAATTTTCATATATATATATATATATATATATATATATATATATATATATATATATAAAATTTAAAATATAATATTTTCCAATATAAATTAATCCTTACTCGAAGAACAAACGTGTCTATCTTCACCGACTAAACCCCCTTCCTCTTTCCTCATCTCCTCTCCCTCCTCCTCCTTTCACCTCTCCATGCTCCCATCTGCCTGAACCATACTCATCAGCTCCCCAAAACCGCCCAACATGCTCGCACTTCTCCTCATCCACCACTTCCGGCGACTTCTCCGCCCTCCGCCGACATCCGGCTGAGCCATGAGTCTCAAAACGGCGCGACTGGAACACCTTCAGCCAATACCTGCGCAACCACCGACCGCCTCTCGCCCTGTCCCGCTGCAGCGGCTCCCACGTGCTCGAATTTCTCCGCAACCTCGACCAGTTCGGCAAGACCAAGGTCCACGCCTCCTGCTGCCCGTTCTTCGGTCAACCCTGCCCGCCAGCTCCCAGCTCGTGTCCGCTCCGCCAAGCTTGGGGCAGCCTGGACGCGCTTGTCGGCCGCCTCCGCGCCGCCTTCGAGGAGAACGGCGGTGAGCCGGCGGCGAATCCGTTTGGTGTGCGTGCCGTACGGCTTTACCTCCGGGAGGTTAGAGATTCTCAAGTAAGCAGTCTATTTTATTTTATTTTCTAAAGTAAAAGAGAAGGGTGAGCACAGTATATTTTGTTAGAAAATTATAAATAAAATAAACTCTACGAATTCAAAAAAAAGAAGTTTTCAATAAATTATTAAAATGTTAAATTCAATGATAAAATAAATTAAATTTGAGAAATTATTCTTTGCAGAATTCTGATATATTTTCAATAAATTTTTATGTATTAACTGCAAAGTGATATTTTAATTATAAATTAATATGCATTATCATATCAGTAATATTACATTAATATCTAATAATTATATATTTATTCTATGTCATCGTATTATATTATTGTAGCTCAAATATAAAATTATATTCAAATTCTGTACATAATAATCTCTCATCAATTGTTACATCTATTGTTACATCTATTTTTTTAAGTAAAAAAAATTATGAAAATATTTTAATATAAACTGTATTATAATGATTTTAAAAATTATTGTATTTATTTTAAAGTTAATGTAATATAATTATATATATATAATACTAATTTAAAATGATATTTAAGCTAATAATTTTTACAGTCCAATAACAAATCTATAAGGACAGAATAAAGTTAATGGAGATGAAATGTAATTTTTATAGTAAAATAAATATTAAGCATAATATAACTTAAAACATGCATTGTTTTTTATAATTACAGTATATTTATTTTCTTTTAATAATTAAATATTCATAATAGTCAAACAGCATATAATATAGTTGGATTTTATTCGTGTTTTGTTTGTTTAACATTACTTTTTCTTTTCCTTAAATTTTACTTCCTATTTGCAGGCGAAGGCTCGAGGAATCGCTTATGAGAAGAAGAAGCGGAAGGCCGCGGCGAACGTAGCGCCGGCAGCGGAGGGCGGTGGCGTGGGAGGCGGGGATGTGAGGATGATGGTGGCGGATGGAAGAGAACAGATGGTAATGGCGGGTTTGGATTATTCTGGCGGGTTGATGCCACTTTAGGGTTAAACAATAATGAATTTATAAGTGGTATAATGATTAATTGTATTATATATATTATGCAAGAAGTGCGGTTTATTTACATAAATTATATATATATATATATATAATGAATTTAAATTGTTCTACAATTAGGTTTTTTATGAAGAGGAATTCTATAATTTGAGGATTTATGTACATATCAATAATTTTTATACATTTATATATCTAATTTTTAAAGTTAAATATTTATTTATCTAATACTTTTCTATTCTTAAAAAGTATATTTTTAAAAATAATTGATGTTAAAATTTTTTATTTGATATTGAAGATTATGTATTAGATATATAAATACATAAAAAGTATATATTATGTATCTAAATATTTTTAATTATTTTTTACAAAAATTGGAAAAAAATATTAATAAAGTATGACTATATTTTTTTTGGATAAATTCAATTTTGATCATTTAGATTAGAAATAATTGCATTCGATATAAATTTTGATGTAACACAAATAAAACAACTAAATATATATAAATTGGAGTAAATGAATATTTTATCACATTTTTTTTAATATGCTTGATAAGATATAAGCTTACAAAAAGCAGTGATTATTGTTTGAATTTTACATTTCTACGAAAATAAATTTTCTTTTAAGTAGATCTAACATTGAATATATTGAGTGTAATTTTAGTTATGAAAATTTAGTGATGGTGTTGTGATATTGGATGATCAAATCATTAATAAGAGTGAAAAAATATTATTTAAATTTAAGGAAAAATTTTATAAGATGAGAGTAAAATTTATAATGATTTATGATGCATAATATTGGTTAATAAAAGAGAAGTATAAAATTAAATTAAGTATTTCAGATGATAATATTTAGGTTGATGAGTGGTTTTATCCTTAATGTGAAATGAATATATTCATCAAAAGGTTAGAGTAGTTTCAGTGGCAGATAAGATTAGAGAGAGCAGTCTTAGATGGTTTGATCACATAAAATTTTGATCTTTTGATGATGTATGTATTAGATTTATTTAATATTAAGAAAGGTAGAGGTAGACTTAAAAAGATTTGGTTAAGGTGCATAGAAAATGACATTGATTTATTAGAATTAAATGAGAATTTATCATTTAATATGATATAATAGAGAAGAAAGATTCATATGATCGATCCCATATAATAGGATAAAGATATTATTATTGTTATAAAATCTAAAAATATTTAGTTAAATTATAGAGATTTATGATAAAAATATATGATTAATAACATATATTATAATTTTTAAAAAATTATTTTAGAAAGTTTAACATAAATTATTTTTTCCTTCAAAAATATTTTAAGTTGAGAGAATTTATACATCTGGAAACATATAAGAATTCATAAATTATTACTTAAAAGAAAATTTATCTTTTAAAAATTATAAATTTAGGTTTTATATTTAATAATTTATTATTTATTATATTTTAATTAATTCTGCATAATTATAATTCGAGTAAGTATTAGTATATTATTAACCATTTTAAAAAAATATTATAATATAAAATTAATTTTAAAAATAAAAATAAAAATTATTTTAAAATAAATACTATATATATATAATTAATATTATATAAATCCTAAAACTGATAGATAGAAACCTAATGTTTGATGACGTCAGCAATCTTGGTCTTGTTCTAAAAGTATTGAGCAATTAATGGCCGCCTGATTTGACATCGACATGACTGATCGACCGTACAATCACACGTGCTCGCGACTCGCTGTCCCTTTCCTTAAGCCAAAGTTCCGAATGTCAATTCCATGATAAGTCGTACCACACTTAGATATTTACTTTTTGAGCCGATAAAGAATGAAAAATAATAATTATTATTATTTATTAATATATATATATATATATATATATATATATATATATATATATATATATATATATATATATATATATATATATATATATATATATATATATATATATATATATATATATATATATATAGTAGCAAGTACAATATCTTAGATCCTCATAAGTGAAAATTTTAGTGATATTAAAATGCATTTTTTAAGTAAAAAATTTAGTTTATGATTTTGATAATTTTAAGTGGTTATAAAAAAAAAAAAACTTTTTTTGAAATTCAATGCAATAACATAAATAACATAATATTATATTTGCAATGCTAAGGCATTAGTATTTGGAAAAAAAAGGCGTAAAAAATAGAAAAGTTGATGCTTAGGCATCAGATAGGCTTTGGACTCAACGTCGTGGCATTAGGTTTATAATATTGAGGCATTTGACATAATTTTTGCACTATATTGAAATACAGAGCACAATGTTGTGGCTAGAATATACTACTAAAGTGAAATTTTAGTAGTCAATTTTTGGAGTTTTAATGAAAATTTCACTAAACCTATTAAAAATAAATTTAATAGTTTTACTTAATTTTAACTTTTTTGATTATTAATTAATTACTTGAATAAAAACCAAAGCTAATAATATATTAGTACTTAACTTAGCTAGACTTTGAAATAGATCTTCCTTGAAACAATACTCTACTCATCATTATATTACTTGAATAATACATGTATTTGCGTATACCATTTTACCCATGTTAGATCCATACAGAGTGACGAGTTTCTAGCGTGTGGTCTTGATCGTCCCCTTATCATGTTAGGTGAGTTAATAGTTGCTCATGGAGATAATCCAAATGAGTGTTGAACTCCTTATGCTAAAAGTGAGTTTATCATTAGCTAAATAGCATCAATTAGTGTCATCATGCTAGTAATCAAAATTCATTTTCTTTAGTGAGACCATGTGATTCGAGCTTGAATTATTTGGACAAGATCACCTTAAGAGAGATATACCCTAAGTGCATAAGCAAACTGATCAACGAGAAAGTTTATCTAGCTCACCACACCATTATTATGAGCTTTGCCATCTTGAGGTAATCAATATGAGAAATAAGAAAAAAAAATGATAGGAAGATAATTTAGAGAGAAGCTCTATGGTTCTACCATTTATTAAAAAGTACAATATTTGAGATACTAATTTGTGTCCCAAGCTTTCTCATTGTACCTTTATTTATAGATTGAAGTAGAGGCATAAGTCTAAAAAATATTATATTTAAGGAAAATGAGTAAATTAAGTGATGGTATAATATAAGCTTGTTATAAAAAATAATGGTTTGTTAAATTTACTTATTTCATTATAACAGATATGCATAAATAATTATCAAATAAGGAGTGCACCCACACCGATTCACTAACCAACTTCACCTTGGTTAGCCAAGCTCTACCAAGTATCTCTGCTAAATGATTGAGATTATCTTACCATATCAATCTATGTGACTAAGTACATAAGCATGTAGCTTTAAAATGTAGATTATTGGGCAAGGAGCACTTTACTAAAGAGTTATAAGGCAACTTGGTCTCAATGGAGAGCTTAACCTAACATTTTTGTGGTTGTCTATAGGATTGAGTATTCTTTCTTAACTAATTGTGATGAATTCACTAATGTAGATTCGGTGTGTCGACACCCCTAACTGGACTACACATGCATGAACTATGCCTACTTATATTTTAGGTGCACAGTTAGAAGGAACGAGAATCAATTCTTCGCCAAATAAAAAAAAAATATTTATTAATAAAATTATTTTAAAAATAAGGAAATTTTTTCAACTTTAGTGAAATTACAAAGCCTAATAATGGAAGACCACCAATCACATCTTTGTTGCTTTGTCCATCCATCATTGGTGATGCAAGTTGGACCACAATACTCAACATTTTGCACATATGTAAGGTTTAATAATATAGTGTTGGCCTACAAACCAAAACTAAACCACCACTTCTATAGAGCCATTAATTCTTGGCATCACATGTGAGAGATTGCTCAAAATCAAAAGCATGATGGCCCAAAATTTTTTTGGTCGGGTGACTTATTGGCTATCTATCACATTGTACTATACATATTGATGCATCCCAATGAATAAACATATTTATTTACAAGCACGTTTTTAGTCACAAGAAAATATATATTTTTAATTTTTTTTAATGAAATGGGAACCAAGGTTAGATTGGTTTTTATTTTAAACATGATAAAAGTACTAGAAAAAGCTTTAAAATATTTGAAGTATTTAAAAAAATTAATTTATTTTCAAAAATAAAATATACAATAGATTACAAAATATAAATTAAATATGTTTTTTAAAAATAAAAATAAAAATTAATTTATTTGACATTAAGTCTTTGACTTCAAGTAGCAGAAAGTCTCCCAATACTCACATGCGAAGATTCAGCTGCATATCTGTATGAAGAACAACAAGAATATCCACCGCAGTGGAGGTGAGGGACAGTGATCTCACCAGATTCGATTCTTCTTCAAGGCACTATCTTAAGTGAAAAGAAATGGCTTCGGTGAGTTTCGTCGCTCGGGATTAGTTATGGTCTGTCGCCATAAAATGAGTGGGATTAGAGGTGGACACTCCGTTATCAAAAAAAAAAAGTAAAAAAAAAAACAACAGGAAATGATTTAGCAAAAAAAGTAAGACTTGAAAGCAATATAGACATATTAAAATACTCTTCTTTCTATACTGTGTATATGAGAATTTAGAAGATCTCAATGCCCTCAGTTCTCTTTCAAATCTGCATTTCCAGTGGAAAAATAATAACTGTGCTACAGTCCTTAATCAAAATTCATTTTTACCTTCTTCTATATTATATTATCTAACTACCTAACGCTATCAGTCAAAGCTACGAGTGTATATTCTCTTTCTCTGCTCTATTCTTCAGAGAAAAAGAGAAGCACAGACGAAGGTTTAGTTAACATTTAGCTTGGACTAAGGATAGAAAAGAGATAGAAAGGTCTAACAGTAAGGAGCAAAGAGATATCATGAGTATTTCAGAGTTCTTTTTTTACTGATATTAAAGCAAAGAATACACTGCAGTAAAGTTTAACTTCTATTATTTTAAACTATTTGTTAAAATAACTTCAACATTCCGTGAAAATGGCCAAAGGAAGCACTTGTGTTCTCCAAGGTGAGGCCTTAACAGTTTAACGCTCATGATGAGATGTAGCCTTACAGATAACTAAAGTAGCCACAATGATAAAAATGTTATTATGCAGTGTGCTAGGTTTGCTTTTAAACTGTATAACATTTCCTATATGCGTTACCTCAACGATAAGACAAATTTTTTTTTAGCTTATAATAAATTAAATTTTTATTTAATTGCATTTAAATCTATAAGAAGTTACTATATTTTATTAAAATATGATTTTGAACAACCTCCATTAAGGCCACATTGGCTATAAGCTCGACAATTTAACTTAGGTTGTATTTGAATCAGCTTTCTAGCTGCTTTGCTTTTAAAAAAGTAATTATAAAGCACCCATAGTTGGTTTGGCTATCTGCTTTTCAACTATTTATTAAAAAATTTTGTGATAAAAAGCTGTATTTGAGAATCATGGTTGCTAGAGTGTGGTAACTGTTAGAAAGTTGATGTTAGAATTTTTCAAAAAAAAAAAAAAATTGTAACAAAATAACTTTTTTCACATATTTAAACTACTTTTCAAAAGAAATTACAAACAGACCTTTTATTATTTATAACATATAAACAATACAATTTTAAAACATTCCAATAATGTGAGACTAAATATTAAACGAAAGAACGTAATTCACACAATCATAAACAAAATATTAATCAATCTTTATATTGAATTTTAATTGAAATTGTTAACAAGCTTATTAATGAGCTCAAAATAAAATTACCCGTGGCCAGAGTATTAAATAGTTTAAATTTACATTTAATAATAAAATATTTCTAAAAATATTATAATTTATTTGATTAACGAATTAAATAAATATAAATAATATCTTATCAAGTCAAAGCCAAGAGCAAGAGTAACATGAAATATCTGGTTAGTTATCCTGGCAAATATCAAATGAACCTACTTAGAAATAGAAAAGGCCTGAGCCCAGCCCATATCTCTTCATGGGCCGTAATTTATAAATTCTATCATTCATATATATATATATATATATATATATATATATATATATATATATATATATATTAAATTCTCGATAAAAAACAGTAAAAGTTCTAGAACTTTCCTATTTTTTTACTGGAATTCCCACGTCACATTGCACAAAATTAAAGGTATTGTTTAAAGCCAAATTGCTTTTTTTATTTTTTATTTTTTTGTTGAAAAGCTTAGTGCCGTAGAAGGCACGGCCGATTTTTGGATGAGTGATGAGTAATTTGACTTCAAATAATTTAATAAAAATAGTGGCAAAATAAATATTTCTATATACTGTTTAATTATTTTTGATATTATTTTCATTGATATTAATTATAATAAATGAACTTTAATAAAACTTAAACTCATACATAATTTTTAAATTAAAGACCATAATTAACTAATGACAACAATGATAAATTTTTATCCTCATAATGTGAGATCAGCTGCATCAATCATTCTTATCTATTATGTTATATTAAGTGTCAAATTCTTATTTATTTTTAATAAAACAAGATCATTTTTTAGTACTATCTAACAAAATATTCCTAAGGATGCGTTTGAGAAATTTCGCCGCTTTTCACAAATAAATTTCATTTGTCATTAACTTTTTTGCTGAAAGTTTGAATTTTAAAAAAACTATTTTAATTAAATGTTAATACTATGCCAAAAAAATCTATTTTTGATTTTTCAAAAGAAAAAATATTTCAGAATATATGCATATCATTTTCACAAAAGATTTTTATTCACAATAACTTTACAACCAGTTTTTTAAAAAACTACAGATGCCCCAAACAGACCCTACTACTCTTTATATGGTCCACAGTTTATGTGACTAAATCATCTAAGACGACTCTCGAATCTTATCTGTCATTGAAGCTACTCCAATCGTTTTACGCGTGTATATGTTTCTCATTTTATCTCTGCGTGTAAAGCAACTCATTCGTCTGAGCATCCTCTTCTCTCCAACACTTAATTTCATGCTTCTCTTTTATTGATCAATATTTTGCTCCTTAAATAATTATAAGTCTTTCAATCATTTCATAATTTTTTTTAAATCTAAGCGATATTTTTCTATTATAATTAAAGGTGTGATTTAAAATTTAAAATTTATGTTATATAATATATTTATTGATATGACCTTGAAAATTCCAATTAAGCACAAATCGAAAGCAACAATCGATTTTGAATCAGATTGCCAGATCGTTGCTTATTATCAATCGACTCTTAAACATTGAAAGTCAAATGCCTTGACGGGATCTAATAAGCCCAAGATCTCATAATTTTGACTTCATTTGAGCATTCAAATACACAAAATACATCATATGCTCAAAGTAATCATTTTGAGCCTTCCGATGAAGAGGAGTGGTTCGGATGTTGCATATATTTAGAGACTCCACCTCCATCATAAATAGTCCTCATTCTTCATATGAGGGGTAGAAGAGAGGAGAGCTCTAAAGCGAAAATCCTCTTAACTAATCGTTACCACTGATGGTAACCACGCATCGCCCATCGATCCTTGCGTAATCTCCGGCCGTGGTCACCGCACCATCGCACGCCGCGCCATTGCCGCTGGATCATCGCGGTCATCACGCCGCCACCATACATCGTTTGCCACCGCCGATCGATCATCTTCGCGGCCACTATCCAATTTCATCCGGGCCGACATGTCACCATTAATGATATGACAGAAAATTCTAAGAAGCAATCAATCTTGATGCTAAAAGCAAGCTAATTTGAAGTTGAAACTGGTCGAGATCAAGTACTTAAAATATGATTGAAAACTTTAGGATATCAATTAAATTCCTAAATAGCTCTCAAATATAGAGTGTTTATAGTCAAATTGAGCGTCTCGACGAGCCGGATCTAGCAAGCCCAAGATCTTACAATTCTGACTTTATTTGAGCATTCAAATACTTAAAATACATCAAATGATCAAATGAATCATTTTGAGCCGTCCGATGGAGAGGAGTGGTTCGGATTTGCGTATTCTGAGAGCCACTCTCCACCTATAAATAACCTCATTCCTTATATGAGGAGGCCAAGAGAGAGGAGAGAGCTCTAAAGCTTGAAGATCCTCCAAGCACTGTTACCCACTCGATGGCTTATATGAGGGAGGCCAAACAAGAGAGAGGAAGAGCTCTAAAGCAGATCCTCCAAACACAATCGATGTACCACCAATGATGCGTCAACCATTCTGGCATACCGTCGTGCCGCCCGTCGCCATCGTCAATCTCACGTCCGGTCTCCATCATGTGACCTTCATGAAGTCGATCCCTGTTCCCCGATGTTCACCATCACTACTACTTGCGTTGTTACCACCTGAACGTAACTACATAGTTGTTGTTCCCTTCTCATATATAATTCTGTAATCCCGTTATCGGGAAGATTTTGTACTCTGAATCAGATACATAGTGGAAGATTTTTACTGGGCTAGGCCCCGTCGTTTTTCCCTCTTTTCGAGGTTTTTCACATTAAAATTCTGGAGTTTTATTATTAATTCTTCAAACATCTATGTGTCTGCTCGACTCCGTGATAAAGCTAAGACGTAAATTTTTACTCTACCGCAACTGATTTTCTAGCACGCAACAATTACTATATTGCTGTTGTTGCTGATTTTGGGATTCCCATTGTCAGTCATTCTCATATACAATTCTGTAATCTCGTATCAGGAAAACTTGTACTTCAAAATAAATACATAGTGAAAGTTTTTTACTCGGCTAAGCTTTGTGGTTTTTTCCCTCTTTTCGAGATTTTCCACATTAAAATTTCTCGAGTTTTCTTGTTAAATCTTTTAGTGTGTGGTGGATTTTGATAAAGGCTAAAGAACTTTCACTCTATGATTTTCTAGAACATAAAATTAAGAGAAGAATAAGTTTTCTCTTATTAAAATATTACTTCAGTTTTAATGGTATTTTAAAAAAAATTCTTTTTCAAGAAAAAAATTTTATATGATATTTTTAAATAAAAGTAATTCTATAGATTTGAAAATGTTGTCTTCTAGATAATTGAACTTAGAATAATTTGCACTTTTGTCCTCTCACTTTGCCATATTGTCAACGTCCAGAACCTTCTTGATTTTATATGCAAAATAAAATTAAAAAAGTCATAATTAAATTCGTTGCAAAGGCGGTTTGTACTTTGTTCTAATGGATAACGATCATTAATTAAAAAAAATATTAATTTACTTTTATTAAAAAATTAAAGACATATCACAAGTATTTATATATTTAACATCTATGTTTTAAAATTTATATAAATAATATTTTATTTATTTATTTGTATTTTTAAGAAAAATTAAAGAGTAATAATTGTAATATAATATTAATTTGTAATATTATATATATAGTGATATGATGAAAATGAACCATAATATAAAATCTTTCCCATTAACTAAGCAAACGTTTAAACTACCACCACATCCAAACCTCTACGCTTCCTTTAGACAAAGTCCACATTAATTATCTTTCTTCTTGAAGAAATTTTTAAATTAAGTATATTTTAATTAGTAATTAACATATTAAGTATTGATAAAAAAATTTAACTTTAGATGCGTCAGATAAGTGGGCGGTCATACTCATCGCCAAGGTGTGTGATCACTACTTATCGGGCGACTAACTTTTGTCGATTAGTTACGACTGGTGGTAAGAATCCGATTGCTAACTTTAGGCGATAATGTGTAAATGGGCGTGGCGATTTCTAATCTGATTGAATCGGGCGACCGAACCCCTTCGTTCTTTTCTCATTTTGTTTTGTTAAAACGGCGCACGGTTCTCCTCCCACCTCTATACGCACGAGACGCCATCGCCGGCTCCACCATTTTGGATTTTTGGCATTCGTCACTTTCGCCGGCTCCACCCAACGAATTTCGGTCGGTCGTAGCTTTCGCGGTCGAGAGATCGGTCGCGGTCGTGATCGTTGCTTTCGCCGGCTCCACTCCGTAAGTTTGTTTTTTTTTTCTTTCTTGCTTATTTGAATTAGCAATAATGTAGAGGGAAGTTTTTCATAATTATTCTCCTAAAATTTACCATAGTTAGGGTAGACGACATGCTGAGATCAGGTAATTTGGTAGTTCATTTTTTGCTTTGCTTAATTGTTAGGTCTATAAATAGGTAAGCAATATTTATTTTTGCAACAGATTTTGAGTGAATTGTTAGGTTTTGTTACAACATTGGTTGTTGAGCTAATAGTAGAATGAGTCAGGATCTCGTTTCCATAATTACGTTATGACGGCGATCATTGATGGTCAGTTCATTCCAAGTTATGTTAGTGGCAAAAATTGGCCCATGTGAGTGTCGCGTCATGCAAGCTTAGGAGATTTAAAATAGAAAGTGCTCAGGTCTCTGCGTTATGACGTTGATAACTTCACAGTGGAGATTACATGTCGTTTTCCTGTAGGCGCGGGATACATAGCTTGCATTGTGATGATGATGATGTCTGCAGTACTGTATTGGACGAAGCTTCCCGTCAAACATTGATTCTTTACGTGGAAATAAAGCCACAATATACTATTGCAGCCGAAATTGACACTGATATCATATCGCAGAATGTACACTCCGGTTATGCTCACGAGTTCAGTTTGCCAACAGCTGCTGAGTTGCAACAGTACTATCACGAACATGAGATAATGTAAGCATTCACCTCGACATCACTGTTGGTATTTTTTATTTTTGTTTTGTGTAGGGTATCTTCTGTTTTTTTAAGAAGATGATATATGTTTAAATATAGAACCGAGATGCCTATTCAAGCGCAACTGCATGATCAACCTAGTTCATATAGACAATTACCTGATGATGAGTATGAAATAATGAATAGTGAATCAACCGCGATGATAATGATGAGTCTTTGCTTGGTAATGCTAATTTATGCGACAACAGTATCGGTCATGATCTTCTTCGGAGTCATTCAATCCGGAATTCGACGGATCACGATGTTATGATTTTCACTAATGAGTACGTTCGGCTATGTTAGACCACGAAAGACTGGGATGCAAATATTGTGTTTGATGGTTCATCTGATAGCTCAGGTTTTTTAGATGATGTCGAAGTTCCGGTAGAGTTATATGAATGTATGTGTTTCTAAAATAAGAAGGAGCTTCAATTCACAGTAACTGGCTGGTCCATTCTTAATAATATTCAGTTCGTTATCATGACATCCAATCAGAAAAATTTCACTATTATATGTGCGGCATCGTAGCTCTAGCAGACCTTGCTAATGACGCATGCACTGTAGCAGAAGCAAGAGGTTGGGAGGCGCCTGGAGGTTATCAACTTTAGGTTTGCCACACACATGCGTTGCCACCATCAGTGGTTCAAAATATCGCCAATACACTTCTAAGTTTATTAGTTACTTCATAATGCCAGTAATGCGATTTCAAATTGACCTAAAACCCAGAGAGATCATAGGGAGGATAAAATCAAAATTTAACATCAAGGTCTCTTACATGAAGGCCTAGGATGTGAGACGTAAGAGTATCAGAGCTATATTTAGTAGTTGGGAGGAGTCATATCGCTCCCTAGCATTGTTTATGGATTCGTTATGCTCTGCGCTGCCCGGTACTATTTATAGGATTATGTCATCAGATACATGTAGGTTTCAGAGACTGTTCTGGGCTTTTGGACCATCTATTACTGGCTGGGGATATTGTCGACCTGTTCTCAAAGATGGACGCCTCCTTTGGGCAAGTATCGGGTACGCTTGCTCACGCCATTAGTATTGATGCAAATAGCGGTCTATTTTCCCTTGCTTTTGTAGTGGTCGAATATGAGAATAACGAATCCTGGCTCTGGTTCATTGTGTGCCTACAACAACTGCTGTCAATTATTTCATCAAAGGGCGATTTTTGTGTAATCTCGGATAAGCATTCAGGGTTGGTTCGTGGGTGCCGCGATGTATTTCTATGGCCACACATCGTCATTGCTTGTGACATCTTAGGAAAAACTTTAAGAAGACAGTGAGAAAAATGAGTATTACGGATGTTGAGTTTATTTGCAAAAAAATGTATTTGCCAGGTGGCACCGATGACATTAACATATTTAATCGTAACATGGATGACATAAAAAAATTAAACCAGAAGCATATCAGTGGTTGGTAGAACGTGATGTGGAGAAGTGGACATTGATTCATGATGGTGGGAAGTGTTACGGGACCATAACCACAAATGTATCAGAGTGCTTTAATGGTGTACTTAAATGTGCATGGGGACTACCAATTCAAGTATTGATAACTGTAATTTACTATAACATCGTGAGTCTATTCTATAAGCGGACAAGTTCAATTGATTCAGATGAACCGCCCATTGAATTCACCTTCTCTCCATGAACCCAAACAGTCCTAAGCAAATTTGAGCTGGAGGCTAGACATTTCCCACAGCCAGTCAATATTAACGCAAATGAGGTGCAAGTGTTGGCCAAGAATTCTTCGTGAGTTGATTTCACGGAAGATCAACTCAGCTCATGCAATTGTACACGAACACTGATTTATCATATGTCGTGTAGTCATACCATAGTAGCTCTAGTACATAGGAGAATCAATCATCTGGCTTATGTGTCAAGCTATTACACCATGTCGATGTACGCGTACATACTCTTCTAGTTTTCATGTCGCATGATCAAAACACTGGATACGCAGACCAAGGTCTATCCTTTAATGCCGCTGGTTAAAGTCGACGTAGGCTACGACATCAGGTACAAGAACACAATGGATGAGAACGCATCATAAAGTAATCGCATGTGTAGTAGTTGTAAATCAATCGATCATTACTGAACATCGTACCCACATAACCCTTATAGTAGGCGGTGAGTTTAGTTTGTGTTTAGATATTTCCTAACTGAATATGCATAGTTTTTCTTTATTTCTGCAATCATATCAGTACTCTAATAAATTTTCATTTCTTGTTATAGGTACAATGGCTAAGGATCCTTCTAGACCGGTCAGATGTCGCCAGAGGAGACGTGCTGAGCCATTTGATGACGCACCTGAACCCGTACCTGCAGAGGTTCATCCTAGCATAGCCTTTACTCGCGGCGTATTACTGTGGCACATCCATATATGGTATGAATATACTTGCTAGTTTTATTTATGTGTTTTTCATTTACGCTGTGTTATATTACTTGACCTAAGCTTTTTCATACTGCAGACGACTATTTTGGAGGCAGCATCTCACCTTCTTATGCTCAAAGAGTGGTCTGTCACGTGCCCATGGTTCTCAGCTGCCCTCCTCGCACTCAGACTTTATTGTGTTAGCTAGCTGTGGTACATCAGACTTGATCATCACATGTCGACAGAGGGTTGGTCACCCTGCAACAACACATTTCATTTTGCTGTGGGAGAGATGACAATGACATTGTAGGACGTTGCAATGATCCTGGGTTTGTGCATTGATGGACCACCGGTTGTCGGTCCTATTGTTGTACGACATGGTAGGCGGTGGCAGTTGGCCGACTTCGGAGCGATGAGCTTATGGGCATCCGATTCCGTGCTGTATCATGACCCGTTGACCCAAGACATTCGACATTCAGATGGGCCGCACGCGCAGACCGCATGCCACTCGTGGTTACGTGGACATTTTTCGTGCCCCGCATCACCTCCCCTCGAGTTGGACTTCATCGCATGCGAGCCTATGTTTTTTTTCCTTCTTGGGAGTTTTTTACTATCGGATACGTCAGGGTCAGAGGTGCATTTGCAGTATCTCCCATTACTAGAGGATCTTGACACATTCAACACTCTGTCTATTGGCGGTGCAGTGTTAGCCCACTTATACAGGAATTTGCATGAGTCTACCAGGCCGAGGAGGGCTAACATGACTGGGTGTCTTTAGTTGCTACAGATCTGGTCTTGGGAGCGCCTGCATGTTGATAGACCGACGCTACATGTCCCCTACCTTAGAGATCTCGATGGGCTCATCATCGATTTCACGTAAGAAATTAATATCTTTATAGCTTGCTTTAATATAATGACATGCAACTAACTGACTTGTATATGATATTTTTTTTAATCAGGTGGAACGAAAGATATGTGTGTCAGATGCCGTTCAGCAATATCAAATTTTTCAGGGATGAGTTAGATGGGCTTCTACTAAGCCAGATACTTTTTTTTTGTTATACATCATTCTCAGCAAATGCTGTCAAACCATTGTCTAACATGCAGTGACACACATAGGTGACTTGGGAGCTATACGACATTCAGATCAGAGGTCGCCTGATTGATATTTGCTTGGCTGGTGAGGAAATCTGGTTAGCACGGGTTCCATTGATTAGTTGGAAGATGGTGGAGTGACACCTTCCTAACGGAGTCCTTCGTCAGTTTGGTCACTTGCCCAACACATATGTAGCCCCAATGGACTCCAATTTCATGAGAGTCGATGGCAAAGGGAAAGCAGATACAGATTGAGAGTAGTACCATCAGCAGTACATCGCTCTGTGGGAGGCTCGCAGAGATCACGTTGCTGTGGTGGATGATACTTACCGACGCACAACACCCCCCGCAGTACATGATCCGGTTTAGGTGCGGGCATCGCATACTTCTGAAGGCGCATCGACCCATCGATGACGTACTACCCAAGAGCACCCATCGAGCGAGCATATGTTAAGATAACTCTATAATTTGCATATTTTCTTAGTAATTATTTTCACATATTTACGTAGTAACATTTTAAACTGGTTTACTGTAGGCAGAGCATATTTTGGCGATGGAGGATCTTTTTCAGCCTTTCTTCAGACGTAGATGACGTGGACTTTCAGTTCGCCATCAATAAGTACGAGCATATGACGCAGGATCTGAGCTTGATGACACATATCAAAGACCACAGGGTCCAGGGCATCGCATCAGAGCATATGTCACAGGATATGACACATGTCTACTCGCTCAACGCACATACGACATGGCACGGGACATCCACCTATGCTGATTGAGGATCATCTTCTTTTCCAGAGAGCACCAAGTCTCCGTATCATATGGACAGGACGCCATTGTGATTGTATCTACGAGACAGAAACATTATCATGATGAGCGAGCTCATCACCGCGATCATCCGTACAGCACCAGCACTATACTCCATGTAGTACTGCGATAGCCTATAGACGGCGTCGTCGGCGATAATGTTTAAAGATTTATTTTATAAAGTTGTTGCTGTATATTTTTATTGTTCACTTTTATCTGCATCTGTACCTGAGTTTATTTTTGGCTTATGGATGAAATTTTTTTGTATCGTTTGATTACTAGTACATCTCAGATATTTTGATCTATTTGCATTTTCCGTATCATTTGTTCACGGTATTACAAGTTCATTTTACATCTATTTGCATTTTCTAGATCGTAAAAAAAAAGATAACTTGTTTTTTAAAAAAATCGAGCAGTCGACTTATCGACATATTATTTTGCCGCCGCCGATAATTGGTTATCGCTTACTTAGTGCTAGTCGACCGATTATCGCAAAGTAGTCGAGCCGAAGTGGCGACCTCTAACCATCTCGACAGTTGAGGCCACTTATTGACGTACTATATTTAAATTTTTTTTACCGATATTTAATCTATTAATTACTAATTAAAACATACTTAATTTAAAAATTTGTTCCTTCTAGCACCATCTGCTGATCAATCCTTCGATGCCAGAAAGGCAAAGGCCGTGTGCTGGTGGAATCTGATCAGATGATGGCTCCCTCCCGGGTCGAGTACTCTATCTACTAATACAACAACAACGACTTCTACTATATCTCTCTATTTTCACGCACTGTTGAAATCAAGTACCTCTCTCTCGTATCGAATTTTGTGCATTAGCTATCTTTCGTGACGCAGCTCGACGGCCTGCATGGCTGTGCGCGCGGACGTTACGGAGGTGTGTCCGAGGATCTGAAAGTGGCGGCCGCGAGGGTGCCTGACGTGTTCAAGACGAATGAGTACTGTAACTCCAGCAGTGTGAGCGACCAACTATTCCGGTTCTTTAAGAATGCGTCTGATGCTTATACCTACCCAAGATGATCCTACGAGCACCTTTACCTATAAGTCCGGTGGAGATTATACGGTCACGTTTTGCTCCAAGTAGTATAATATTTCTATGTTCATACTTCTAATAATAGATAATCATATGTGTATATTAGCTATTATTACGTGCTAGAAAATAAGTCGGTAGAGTGAAAGTTTACGCCTTAGCCTTGTCGATTAGTCCAGCACACACACATGTAATTAAAGAGCGAATAAGAGACACTCCAGAATTTTTAACGTGGAAAATCTCAAAAAGAGGGGAAAAATCACGGGGCCTAGCCCAGTAAAAAGCTTCCACTATGTATCTATTTCAGAGTACAAAGTCTTCCTGATAACGGGATTACAGAATTGCATATGAGAGAAGAATAACAACTGCGTAACAATGATCAGGTTGTAATTGTTACTGATGGTGGAGATGGTAACCGGTGGAATGGTACATGATTAGACGGTGGCCGGTGGTGGTTGACCGGCGAGTGCGATGTTTGGGGTGCGATCTTGCTTGAAGGATCTTCAAGCTTTAGAGCTCTCTTGGTGGAAATGGGAACCGGTCTCCGGTGGGAATGGTACAATTAGTGACGACGGCTCGATAGCTTGGTTGATGGTCAGAGCTGAGCGATGTTTTGATCTTGCTTGAGGATCTTCAAGCTCAGCTCTCTTCCTCTCACTTGGCTTTTCCTCTTTCTTCTGACCTTCCTTCTTCCTTCTGACTCTTCCTCTTGCTCTGGACTCTTCCTCTTCTTCCTTGCGGACTCTTCCTCTCTTCCTTGCTTTCTTCCTCTTCTTCCTTGTTGACTCTTCCTCTTCTTCCTTGCTGACTCTTCCTCTTCTTCCTTTTCTGCTCTTCCTTTTCTTCCTTGTTTGACTCTTCCTCTTCTTCCTTGCTCGGACTCTTCCTCTTCTTCCTTGCTTGGACTCTTCCTTTTATTTACTTGTTTCAGCTCATCTTCTTCTTCACCTCACTTCACTTCACCTGTCCTTCCTTTCATGTGAGGAATGAAGGTCTATTTATAGATGGGAGGAGGGGCATTCTTGTAAATTCATGAAAATCCCGTACCACTCCCCTCGATCGGATGACTCAGGATGATTACTTGATCATTTGATGTATTTTGAGCATTTGGATGCATAAATGAAGTCAATTATGAGATCTTAGGCTCGTTAGATCCTGTCGACGCGATTTGACTATAAAACACTCCATATTTGAGAGTTTTGGAATTTAATTGATGTCCCAAAGATTCCAATGATATTTTAAGCTTGATCGACGCTGACTCAAAATCATATCGCCGACATCAGATTTGTGCTTTGACTAGTGGTATTTTGAGAGTCATATCGTTTCTATTTTTGGATGACATTAGCTTAATCATCCAAAATATATGTGTCAAATGCTCAAAATAACGAATTCTTCAACGAAACGCGGCGGCCCATGAATCATACATTTTGACGAAGAAATCATCATAAAAATACAAAATTATGATTAGAAGTAGATGTAGTAGGCATGAGATTTTGTTAGATCTATTTGGATACTCACGAAATTTTCAAGCGTTCGAAGGGGCTACCATGGGCGCCTGTCGACGCCATGGCCATGACGCACGCCGGGCGCACCGCGTGTCGCGCGCTGCTGGAGTCTTACTGCGGTTGAGGCAGTCGCCATTTAATGGCGGAGCGCGGCGCGACGGTCGGCGGAGCTCAGCGGGTCGATGCGCCAATCGCTGGCATGGGTCGCGCCGTCGGTCGCCAGCGATGGTCATGACGGTTCGGTCGCTGAGACGTTCTGCGGAATTGCTCTCTTGCTCGCATTATATGTTTGTACGCTGCCTAGAGAATTTGAAAGGTTTTGATCATTTTTTGAGAGTTTTGAGCCATTTTGAGCAATTTTTTGAGGAGTTTGAGCCATTTTGAGCCATTTTGAGGAGTTTTGACACTTTTCTGGGGCTATAAATCAAAGTGAGAGGGGAGACACACCTTTCCTCTCCCTTTCTTCTTGAGTGAGGGTCCTTTGGAGGCAATCAAGAAGCGATCAAGAAGCTCAGGAGGCGATCCGTGAGGGATCAAGGAAGATCAAGCCCATGGTATATATCGTTCCACGGGCCTCGTCGGACCGTCCGGAGAGGCGATCAAGGCCCACGCACGTCGTGGTTCCGGCCCCGCCGGACCGTCCGTTGGGAAGCGATTAAGGCCACGCGATATGTCGGTTCCAGATCGGCCCGTCGGACCGTCCGGGTTAGAGGCGATCAAGGCCCACGTATACGCTGGTTCCGGTTACCGCCGGACACCGGGTTAGGCGATCAAGGCCCACGATATACGCCGTGGTTTACCGCCCCGCCGACCGGTTAGGGCAATCAAGGCCACCAGATACGCCGTGGTTCTCGCTTACCAACCACGCCCCGTGAGGCGATCATGGCCCACGATACGCCGTGGTCCACCGCCCGCCGGATCGTCCGGGAGGCGATCATGGCCCACGCAGATATCGCCGTGGTTCTCGTTTACCCGGATCGTCCGTTAGAGGCGATCAAGGCCCACTATATGTCGTGTTCCGGCCACCCGGACCGTCCGTTAGGGCGATCAAGGCCCACGTGATACATCGGTTCCGCCATCGCCCCATCTAAATCCGGTTAGGGCGATCAAGGCCCACTGACGCCGTGGTTCCGTTTATGGGCCCCACGGACCGTCCGTTAGAGGCATCAAGGCCCCGAACGTCATGGTTCCGGTTCGGCTCGGACCGTCGGGTTAGGAGGCAATCAAGGCCCACGAGATACGCCGTGGTTCCGCTTCGTCCGACCGTCCGGTTGGGGAGATCGCGCCCACGATACGCCGTGGAAGCGGTTCCGCCCCGGGACCGTCCGGTTGAGGCGATCAAGGCCCACGGTATACATCGCGGTTCCGGGATCGCCCCGTCGGACCGTCCGGGTTAGGCGATCAAGACGCAGATATCGCCGTGGTTCCGGTTACCGGCCTCGTGACCGTCCGGGTTAGAGGCGATCAAGGCCACCAGATATCGCCGGTTCGGTCACCTCGGGACCGTCCGTTAGGAAGGCGATCAATGGAGACGGGCCGAAGAGCCGATGTGGCCGACGAGGATAACCAAATGGTATGGTGACCGGGATGCCGAATGGTCGAGGTAGTGACCGCCGACAAGTCGGAGGCGCGAACGACCGCAGTAGTCGGCGGCGTGACCGTCAGAGTGGTTGGCGGCGACGGGGTGGGTCGACAAGCAACCGGCGAGTAGTCGATAATGATCCGGTGTAGCCGGCGGATGACCGACGAAGATGGTGGTGACCAGAGATCTGATGGTCGGGCAGAGGACCGGCACGCCATGGTTGGCCGACGAGGGTGGCAGCATTAACCGGCGACTAGCAATATGGTGGATGGAAATACCCGGCAGCGCGTGGTCGACAAATGGTCGGCTAATGACGGTGGTGATTTTGACCTATCCGGTTGTTTGTCAGAGTGTGACTCGATGACGTTAACCTGTATGGAAGAGGTTGAATTGAATCCGCTGAGGATTTTTGACCTATCCGAGGTTGTTTGTCAGGGTGTTACCCGATGACGTTAACCTGTATGGAAGAGGCCGTGAGAAGTCCACCAAGGACCTTTTGACCTTTCCTGGGTTGTTTGTCAGAGTTTTTGCTCGATGACATTAACCCGTATGGAAGAGGTCCGATCAAGTCCCCTTGGGATTGATCATGTCCCAATTGAGATGTAACATGAGTTGTATATTTCTCAAGTGGGAGGAAAAGTAAAGAAAAAGCAAATCTTGTTAGAACAAAGCTGTGAATTCACTAGTTCAATGATATAATCATAAGACACGGGTACGGGCTTTAAGAGAAAATGACAACAACAACTGCAACAACAACAACAACGCGACAACAACAATAACAAAGCTTTAATCCCACTAGGTGGGATCGCTTATGAGGATGAAATGACAGAGATAAAGTCGCAATAATTATGCGAAGAGTTACCGATAATATTTTCAAGATTCTTAGTATTCCAAGTTCGAGGTAGAGTTTTTCCTTACGGTCCTTGAGCTTGAACGCTCCGGCTTCACCATAGCTATGACCACATACGACCATCCCAGAGAGAGAGAGAGTTTATTGAGGGCCTTTGCTCGCATCCTCGAGACTTCAGGACCAAGTCAGTGATATGGGATGAGGTTTCACTCTTCTTGAAGTGCTACCCGTGGTGATAGGAAGCACCGTAGGGCCATATCCCGAAGTTTCGGGAGGATCTAGTGTGCCGAGTTTTTCTTCATTACTACCATGATCAAAACTGGACTCTTGGACTTGGAACCCGATATCCACCGGTATGATAGCTTTTGTACCAAAACACAAGTTATACGGTATTTCACCGGTTGGGGTGCGTGACGTGGTGCGGTAGGCCCAAAGAACATTGGGAAGCTCATCAACCCATTGCCCCCCAACCTTCTCAAGACGTGTTTTTAGTCCTTTGAGTATGGTCCTATTGGTAACTTCGGTTTGCCCATTGGTTTGAGGATGCTACCGATGCAAAGAATGAATGTGAAGATCTTTGCAAAAGGACGTAAAGACTTTTCCAAGAAATTGAGTTCCATTGTCATGATGATCTTTGCGGAAGACCAAATCGACATATTATATTTTTCCACAAATTATAGTTGCCTCGTGATTTTAGCGAGTGGTTCGGCCTCTACCCATTTGGTGAAGTAGTCGACGGCTAGAATGATGAACTTCTGTCCGATGCTATTGGAAAAGGTCCCATGATATCAATCCCCACCGAGCAAAGGGCCACGGGCTTTGAAAGGATGAGAGTTCGCATGCGCATGTGAGGGAGGTTAGAATGCAATTGACAACTCGCACATTTTTTGTGAACTCAAGGCATCTTGTTTCATTGTAGGCCAATAAAACCCTTGCCTCATGATTTTAAGGGCCAATGCTCTTCCTCCAAGGTGTTCTCCACATATTCCTGAGTGAACCTCTCTTAACGCTTAATCAGCTTCAAGGTGGAAGGCATTTGAGATAATGAGAAAGCTCGCTTGTATAGTTCACCTCCAATGATAGCAAAGTTTGAAGTTTGTCTTCTGAGATGAGTCATGGAAGTTGGATCTTGAAGGGTTCCTTCTTGTAGAAAAGATAGGAATCCATCCAGTTCCTTTTTCCTCATCAATAGTTTGAATTACCCATGACCCTTGGATACTAGGAAAATGTATTTCTTCAACATGCTTTCTCTTAAATAGAGGTAGCAAGTAGCAAGAGCCCAGTATTCTTCTCTCTAGTATGTGGATGATTTGATGTGTCTTGAAATGAGTAAGAAGGATTTTACCAAGTGGAGATATTGCACTTGAGATTATGAGTATTAAAATCTCCTCCAACTTGGGAGGCGACAAGTCGGGAGTCGCAGGAATTACTAAGTTTTGGGCTCGTGATGGCAGTCTCAACCCCGCGATGAGAGAGCCTCATATTCGCCATGTTATTAGTTGCGGGGAATTTTAAGCAAGTCCATACTCTGGTATTTTGTTGGGGAAACAAGTAGGATTCCCGCACCAAAGACCAAGATTCCCAAGCTCCATCAACAGAGAGTCCATTGAGGAGATGAAAGACAAGATAACTCTTCTAGAGTTGGGTTGGTGCATTCCACTATAAAGTCCGCAAGTATTTGAGACTTTATGGTAGGTAGAAAATTTATATCAAATTCTCTCCAGTTCTACGTACATTTGATTAACCTCCCGGATGCTTCGGTTTCTCGTAAGATGGCCTTAAGAAATTAGTGTAAACGCTAATGGTGTGAGCTTGAAAGTATGGACGCAATTTTCACAGAAAACTAATGCCGAGCCACTTTATCGCAAAATGGATAACGACTTTCTATGTCGAGAGAATTTCGACGTAATAAATTGGTTGTTGTGCCCCATCTTCTTCTCGACTAAAAGCTTATTGCGGAAGAAACCGCAAGATATAAGTATAACGTTTCTCCTTGAATAGGTTTGGACAGCATGGGTGGAGATGCTAGATATTCTTTTAGTTGCTCAAAAGCATACTGACATTTATCGGTCCATTGAAAATTATTATTTTTAGCTCCCTTCAATATTTTAAAGAACGTATTTGTCCCCAACGCTAGAAGCGGGATAATGCGGATTCGACCATTTAAATGTTGGACGCCTTTGATATTCTTGAGGAATCATATCTTGGAGAGCTTTGAGTGATTAGCCTCTATCCCACGGTGAGTTACCATAAATCCAAGAAATTTTCCAGACGTAACCCCAAAAGCACACTTGGTCGGGTTAAGTTGTATGTTATAGCGTCGAAGAAGGTCGAAACATGCTTCTAAGTTTGAAATATGTTGTGACTTTTCTAAACTTTTCACTAACATATCATCCACATACACCTCCATTGTGTGGCCTAGTAGGTCTTTAAAACCTTTGATAGGTAGCACCAGCATTTTTTAATCCAAATGGCATGACTTGGTAACAATATAAACCTTTATATGTTTGAAACGCTATAGCCTCTTCATCCGTTAGGTTCATCTTTATTTGATAGTAACCAGAATAAGCATCCAAAAAATTGAGCATTTGATGTCCGGACGTAGCGTCCACCAATTGATCGATTCGAGGAAGAGGAAAACTATCCTTTGGGCAGGCCTTATTAAGGTCAGTGTAATCAACACACATCCTCCATGTTCCATTTGTTTTTTTAACCATGACAACATTTGCTAGCCATGTTGGGTAATGCACTTCTCGTATGAATCTCGCTTCTGTGAGCTTGTTAACTTCTTGTTCAATAGCCTGAAGATGACCAGGCGCAAAACTTCGCTTCTTTTGGATGATTAGTTTGAATGTTGGATTAATTTTGAGGGAGTGCGTGATTACATTGGGGTCGACCCCGCCGTACTCCAAGCAAATATGTCTTGATTTCAAGAAATCATATACTTTTCCCTTTGTTCTTCGAGAGTAAAGATCCCACTTGCAGTAATGGTTGGTCATCTGATAATGCTATTGAGAGTAAATCTTCTACAGGGGAAGCTTTTTGAGGTACTCTTTCATCTTGAAAGTTAAAATCTTCGAAGGTGATGGAAGGGCATTGAGCTTATTGATTGAGCCGTATTGATTTCAAACCACCCCAAGGGGAGGAATTTTATCTTCATGAGGCAATCAAGTGATAGCACCAAAATTGATTGGAGGGCCTCAAGATTGCATTATACGAATCGACCACCATGAATTGTATAAAATGAGTCACGAGAAAATTCTCTAGGAAGAAGAGTGATTGTCCTTACCTGCATCGGGTGATTATCAAACCCATATAGTGGTCCGGTTGGAGCTTTACCGCCGTGCCCATGTTAAGAAAAGTTGAGTAAAATAAGACATCTGAGCTCCCATTGTCGATCAAAATTCTTTTAACGTTATAACAAGGATCACCGATCCCCGCGCTAATGACAAGAGGATCTTGATGAGAGATATGGACTCCTTCTAAGTCCGAGTCATTGAAAGTGATGGAATGATCAATATGAGACTTCTTCAACTCTGGTTCTTTGGAGGCGAAGAACTTGATTAGGTAGTACCCTCCCGCGATTGTTTCAATTTCTCCAATTATTTGATGATTATTTGGTTGTTCTGTGATGATTGTCCTTGCCCCCAAGCGGAGGTGTGTTTATTTGAGGTGGTGATTCTTCACAAACCGACGTAGATCCTTGTTGAATGAGTCTCTTGATTTCTTCCTTGAGTTGTATGCATGCTTGAGTATGTCCACGGCCGATGAAAGTGACAATATTGCTCCCCGATTTCGAATTTGGTTTCAATGGATGCGCCACGATTTTTCTTTCTTCATTGAATAGCCATCGGAGGTTAACACGAGATGTATTCGGGGTGTGTGTATGTCTTTCCTCGAGGTTCACGTTGTTGATATGGGGTCGTGGGGAGATCACTATCTTGTCGCTTCTTTTGATGGGCCTCATTTCCGCATGAGGTGCTTTTGTGTTTCCGCATATTGTTCAAATTATTTGCGATGGGCATTAATAGCTTCATCGGAGATTTGTGCTTTATACGATGAACTAAGATATGAGTGGACCGTGTCCGCATTAATGACTAATAAAGGCTCTGACGGAGTCCTCCAAGGAAAACTCTTCTTAATAGTTCAGGGTCACCCGGTATTTGGAAGCTTCTAAGGAGAACCGGAAGTATTCTTTGAGTGATTCACCCTCGTTCTATCGAATACCGGAAAGATGGGAGGAATCCTTAATGATTCACGATTTGCAATGAACTGTTCCACAAAGAACCTGGCGAGTTCGTTAAAGGTATGGATGGATCCCCTTGGAAGAGAGTAGAACCAAGTGCGAGCTTGCCCTTTGAGGGTAACGGGAAAGACCTGACAAAGCAGTGTGTCAGGAGCTTATTGGATATGCATGATAGTAATGAATGATGTTCATGTGGGGGTGCCCCATCATAGGAATCAATGCGGAAGCTTGAAACCTACGGAAAATTGGATGTGAAGAATGGCTTCAGCCTAAAGGTGAGGACTCTCATAACCATGTGGGTGAAGATGATTTCTATCTTGAAGGTGAAATTCATCTTGTATTAAGCCGCGTAATGTCATGAAGAGCGGATTAACAAGATGAGCATGTGTGAGCTATCAACAATAATGGATTAGTAACCGGGACGCTGCGATGGATGGGTGGAACTAGGTGTCAAGGAGATCCGTATGGTCTCCATGCGGAGGAACTCAGTGTCGGAGGATTAGCTTTTGACCTCTTAATGACCGATCTTGGGGAGATATGTTTACCATGTAGTAGTAGCAGTCCTTTGTAAAAGCTGGATCATCTTATTTTGAGACTCTCCATTCAACGGACGATCTCTTCCAAAGAGATTCTGCCCGCTCAACATGGTCATGCATATGAGGGGAGTGAGGCAAAAACTTGCCCTTGGTTGGGATGAGTTTTGAGAATGACAGAGGGAGGAGGCGGCCAGTTTGGCCAGTGTTATGGCCATGGTAAATTATGGTTGAAGGGTTTTCTTCCACAGACGGTAAAGCTGTTGCTAGAAAACCATTGAGAGTGAAAGACTAGCCTTGTCGATTAATCCAGACACACACAGTAATTAAAGAGCAAAGAGACACTCAATTTTAACGTGGAAAACCTCAAAAAGAGGGGAAAACCACTGCTGAAAAGCTTCCACTATGTATATGTTTGAGTACAAAGTCTTCCCGATCGATTAAGAATTGCATATGAGAGAATAACAACCGCTAACAATGATCGTTGTAATTATTGGTGGAGATGCGGTAACTTCTTGTGGGAATGCGGTACAATTAGTGACGTGTTGGCGGGTGACGTGGCGGAGTGCGATCTTGCTTGTGCGATCTTGAGGATCTTCAAGCTTGAGCTCTCTTGGTAGAAATGCGGGAAACTCGGTCTGGGTGGGAATGCAATTAGTGAAGGTGGTATGGCGGGAGTGGGATCTTGCGCGATCTTGCTTGGAGGATCTTCAAGCTTCAGAGCTCTCTTCCTCCTCACTTGGGCTTTTCCTCTTCTTCCTCGGACTCTTCCTTTTCTTCCTTTCTTGGACTCTTCCTTTTCTTCCTCTTTGGACTCTTCCTCTTCTTCCTTTTTGGACTCTTCCTCTTCTTCCTTGTTCGGGCTCTTCCTTTTCTTCCTTGCTTGGACTCTTCCTCTTCTTCCTTGCTGACTCTTCCTCTCTTCTTCCTTGTTCAGCTCTTCCTTTTCTTCCTTGCTTGGACTCTTCCTCTTCTTCCTTGTTTGACTCTTCCTTTCTTCTTTAACTCCTCTTCTTCTTCACCTCACTTCACTTCACTGGCCTTCCTTTCATGTGAGGGTCTATTTATAGATAGGAGGGGCATTCTTGTAAATTCATGTAAAGCACCACTCCCCTCGATTGGGCTGGGATGATTCCTTCGATCATTTGATGTATTTTGAGCATTTGGATGCCCAAATGAAGTCAGAATTATGAGATCTTAGGCTCGTTAGATCCGCTCGAGACACTCGTTGACTATAAACACTCCATATTTGAGAGCTTTTTGGGATTTAATTGATGTCCCAAAGATTACAATGATATTTTAAGTGCATCTGATCTTTTCACTCAAAATCATATCGCATATCAAGATTTGTGCTTTGAATTAGTGGTATTTTGAGAGTCATATAATATAAATTATTAGTTTTCTTCTCCTATATACATTGTATATATACTAATAAATAAAATTATTTCATTTTTATAGATAGCTATTAGCAATCTTTCTCGTGGACTCGCTTTGATATTAAAAAAATGTTTATGTTGAGAAGCTTTGATTTGAATTCTTTTCCATTGAAAGTTTTAGTTGAGTAGTTTTTTTCTAAAGCTTATCGGCAGGAAGGTCTCAGCATGTGCTTATTTATTATTAAAATTTGTTAATTGTCTAATTTGAGAACTTGTAAGTCTTACTAAGTAGGTTTGTGACCACCAAAAAGAGATTGGTATCCAATATTATCTTGGAAATTTTTTTAAACTATCATTAGAATTTGAATTAGGTAATTAATTATTAATAAAAAAAAATTTAAGAATAGGTATAGTCGCCCAATTAGTGGCGACGCTACTTTCCGATGGCGTGCACATGAATTGAGTACCAAGCCACTCAATGAGAGCCGCCACCCAATTAGGGCGGCCCGACATATTATTAGGGGCCCCGATCTCCTCTATTATTTTGCTCGATTCGGCCTCGAAATCGCTTCCTCCGCTTCGTAGAGCTCGACCAAACTCCGGCCACGCGGTCCTCCCCTCTTGAAACTTCCGCCCGGCTGAAGGTCACGATGCGCTTCATCCATATTCAATAGAAACTTTTGTTTTTCCCGACCACTTTTGATTGTTAACTCTCTTATTTACCAGCCGTTGGAAGTCAACTTTAGCTTTCGGCAACGATTCCTGCAACTCCATTTCATTTGAGGAAAATTCTCTTTGGCGGATTCTATATTTTTTAGCGCACATCCCCGTCGTTCTTCGTAAACACACAATAAATCACTTTATTTATCAATTTATTTAGGTGTTAAGTAGCCAAAAGTAGTATTAATTAGGGTGTCGGTTAATATAAATTTCTCATTATTCATATAACTTGTTTTGCAAGAATGAATAGAGAATTTGTTTCGCTGATTCTTTTCTATGGAGGCGAACTGAGTATCGATGAGCAATTCAGTCCAAGTTATGTGGGAGGTCGAAATAGTCGGTACACACCTTACCGGAATTGAAGCAATGAATTAGAAGCTTGCATATTGATCCGAGCGCTCACTCTAACAGTATCCAAAGGTAGCGTATTTGTAGCGTCTGTAATATATGATATGGCGTTTGCGAAGTTACATTTGAAGCTTCCGTCGATATTGGTGTGTTGTGTCGAAGTGGAAGATGTTAATATTGCATTCACATCAGCTGAGCCAGTAGTAAGGTCAGTAGATATACCGCTAACAGATACACAAGATTTCATCGCACAAGCACCTTCGGGGATACAACGCGGCTTTGATGGGTTGATTCCCACGTAGTATATCGTCAAAATTTATCTGATTATACTTGTAATAATTAATATAATAATTTTTGCTCAACCAAAGTGCGTTATGTCACGTTGCCTACCGCTCGATGAAACGATGTGCCTGAGTCGCAATGAGGATGAGTATCAAACTATGAGTAGTGGCTCAAGTAATGAGTCCGGCGGGATATTAGTGATGATGACCGTCACGGTTAGAAGCTCAGATTGAGAATATGAGCCATAATCGCTGAAAAATCACTCATTTCGCATTGACAAAGAGAGTCATATGTTGTCCACAGTATGCCGGATGTGTAAAATTACGAGGCAGTGGGACAACGATGTTTACTTTGACGGCCCATCCGACGAAATTGCCCTAAAAGATGAAATTAAGATTCCATAGCGTACTTCATCAAACCTGTGATCATGCACCAGATTGATCTGAAGCCTAGAGAGATTATAGGTAGAATGGAGTTGAAATGCAATGTTAAAGTTTCGTATATGAAAGCATGGGATGCAAGACGTAAGGCAATAAAAGCAATATTCGGCAGCTGGGTAAAGTCCTATAGGACTCTCAGTCTTTATATGGAATCAATTTCTAGATTTTACTGCACAGTCTTAGAATTCACCACTACCACCACGTTCCAGACTTTTGGGCTTTTGTATCTTCAATAATGGGATGGAGTTGCACGAGATGGATGGTACTTTTTTTGTTGGGTAAGTATCGTACATTATTACCAGGAATCGATGGCAATAATGGGTTGTTTCCTCTAGCTTTTGCTATTGTGGAATCTGAGAATGTTGATTCGTGGATTGTCTTCATCGCTTGCATGATGTGTTGCCCGTAATGTCTAGTAGACGTGATTGTGCATAATATCTGATAAACATGCTGGTTAGTTACGTGGATGCAAAGAAATTTTTTTGTGGGCTGTTCATAGGCATTGTTTGCGCCATTTGCGTGAAAATTTTTCGTCACGGACTGGGATTGATGTTGCCCACCTAACTTTCGAAAAGGTCGGGTAATGCAATAGATTGAAAACACAATGGATGAAAATGTAGGTACAAGTAGCAGAACTTGTAGCATATCCAAAGCAGATGGTCACTACAGGTCATCGTGCCCCCATAATATTAACAGTCGACGGTACATTTTTCAATAGGATAATGCTTATCTTTCTTTCGGTTCGATCTTTAGATTTTAAAATATTTTCACTCTTATATTGACGATTCTTTTGACAGTATGATGGCGGGAAGCACCGCTAGACGTCGTACATAGTCGGCCACCATCACGCGTGATCGTCCACCCCGTGACACGAGGAAGACAGTTGTCAGGGTTTAGAACGATACTTATTATTTTATGTTTTATTTATCTGTTTCATTACAAACTTATGAGTCTTGTACATGTTAAATTTAGTTATGTCATGATGAACTTCTTATTATTTGTCAATTTCTGAAATGAATTGATTAACTTCAATATAATTTGTTAATTTTTGCCTCTTTAATAGTTTTATGATGATTGAAAGAAATCACTTTTTTATAAATATTATCTATAAATTGATTGAATGAATATATAGACTCATGGCCCCAGAAGTTTTTTAAAGAAAAAAATTAATATAAAGGGTGGTGTTGGAGGAAAACTAATGGAATCAATTTATTTTGAGTTCATTCATAATGAAAATATGATTATATATGAATTATCATTTGAACATTTTGTGCTTTGGATTTTCCAAAATTTTCATGCAATTAGGCATCATATAAGAAGCCGTTAGAGAGAGTATGATATTCCTTACCCAAGTCGTGCTGTGGAAGGATTTTCCAAGATTTTCACAGAATTAATGATGATTATAAAATTCGAGTCAATTTTTTTGGTGATTATTTAGTAATTTTCATTTAGAATAATATTTTCCACATAATAGTATTAAATATTTGTTTAGTCCAACAAACCGAAACCAAGTCGTGCTGTGGAAGGATCAAACTCCAGCCTAATGAGTGGGACTCATACTTGCTTCAGCTCGGCGGCCACTTTTGCTTCAAAGTTACAAACATCATAAGAATACCAACTTTACCTCTCGCATAGATATTCTCATTTAGTTATTATTAGGCAAAAAATAATTTATTATTAGGCAAATAAGATCAATTATGCTGCATGATGGAAGGGTCGCCATCCGATTTCGCTTGCTTAACACAAAAAAGCGATTGCCCACTTTTTTTTCGTTACTTATTTCGTGATCTTTAAAAACCACTAATTGGGCAATCACGATTAGCTGGCCGCCCAATCACAATGGCCTCATTACGCGAAGACGGCCACGCCACATCGAACTAACGTGGCGTGCCTACCAATTAAGCACTATACCTATTCTTAAATTTTTTTTTTATATTTAATTACCTAATGCAGATTCTAATGATACTTAGTTTAAAAAAATTGCCTATTATCTTTGATTTGATATTTGCAGAACTTATGAGATGCCATTTGATAATTTATCAAATTTTTTTTATATATGTTCCTTTATTGGATATTGATATGTTCATGGAGTGACATCAAATCATCCTCTTGAGACTTAGAGAAGTAAGTGGTATATAAGAGAGAGAGAGAGAGAGAGAGAGAGTGAGGCTATAGTACATACCATTAAAGAGAGGTAAGTATATAAAGGCTAAAATTTTAAAATAATCACGTTTAAAAACATAATTAGCGAATTAGGCATTAATTTTTTTTTTTAAAAAAAATTAGACATAGTCACCCGTTTAACGGACGACTGGGGCTGATGGTACTTGCACAGTCACGCCAGTGGCTCCAGAGAAATTTTTTTTTAAAAAAAAACTGTGGATCAACCACGGTATTTTGGCCGTACCAGAGTCGTCTGTTGTCGGAATTTAGCAAGCTTGACATTGTTGGAATCAGCACAAAATTCCACACGACTTTCATGTTGACTGGAAAAGGCGATTGTGGCTCCTTGCACAGCAGATTTCTCAAATGCGCGAAAAATCAGCGGTGCAGTTTTGAATAGTGCGACCAGCCGCGGTATTTTGCCCGTACCAGAGTCGTCCGTTGTCAAAATTTAGCGAGTTTAGTATCTTTGGAATTGGAACAAAATTCCCCACAACTTTCATGTTAACTAAAAAAGGCGATTCTGGCTTATTGAGTAGCAGATTTCGCCAATGCGAAAAATTAGCGGTGCAGTTTTGAATAGTGCGACCAACCGCTGTATTTTGGCCGTACCAGAGTCGTCCATTATCGGAATTTAGCGAGCTTGGTATCATTGGAATTGGCATAAAATTCCCCACGACTTCCATGTTGACCAAAAAAGGCGATTGTGGCTCCTTACATAGCAGATTTCGCCAATGCGCGAAAAACCAGCGGTGCTGTTTTGAATTGTGCGACCAGTCACAGTATTTTGGCCGTAACGGAGTCGTCAGTTGTTGGAATTTAGCGAGCTTGGTATATTCAGAATTGGCATGGAAGTCCCCATGACTTTCATGTTGATCAAAAAAGGCGATTGTGGCTCCTTTCATAGCAGATTTCTCCAATGCGCGAAAAATCAGCGGCGCAGTTTTGAATTGTGCAACCAGCTACGGTATTTTGGCCTTACCGGAGTCGTCAGTTGTCAAAATTTAGTGAGCTTGGTATCGTTGGAATCGGTACGAAATGCCCCACGACTTCCATGTTGATGCAGAGATACAATTTTGGACCATTGCACAACAATTTTTGTAGATATATATGGATTCAAAATAGCAACTGTGGATGGATCATTACAAAGTTTGCAAGAAAATAATATATGTGGCAATCTCATTACAAAGTTTGCAAACCGAAACAGCTACTCAGCATGACAAATTCATAGCTTTTATCTACTTCTCCAAAATTTCTAAATCTGACAGTTCAATACCAACAAATTATATCTGATATTCCGCAAGAAAAAAAGTGCAAATTACTTAAAATAAAAACATATAACATAGATAAACAGTGTCTTGATATGCACTGTACATAGAAAATATAAAACATTGACAAAATAGTGTACATCATGCTACTAGATGATCTACAACTATAGATGACAACTGAGGACATCTAACGACGGTGGTGCCTGCGTGGTGAAAGTGTGTCATTCCAGGAGTATCGAGTGTGGTCAGGACGGTCTCATAAATGGTGCGCGATGCTTCGCTCCAAACTGTCGGGTCCGCTTCCGGATCATCGAGTGGTATAACATCAGGCATCTTATGTGATAGTCCTACCTGGAAGGGGACAGTGGGGTACACTCTATGCAGATGTAGACCGGTGGGTGATGATACATAGGAGGGCCTGATGCCTGCTATGACTGAAATGGACTGAACATGACTTCCTGATAAGAGTACGGAGTTGGTATACCAAATGGGTAACGGTATGGACCGACATCTGGTATAAACGATGGACCTGCATCAAATCCTACAGTATGTGGCTGAGAAGACGAAGGTCCTAATAAACCAACCCCGGAACTCATGCACTCTGCTTCAACTATTGCAAATGCTAGAGGATACAAGCCATTATTTGCATCAATGCCAACTGTAGTAAGAAGAGTACCTCTGTACTTTTCCAAGAGAAATGTACCATCAAGACTCAGAGCTGGTCTGCAAAATTGCCAACCGACCATAGATAGTCCAAATGACCAGAATATGCACTGAAAATGGCCAGATTCACTTGACTGAATGCGGTACACTGTGCCAGGCATAACTGCACATACAATAGTCATGAGATGATTTAGTGAAAGGTATGACTCTTCCCAACTGCCAAAAATAGCCTATATAGCCTTTCTACGTGAATCCCAAGCTTTCATATAGGACACCCTAATGTTAAATTTTGATTCCATACGACCAATAATTTTTTTGGATTTCAAATCCAACTGGTATCTAATGATAGATTGGATATAGTAGCTAATAAACTGTGAGGTGCACTGCCAGTGTCCGGTGCTCAATATTGAATGAGAACATGTGTGTGGGGCTATTATACTAGAAATCCACCAGACACCACCAAGCCTCTTGCTTGCCCGAGCATGTAGACGCCACAAGCATGACCTACTGGAATGACTGCTATGTATGCAAAGTATAGCGAACCTCGTCTTGTTAGAGTAACATGTTACATATTCCACGTTATTTGTTATGGACCAACCCTGAACAATAAATTTAAGGTGCCTTTTGTCATGGAAATACATCCCCTCATTTAAGTCCGCTGGAATAAAATTATCTTCTAGAAAAATAGAATCTGTTGAGAGGCCATCGAAGTTCAGTTGTTCATCCCATTCTTGTGCTGTCTAGCAAGCCTGAATGTAATCATTGCTACTAAACATGTGTTCTTCAGCACTGATTATTTTGTTAGAGTAATCTCTTAGCAAATGACCGTTCCCAGAGTTTGGACATTGTTCTTCTCCAATGTCACCTTCACTATCATCTGTGTTAGAACTCATTGCACTAGACATTATTTTGTAGCCCTCATCTTCAATTGGTAAATATGCTACATGATCGTCATGATATTCACCCATACTAGCAGAAGTCGAGGAAATATGATGAACATGAATAGGAGATGCAGATACATCTCTATCATCAGTGCTGCACATTTTAATGTAGTGTATAAGATTAAAATGGAAAAGATTAATTAGATAATGACTTCGAGGTACGTACCTACGAAAACCTTCATTGAGGTCGGTCTGATATGGTTCCTGAGATATTATAGTGTTGTGGACAGCTTCAGTTTGATGAAATTAAGCTCCCGTGAGATCAGCTATACGAATCATTCTTCTCCATTATATATCAAATTTTTATTTATTTCTGATAAAATAAGATTATATTTTAGTATTATCTAACAAAATATTCTTAAGGGTACATTTGAGATAGTTTTCTGGCGGCTTTGCTTTTTTAGAAAGCAACTTCATTTGATTATCAATTTTTTGACTGCTTTCAGAAAATTTTGTGGTGAAAAAATTGTTTTGAGAATCAGAGTTGTTAGAGTGTGGTGGTTGTCAAAAATCTATTTTTTTATTTTTCAAAAAGAAAAATATTTATAACACATGCAATACCTTTTTCAAAAAATTGTTTTTGCGCAACAGCTTTACAATCAACTTTTCAAAGAGCCACAACTACCCCAAAGAGACCCTACAACTCTTTATATGATCCATATTTTATGTGACTAAATCATCTAAGACAGCTCTCTCCAATCTTATCTGTCAATGAAGTTACTCCAATCTTTTCATGTGTGTAAATGTTTCTCATTTTGTCTCTGAGTGTAAAGCCACTCATTCATCTCAGCATCCTCTTCTCTCCAACACTTAATTTCATGCTTCTCTTTTATTGATCAATATTTTGCTCCTTAAATAATTATAAGTTACAATCATTTCATAAATTTTTTTTTAAATCTAAGTGACATTTTTCTATTATAATTAAAGGTGTGATTTAAAATTTAAAATTTTTGTTATATAATATATTTGTTGCGTGCTAGAAAACCATTTGCGGTAGAGTAAAAGTTTACACCTTAGCTTTATTGCAGAGTCTAGCACACAAACAGACGTTTAAAGAATTAATAATAAAACTCCAGAAATTTTATGTGAAAAATCTCGAAAAGAGGAAAAAACCACGAGGCCTGGTCCAGTAAAAATCTTCCACTATGTATCTATTTTAGATACAAAATTCTTCCGATAACGTGATTACAAAATTGTATATGAGAATGACTAACAATGAGAATCCCAAAATCAGACAACAAATCATAATCATGGTTATAACATTATAACTTAGTGGTAGTAGATGATAGTGAACAATGGGGTCGACTAACGATGATGGTCGGTGGTGACCCGTGAGATGACCGGCGATAGCGAAGTCCGGCGACGAGTCGGCGCGGATGGCGACGGTGGTCGACGGCAATGCCCCAGAACGGCGTACGACAATGGTCGGCGGCGGACCGAATGATCGGTGAGGATAACTAACAATGACGGTGATAGCGGGTGGTTGACGGCGATGATGGCCGATGGTGGTGACCGACGGAGATGGCCGGTCATGGTCGACGGCGGTGACCAGCGACGCTGATGATCGGCGGTAATGACCGGCGTGGCGACGAAAGCGGCCGGTGGTGGTTGGCGCCAACGGGTGGTCGGCAAATTACAGCGACGTGCAATGCAGACCGGCGTCAGATCGGCTGATGACCAGACGATGGTGGTGATCGCGGGGATAATCAACGATGGTATGCGACCGGCGATAGTCGGCCGCGACCGGCGACGTAGTCGACGGTGATGACCGGCGATGCGTGATGGTGGCGCGTGGTTGGCCAATGGAGGTGGTAAACCGCCGAAGTTGTGGCACGATTATGCTTGGAGGATTTTCAAGCTTTAGAGCTCTCTCCTCTTTTTAGCTTGACCTCCCTCATGTGAAGAATGAGGGGATATTTATAGATTAGAGGGGTGACATTTATGCAAATACATACAAAATCCGAACCACTCCTCCACCGGACGGCTCAAAATGATTCCCTTGATCATGTGATGTATTTTGTGTATTTGAATGCTCAAATGAAGTCAGAATTGGAGATCTTAGGCTTATTAGATCCGGCTCATCAAGACGCTCGATTTGACTATAAACACTCTATGTTTAAGAGCTATTTAGAGATTTAACTGATATCCCAAAATTTTTAATGATATTTTAAGTGCTTGATCTCGACTAGTTTCAACTGAGGATCAACTTGCTTTTGACATCAAGATTTGAGCTTCGACTAGTAGGATTTAAGTGTCATATCAGTTGCCCTATTTTTGGATGACATTATCTCAATCATCCAAAAATATATACGCCAAATACTTGAAAATAGCAAATTCTTCAATGAAATTTGTGGGCCCATTAACCATACATTTTGAAAGAACAGATCTTCATGGGAGCACAAGATTAAAATTACGGAAGCGAGTGCAGAACTGCAGATGTGTACGGGTACATGCGAGTGCAAGATTTTGGGGTTATGGACCCATCCAAACATTTATGGTGGTTGCCGCGCCTGGAGCGCTGGCGTAGTACAGACGCCCATGGCGCGCGGTATGAAGCGGGCGCTGGTCCGCATCGCGACCCAAGAAGCGAAACATCTATTTTTTGCCTGTTTGGCCCATTTACTGGGAAGTTTTTTGATGATTTTGACCTTTTGCCCTGGGGGTCTATAAAAACCCCCATAGGGCCAAGGGAGATGGCACACACCTCATATGCTCTGGTGTTCCTCTTCTTCTTAGGAGAAGGTCATTCGGAGGCGATCAAGGCCCGTGGTACATACGTCGTGGTTCGATTTTCCTCGAAAGCGATCACCCTCGCCGACCGGGTTTGAGGCAATCAAGGCCCGCAGACATACATCGTGGCTCCGCTTTCTCTTGAGAGAGCGATAATCGATCTCGTTGGACCATCGGGTTTGAGGCGATCAAGGCTACGCATACATACATCGCGGGTTCATTTTTCCTCGAAGAGGCCAACTCGCCCATCGACCGAGTTTGAGGTGATCGCGCCGGTACATACATCGGCTCCGTTATCCCTCGAAGAACCGGCCTCGTCGGACGGACCAGTTTGGAGGAGATCAAGGCCCGCGATACATACGTCGTGGCTCCGATTTTCCTCGAAAGATTCATCAACCGGCCTCGTCAGATCGACCGGGTTTGGAGGCAATCAAGGCCCATGGTACATACGTCATGGCTGCGGTTTTCCCTCGAAAGAGGTGTCAACCATACTCATCGGATCGACCGGGTTCGGAGGCGATCAAGACCCGTAGTTCATCGGCGAGCCGCGAACACGAACGCGCGGTGATGATGACCGATGACGCGAACAATGACAAGGCCGATGGTGAGATGATATGGTCGGCGATGGTCGGCGGTGAGCGGATGGTGATGATCGACGTAATAACCGGCAGCGCCGGTAAAGGTATTAGCGACGCCGTGGTCGCAGCGAATCAGCAACGGGTGGTGATTGAGAGATGGCCGGCGGTGGCCGCTGGCGGATAAGCGAGTGAATGGCGATGGTGACACCGGCGGCGGCAACGACGGCCGGGTGACAGAGTCCACCGTGTAATCGCATCGCATAGTCGGTGGTGGTGACCGGGCGACGTGATGACCGGTGGTAGCAACGGCCGGCGCAATGGTGAAGGTCGACGGGGTGGTCGGCAATGGCAACTGGCGACAGTAGTCGATGGTGGCAATCGATTATGATGACCGGCGGACGGTGATGACCGCAGGGTGGTCGACGGCCAGGTCGGGTGATTGTCGGCAGTAATTAGCGCATCGGCGGGCGCGACCGACTACCGCGACGGATTGTAGCGGTATGTGGCAGCGACGTGATGACCGGCGGTGATGACGGTATACCGCGGGCGGTGGTTGAATGATGACCATCGGCTGAGTTAGTTCTACTTTCAGAAATTGGATTTCTTGAAACTTCAATGGATGGTTAAATAGTTGATAACTAACAAGATGGCGGGGAAGTGTTAATTAGGAACCCTCATTCGAGCAACTTAAAGTCTGACAGATAATTTCAAAGTATCATTCTCCATGATGTTACTTGATGCCATTTACTTGCATGTGAGGGGTAGAATTGAATCCGCTCAGGATTTTTGACTCATCCGAGGTTGTTTGTCAAAGTATTACTTGATGACATTAACCGCATAGAAGAGGTCAATTGAATCTATTTTTTGACCCATCCAAGGTTGTTTGTCAGAGTATTACCCGATGACGTTAACCTGTATGGAAGAGGTTGAATTGAATCCGCTGAGAATTTTTGACCTATCCCAGGTTATTTTTTAGAGTATTACTCGATGACGTTAACTTGTATGGAAGAGGTTGAATTAGATCCGCTGAAGATTTTTGACTTATCCGAGGTTGTTTGTCAGAGTGTTACCCGTTGACGTTAACATATATGGAAGATGTCGAATTGAATCTGCTGAGGATTTTTGACCTATCAGAGGTTGTTTGTCAGAGTGTTACCCGATGAAGTTAACCTCTATGGAAGAGGTCGAATTGAATCCCCTGAGAATTTTTTACCTATCTGAGGTTGTTTGTCAGAGTGTTACCCGATGACATTAACCTGTATGAAAGAGGTTGAATTGAATCGAGATTTTGACCTATCAGGTTGTTTGTCGAGTGTTACTCACGACGTTAACCTATATGGAAGAGAATCAATCTGAGATGTCGTGGGAAGTCCACCAAGGACCTTTTAACCTATCCAGGTATTAGCCAAAGTGTTATTTGACTTCTTACCTATGTGGAGTAGGTGCAGAGTTTTGACCTATCCGAGGTTGTTTATCAGAGTCTTTGCTCGATGACGTTAACCTGTGTGGAGTAGGTGCGAAGTTTTGATCTATCCGAGGTTGTTTGTTAGAGTTTTTGCTCGATGACGTTAACCTGTACGGAAGAGGTCAAATTGAATCCCTTGAGGATTTTTGACCTATCCGAGATTGTTTGTCAAAATGTTACTCGATGACGTTAACATATATGGAAGAGGTCGAATTAAATCAGCTGAGGATTTTTGACCTATCCGAGGTTGTTTGTTAGAGTGTTACTCGATGACGTTAACCTGTATGGAAGAGATCGTGGGAAGTCCACCAAGGACCTTTTGACCTATCCTAGGTATTAGCAAAAGTGTTATTTTACTTCTTACCTGTGTGGAGTAGGTGCAGAGTTTTGACCTATTCGAGTTATTTATTAGAGTCTTTGCTTGATGACGTTAACCTGTGTGGAGTATGTACAAAGTTTTTATCTATCCGAGGTGGTTTATCAGAGTCTTTGCTCGATGACGTTAACCTGTATGGAAGAGATCGAATTGGATCCACTGAGGATTTTTGACCTATCCGAGGTTGTTTGTCAAAGTATTACTTGATGACGTTAACCTGTATGGAAGAGATCGAATTGGATCCATTGAGAATTTTTGACCTATCCGAGTTGTTTGTCAAAGTATTACTTGATGACGTTAACCTGTATGGAAGAGATCAAATTGGATCCACTGAGAATTTTTGACCTATCCGAGGTTGTTTGTCAAAGTATTACTTGATGACATTAACTTGTATGGAAGAGATTGAATTGAATCCGCTGAGGATTTTTGACCTATCCAAGGTTGTTTGTCAAAGTATTACTTGATAACGTTAACCTGTATGAAAGAGGTCGAATCAAAACGTTCATTTGTGGTTGTAGCCAAAGTTGCTCTTAGTCTTATTTTTCCATGAGTATGATTGGAAAATCATAATTTGCAAAGCTATATCTTTTCTCAATGTTGAAATATTCTCCAACTTTGACTTGTTTCTTGGGATGGTAATCAATTAGATGCTCAACATATTAACATGGATGATCTTCTGAGATTAAGAGTTGCCCTCCAATTTTCGACAAAATCTGAAGGAACGAAGTTTGATGAATCTTCATTCTTCGCCACCCTTAAAAGCTTGAAATGCTCCACCTGATGGTGGTTTTGATCTTGTTGGGGAACTCGCCATACAAGATGAAATAATGGGAATTAGTTTCCTGACGGCCAAACCGTTGCATGCTAGAAAACCGATTCGAGTAAAAGTTTACGCTTTAGTTTATTATCGAGTCTAATACACACGATGTTTGAAGAATTAATAATAAAACTCCATAAATTTTACATGAAAAACCTCGAAAAGAGGGAAAAAACCATGGGGCCTAGCCTAATAAAAATCTTCCACTATGTATCTATTTTAGAGTACAAAATTCTCCCGATAACGGGATTATAAAATTGTATATGAGAAGGACTCACAATGGGAATCCCAAAATCAGGCAACAACAATTTAGCCATGGTTAACAGCTTGTAGTAGATGATGGTGAATGTGGGTCAATGACGATGATGGCCGCTATGGTGGTGACCGCGGAGATGCCTACATGGCGGCAATCGGGCAATCGTGGTGACGGTAACGGCATGCGGACTGGCGACGGTACGACACAATGCCCTGGCCATGGTGGTCGACGAAAGTATAACCAACGGCGATAGTACCATGACGGGATCGAGGGTGGTGGCATGATGGTGACCGGCGGAGATGACTGGCCATGTCACGGACCGGTGGTGGTCGACGCGCGACCGGCGGTATCGACGCAGCCGGCGGTGTTTGGCGATCGAGGGGTGGTCGACAAGGCAATGCCGACGATAAATGGTGCGGCGCCGGTAGTCTGGAGATGACCAACGACAGCAACCGGCGGGATGGTCGGCGATGGTCGGCGGCGGTGACCGGAGACGGTGATAACCGGCGGTGACCGTGGACGGCCTGGCGGCGGCAGTTGGCGGCCAACGGAGGAGGTCAACGACCGTCGAGTTGTGGCACGATTATGCTTGGAGGATTTTCAAGCTTTAGAGCTCTCACCTCTCTTTAGCTTGGCCTCCCCTCATGTGAAGAATGAGGGGATATTTATAGATTAGAGGGGTGACATTTATGCAAATACATGCAAAATCGAACCACTCCATCGGATGCTCAAAATGATTCCCTTGATCATGTGATGTATTTTGTGTATTTGAATGCTCAAATGAAGTTGAATTAGAGATTGTTAGATCCGCCCGTCAAGACGCCGATTTGACTATACACCCATGTTTAAGAGCTAGGGATTTAACTAATATCTCAAAGTTTCCAATGATATTTTAAGTGCTTAATCTCGACTAGTTTCAACTGAGAATCAACTTGATTTTGACATCAAGATTCATATTTCGACTAGTAGGATTTAAGTGCCATATCAATATTTATAAATAAAATTAAGAGAAGAATAAGTTTCCTCTTATTAAAATATTATTTTAGTTTTAATGTATTTTAAAGAAATTCTTTTTCAAGATAATAATTTTATATGATATTTTTAAATAAAAGTAATTCTATAGATTTGAAAAAGTATGTCTTCTAGATAATTGAACTTAGAATAATTTGCACTTTTGTCCTCTCACTTTGCCATATTGTCAACGTCCAAAACCTTCTTGATTTTATCAGCAAAATAAAATTAAAAAAGTCATAATTAAATTCATAGCACAGGCGGCTTTGTACTTTGTTCTAATGGATAACGATCATTAAAAAAATATTAATTTACTTTTATTAAAAAATTAGAGACATATCACAAGTATTTATATATTTAACATCTATGTTTTAAAATTTATATAGATAATATTTTATTTATTTATTTGTATTTTAAAGAAAAATTAAAGAGTAATAATTGTAATATAATATTAATTTGTAATATTATATATATAATGATATGATGAAAAAGAACCATAATATAAAATCTTTCACATTAACTAAGCAAACGTTTAAAATACCACCACATCCAAACCTCTACGCTTCCTTTAAACAAAGCCCGCAGTAATCATCTTTCTTCTTCTTCTTCTTCTTTTTCTACCAATAAAGCAATCATGTCCTCTTCTCTCCTCATCCTCCTCCTCCTCTCCCTCTCCGACGCCACCACCTTCACTATCATCAACAACTGCGCCTACACCATCTGGCCAGCCGCCATCCCCGGCGGCGGCCGTGAACTCACTCCAGGCCAGCAATGGATCCTCACCAGACCCACCTCTTCCAGCGCCGGCCGAATCTGGGCTCGCACGAACTGCTCCTTCGATGCCGCCGGCAAAGGCAGCTGCCTCACCGGCGACTGCGGTGGAATCCTCGACTGTACTTCCGATGGCTCGCCGCCCGCCACTCTGGTCGAGTACTCTATCTACCAATACGGCAACAACGACTTCTACGATATCTCTCTTGTCGACGGCTTCAACGTACCCGTTGAAATCAAGTACCTCTCTCTCTCTCTCTCTCTCTCTCTCTCTCGTATCGAATTTTTGTGCATTAGGTAGCTATCTTGTCTGTGACGCAGGCCTACGACAGGCAGCTGCATGGCGGTAAAGTGCGCGGCGGACGTCGCCGGAGAGTGTCCGGAGGATCTGAAAGTGGCCGGCGGCTGCGAGGGCGCCTGCGACGTGTTCAAGACGAATGAGTACTGCTGTAACTCCGGCAGCAGCTGTGAGCCGACCAACTATTCCAGGTTCTTTAAGAATCTGTGCCCTGATGCTTATACCTACCCAGAAGATGATCCTACGAGCACCTTTACCTGTAAGTCCGGTGGAGATTATACGGTCACGTTTTGCCCCAAGTAGTATAGTATTTCTATGTTCATACTTCTAATAATAGATAATCATATGTGTATATTAGCTATAATAATGGAGAAGGGCATTAGTTTTCTTCTCCTATATGTACAATGTATATATGATACTGATTAAATAAAATTATTTCATTTTTATAGATAGCAGTATTAGCAATCTTTCTCGTGGACTCTGCTGTTGATATTAAAAAAAATGTTTATGTTGAGTGAGAAGCTTTGATTTGAATTCTTTTCCGTTGAAAGTTTTAGTTGAGTAGTTTTTTTCTAAAGCTTATCGGCAGGAAGGTCTCAGCATGTGCTTATTATTAAAATTTGTTAATTGTCTAATTTGAGAACCTGTAAGTCTTACTAAGTAGGTTTGTGACCACCACAAAGAGATTGGTATCCAATATTATCTTTGATTTGATATTTGCAGAACTTATGAGATGCCATTTGATAATTTATCAAATTTTTTTTTATATATGTTCCTTTATTGGATATTGATATGTTCATGGAGTGGCATCAAATCTTCCTCTTGAGACTTAGAGAAGTAAGTGGTATATAAGAGAGAGAGAGAGAGAGAGAGAGAGAGAGCTATAGTGCATACCATTAAAGAGAGGGTGAGTATATAAAGGTTAAAATTTTAAAATAATCACGTTTAAAAACATAATTAGCCAATTAGTCATTAATTTTTTTTTAAAACTAGCAGTCGCGTTAACGCAACCGACACTGATATCTTACATACGAAATCCGAGAAATTTTTTTAAAAAAAAACTGGATCACGGTATTTTGGTCGCATCTTAGCCCGTTTCGAATTTAGCAAGGGCATTGTCTAATCAAGAAATTCCACACGATTTTCATGTCGAAAAGGCAGGCATTTTTTGAATAGTCACTAACAGATATGCATTTAGTCGTCAATCGTTAGCGAGTTTGGTATCTTTGGAATTAACATAAAATTTTCCACGACTTTCATGTTAACCAAAAAAGGCGATTCTGGCTCAAATTTATATTTGACTTTTATAAAATAAAATTTTTTTATACTCAACTTTTTCATATAATAATTTTTTCTACAATAACTACATTAATATTTTTTTTGATAGAAAATTCAGCTATCCAAAATAAACTCTTTTTTTTATATTATTTTTCTTCAAATAATAATTTATGAATATATGAGATTGTATTTTATTAGGGATAAAGTTATATATATATAAAGTAGATATTTGCCGACTTAAGAAAAGATTTCCATCGTCATGGCTGGTCATATGTCATTGGCAGGATCCTTACGCATGCACGTTGGACGGCCATGGGAATTTCCTTGTTTCTAGGACATTTTTCTTCTTATAGCATCAGATGGCTTCAGTGCACAGAGAAATTATTGCGTACACGGGTGGTGGTAAGGGAGTCGAACATAAGGAAGCCGGAAGAGCAGAATCCAGGATTCCCGCAGGCCAAGCCCCTATATCTCTCGAGAAAATATTAGGTCCGGAGTCCGCACGTAGCTTTACATGCGGACTCCACCCATGGTCGAATTATATTTTTTTCCCATTTTAGCTTAACGAGCGAATCGCACGGACGGTGTCAGAAAGGGATGACATATTCACGATGCCATTTACGCTTCCCCAGACCCTACCCGCCTCGCTCAAACAACAGAGAAGAAATCGTTGGAATGCTGAGGAATTTAAAAGAAATATAGGGGGTTTATGGTGTATTTTTTCAAGCAAACCGAGCTCAAAAGAGAAATATAAAATCTCATTTTCTTTTTACAAAAGAACCATGAAGATGGAGAACGTTGAGGAAATAGCGACCAATTTAGCTGAGGATGTATTAAATAAAAATTCATCGGTAATGTTTCTCGTACAATTTTTTATGGTTTGTTAGTGATATTTCATGTCAAGAGAGAATATGCTCATTACATTCCATTGAATTTGGATCTTTTGGTTGATTTTTAATTTTAGTGTTATTTTGTATATATGTACTCTTCTGAGGATACATAGCATTTAGGGACTTCTTTTCCAGTTTATTTTGTCTGCTTCTTGAGATTATGTTTGGCATTCCAATAATTGAACTTGGATGATTATTTTTTGCAGACTCTATGTTCCTATCCGGAGATGAGTATTTTAGACTTCTTTTTTGTTTATTTTGCCTACTTTTAGATTATGTTCATTACATTCCAATGGAGGTAATTTGATGGTTGGATGATTTCCGGTGGTTTTTCTACTGCTCTCCTGGAGGGTACGTGAGCATTTGTGACTTCTTTTCTTTATTTTGTCCGCTTTAGATTATGTTCATTACATTTCAATGGAAGCAATTTGGAGGCTGTTAGGATGATCTTTGAGAGTTTTTTGGCATCAATTCTCTCTATACCTCTCTTAAGGGTACAAATCATTTAGGGACTTCTTTTTTTCAGTTTATTTTGCTTGTTTATTGAGATAATGTTTAGCGCATTCCAATGAAAGCAATTTGAAAGCTGTTAGGATGGTCTTTGGGGGGTTTTATATTATGTAATCTCCAGTACCTCTGAGGTACGCCTGATCATTTAGTGGACTCTTTTTCAAGTTAATTTTCCGCTTCTTAGATTATGTTTATGGCATTCCAAATGGAAGCAATTTGGAGGTCAAGATTAGATGGTCTGGAGTTTTGACTGACTCTGCACTTCTCTGAGGGTACGTGGCTATTATCCTTTTTTTTCCGCTTTTATTTTACCCGCTTCTCGAGAAGAGCATTTATGCCTTTTTCCTAGCTTATTTTATTTAGTTCTTGATTATGTTCATTACATTCCAATGGAAGCAATTTGATGGCTGCTTGGATGATTTTTGGGTGGTTTTTGCATCATTCTCTACCTCCTGAGGGTAAGCATTTAGGACTTTTTTCCTTTATTTTGCCTATTTATTGAGATTATGTTCATTACATTCTAATGTAAATAATTTGGAGGTTGTTTGGATGGTTTCTGGGAGTTTTTTTGGCATATATGTACTCAGACTCTCTTGAGGGTACATCATTTAGACCTACTTTTTCAATTTATCTTGCTACCTCTCTTGAGAGTGCAGATCATTTAGAGTGACTTTTTCCAGTTTATTTTTTGCACGGTTCTTGAGATTATGTTCATTACATTCAATGGAAGCATTTGGAGGAATTTGTTTGGATGGTTTTTGGGGTTTTTTTTGCATCTGTACTCTCTGTACCTCTCTTGAGAATATAAATCATTTATGACCTTTTTCACATTTCTTTGGCACCCTTTGGTTCTCGAAGTTTATGTTTAGGCATTCCAATGGAAGCAATTTGAAGGTTGTTGGATGGTTTCTGGGGTATTTTATTCTCACTGCACCTCTTGAGGGTACAGATCATTTATGGCCTTTTTTCCAATTTATTTTGGCCTTCTTGGAGTAAATATGTTCATTACATTACATCATAAGCAGTTTGGAGGGTGACTGGTTATTTTTTATAGATTTTTCTACATCTGTACTCTCTGTACCTCTCTTGAGGGTACATAACATTTAGGGCTTTTTTCAGTTTATTTTGTCTATTTATTGAGATTATGTTTAGGGCATTCCAATGGAAGCAATTTGAAAGCTGCTTGGATGGTTTCTGGGGGATTTTGGCATCTATACTCTATGTATCTCTCTTGAGGGTATAGATCTTTATGACCTTTTTTCCAGTTTATTTTGCCTGTTTCTTGAGATTATGTTCATTACATTCTAATGGAAGTAATTTGATGGCTGCTTGGATGATTTCTGGGTGGTATTTTGCTCAGATCGTCACATATTTTGAGTTGTTTGGCCAAATGAATGTCAATGAAAGCATGATGAAGTCGTGATGTCTAATGACCCAAATTTGGGAAACTCGGCACCATGCTCGAATGAAACGAGGCGTATGTACTATGACTATACACATCAAATTGGCTTCGTTGTTCTGAAGGACCATACTAGGCTAAACTCCAAAAAAATTGAAATCAAAAGATTTTCTATGTGCAAAAGTCTGAAGAAGTCCGCCTAAATGGCTTAACAAAATTCCGAAAGTTGATACAAGAACGGTTGTCCTACCATGATTAGATTCTATATTGATTTGAGGGGAATTGGACGATTAAAAATATACGTAAAGTCATAATCATTCTTTGCGAGCTCGCCGACCTACATCTTCTCGATCACATGATGATTAGAAGGCGCCCATGTTGAAGACAATGTAGGGTTGGAATTAACCGGCATTCATATATAACTGAGGAAGTTGGCGGTGTAGAGAATATTGGGTTCACAAAAAGAGATGCTTTCAATTTTATTCATAAAGAGAAAATATCGAGGATTACGAATGGTGACAGTAATACATTAATACAGTTATTTTAGGAAAGGCAAGTAGCGGATGGGATGTTTGCATGTGATGTACAAGTTGATGAGTCGGATTGCTTAGTAAGCTTTTTTTGGAGCAATGACATGTCTAGGATAGAATATGATTATTTTGGGATGTGATAATTTTTGATACAAGCTATCAACTCAATAAATATAATCTTGTTTGAATCCCTCTTGTTGGAGTGAATCATCACTGGAAAAATGTATTATTTGGAGTAGCCTTTTTATCAGAAGAGATAATTGAGTCATTCTCATGGCTATTCCAAATATTTCTTCAGTTGATGAGTGATAGACATCCTATAACAATATTCATTGATCAAGATCAGGCTATGGCGAGAGCTATCGAAATTATATTACCGCATACTCTTCATAGGTTGTGCCAATGACATATTTCAAAGAAAGCTCCTTCCAAGGTTCATTGCTTTAATAATAATAAGAGAGTACAAGGGCTATTTTATACATGCATGAGTAAGTGTGACTCAGAGGAAGAGTTTGAAGAAGTTTGGTCTGCCATGCTAGAAGAAGGCAATTTGCATGATCATGCTTGGCTGTCTGAGCTTTATAAGATTAGATCCAAGTGGTCCACTGCATTCAACAAGGACTCATTCTGCATGGGCATCTTGTCAATACAATGTACTGAGTCCATGAACAATGTATGTCACAGAATATCTAAACCAACAAGTTCGCTCACAGATTATTTTTTGGGGTTGGAAAAGGTTATGAAGATATGTCACTGTAATGAACATGACGAAGACTTCAAGTATAGCCAGTCATCGATTATTCCTGTTGTTAAGACCAGTCCAATTCTAAAATAAGCTGCTATGTTTTATACAAGAAAGGTTTATACTATGTTTGAGGAGGAATTTTTGCATGGAGTTGGAGGCCTATCAGTAACTAAGTCAGATGACAACACCATGGAATATTTGGTGAGAAACTTAGAGAATAAAAATGCATCCAAAACATGGACTGTGCATTTCGATGGGATGACCCTAGATGTAACTCGTACTTGCAAAAAATTTGAAATGATGGGATTACTTTGTGCCCACCAGACGTGAGTTCTTAAGACGATGTTGTGTGCATTCACAAGTATCTTCTCATGCGGTTCTACGAGCAAAGAGGGATATTTACATTGATAGTGCATAAAAATTAAGAGATGTGGAAAGCAGATGGAAATGCTACACATTATTTTTTGAATCACATAAGTCGATATGCATATCAAATAAGCGTCAGGGCACAGGGCAATAAGAGAGCTGAGGACTATATGCTTGGATCCTTAAAAAAACTATATGATGATGTCGACTCTATAATAAGTGAGAATTCTCCTCCAGTTGACAGAGCAGTTAAGAAGAAGAAGTCAACCACAATAGATGAGGGAAAAGACATCTTAAAGGATCCAATTAAGCAACGTCCAAAGGGTATTTCCAACTCAAGGCTTAAGGGATATTGGGAGAGATCCAAGAAAGCCAAGAATAATTTTTTATTTACGTATTAGTTTTCAGTATTTTAAATATTGTTGTTAATCTTCAAATAATTCTACTTTTATTATTGCAGAAACCAAAGTACAGTCTGATAGTATTGCAGAACGTGTTTCGTCACAAGTTGCATCACCTATCTCTGTTATGTCAGTGTGTTTTTCAGAGGTACGCACAGAATATCACACATCGATGTTGTAAAAATCATCAACTAATATGATATTCTACATGCAGGAATTTAACTCTAGCTCCACAATCAATAAGTCGGCTGAAGGGTACACTAAGCTGATGATGGATATTATTTCAAGAAAATATTTTAATGCATGACATCATCTAGTTTTGTGTTCTTCGACTGTACAATCTTTTATGTAATGCTTTAGAGTCCCTAAGATGACTCTCTTTAAATTAACAGGCACACCAAGATGTTTAGATCAGATTTAATAGGGATTTTCTCACTAGTCGTTTTGTAGCTCTTTAAGAGTTATTAAGTTAATCCCTGCTAAAGACCTTGTAATCATTCGATTGTAGCAATAAATATGTGCAGTACATTACCAATGGAAGCAGTTTGAAGGATGAGGTTGTTTTATAAGTTTTTCAGATCTCTCAGCATTTCTCTGGGTACGTAACATTTAGGATCTTTTTTTAATTTGTCTGTTTATTGAGATTATATTTAGGGCATTCCAATGAAAGCAATTTGAAAGCTGCTTGGATAGTTTTTGGGAGGTATTTTGTATTTGTACTCTCTGTACCTCTCCTGAGGGTACAGATCATTTATGACTTTTTTTTAGTTTATTTTGCCTGATTCTTGAGATTATGTTTAGGGCATTCCAATGGAAGCAATTTGAAGGTTATTTGGATGGTTTCGGATGGGTGTTTTGCATCTGTACCTCTCATGAGGGTACAAATTATTTATGACCTTTTTCTAGTTTATTTTTCCTGATTCTTGAGATAATGTTCATTACATTCCATTTTATGCAATTTGAAAGTTGATAATTTGGGGATATTTTATCTCAGACTCTATGTACCTCCCGAGGGTACGTGATCATATATAGCCTTTTTTCCAGTTTATTTTGCCTGATTTTAGATATAATATTCATTACATTCCAATGGAAGCAATTTGAAAGCTGCTTGGATGGTTTCTGGGGGATATTTTGCATATGTACTCTCTGTACCTCTCCTGAGGGTACATATCATTTATGGTCTTTTTCCAGTTTATTTTGCTTGATTCTTGAGATTATGTTTAGGGCATTCCAATGGAAGCAATTTGAAGGCTATTTGGATGGTTTCGGATGGGTGTTTTGCATCTGTATCTTTCCTGAGAGTACAAATCATTTATGGCCTTTTTCCAGTTTATTTTGTCTGATTCTTGAGATAATGTTCATTACATTCCAGTTTATGCAATTTGAAAGTTGTTTGGATGGTTTCTGGAGGCTTTTGGCATCAGATTTCCTGCACTTCTTGAGCAAATCATTTATGACCTTTTTTCCAGTTTATTTTGCCTGATACGTGAGATAATATTCATTACATTCCAATGGAAGTAATTTGGAGGCTGTTTGGATAATTTCTAGGATGTTTTCTATATCTGTACTCTCTGTACCTCTCTTGAGGGTACAAAACATTTAGGACCTTTTTCTAATTTATTTTGCCTGTTTATTGAGATTATGTTTAGGCATTCAATGGAAGCAATTTGAAAGTCGCTCAATGATTGTTATATTCACTCTGCACTCTCTGAGGGTGAATATTTGTGGCATTTTTTCCGTTTAATTTGCCTATTTATTGAGATTATGTTTACATTCCAATGGAAGTAATTTGAAAGCTATTGGATGGTTTCGGGTTTTCAGCATTCTCCTGCACTCTTGAGGAATGATCATTTAATATCTTTTCCAGTTTATTTTGCATTCTGTGAGATAATGTTCATTACATTCCAATGGAAGCAATTTGGAGGTGTTTGGATGATTGGGTGTTTTCAGACTGTACTCTCTCCTCTTGAGGGTACATAACATTTAGGGCCTTTTTTTCCATTTATTTTGCTTGTTTATTGAGATTATGTTTGAGCATTCCAATGGAAGTAATTTGAAAGTTAATGGTTTATATTATTCACTGTAATTCTCTTGAGGGTAATATTTACCTTTTTTTTCGTTTAATTTACTATTTATTGAGATTATGTTTGGCATTCCAATGGAAGCAATTTGAAAGTCGCGATGTTTTGTTTTGATCCAGATTCCTCAGACCTCTTGAGCACATATCATTTATGACCTTTTTTTCCAGTTTATTTTGCTTGATTCGTGAGATAATGTTTATTACATTTTAGTGAAAGCAATTTGGAGTTGTTGGATGGTTTCTTCAGATTCAGTTCTATACCTTCTTGAGTACGAACATTTAGGCTTTTTTCAAGTTTATTTTTGGTTCTTGAGATTATGTTCATTACATTCCAATGAAGTAATTTGATGGTCAATGATTTCGTGATAGTTTTTGCTTAGACTGCATTCCTCTCTTGAGGTACAGCATTTATAGACTTCTTTCCCAATTCATGGTTCTTCAGATTACATTCATTACATTCCAATGTCATTTATGGCAAAACTTAATTTATAATTTTAAACTTAACGTTAAATAATTAATTTTACTTTTTATTGTTAGCACAAGCCAACATATATTTATGATCATCAAAATCATGATTATATATTTAAGCTCATGGAGTTAATGATTTCTAATGTCAACTATCAATTGTTTGACATCCGTTCATTCTGACATTCAAAAGTCTAGATTCATATCTATTACATTATATTAATGTATTCTTCATTTTGGAAAAATTAATCTTTTGAGATCAATGAGTTATTAATGAATCATTTGAAATAAATCATATATCAAACTAAATCCTATAGTTCTTAGATTAGATTTTTCAGTCTCAAACAAAATATAGCGTAAGTGAATTCAACTCTAAATATATTCATCTTCTTGCCATGGTCACCAGCTCAGAGAGTTTGTGATTGCACCTATATACTTGCAGATAAACATCCTAACATCATAGCTTGACCTACCCACTCACCATTTTGATTAGCCATTTTAGGATCATTAAAAGATTAAAGATCTTCAACAAGTAATTTGATCCAATAGCAATATAATCTCAATAAGTTGGCAAAAAAAATAGTTAAGAGGAACCAAATTTGAAAACCGTTTTACAATCTCAAGAATGCTCTATAGGTTGGTTTGGATAATGAGTCAAAAAATACTGTGCCCCTAACTTAATATGCCCAACCAGAGTGTCGGCAGATTATTTATAACGTAAGAATAACTCACTCTCGACACACCGTCAAGTGACATGTCGATAAATATTTTGCTGCCTTTAGCCGCACTGCATAACTCTACAAGAAAAGAAGAGAACGATTATAGATTCTATCTTTTATCTAAACAAATAAGAATTGAATCATAATACCCAACATTCATGTGAGATAACATACCCAATGCAAGTATGAAATGTACAAATAGGGACATACTGAGCGAATACTTCTACAAGAAGGCGAAGGCATTGACGTGTGCATCTGATAGATACTAATATGTCAGCAACTCATCGATCTACCCTCGTATAATAAGGATATTCTCAGCCATGAATACATCACTAAGTGAGGAATGTTTGAAAGCGAAGCTTAATTAAATGAATTGGGTATTTTATATAATAAGATCGAGGATTGAAGAATGTACTTGACCTTGAATCGAGAGCACGACGTGTCAACAAGCTGGAGCATCAGCTTAGGCAGGACATCTCTGGATGAGAAGTCTACAAATTGAAATGTCTTTGCTGGCTGTAATGAAATTACTGACGATGAAAGTAACTGATGAAGAGCTAGATTCACTATGAATTAAAGATCGATCTACTGAGATGATTCATACCGACGATGCTCCTCCACCACAATGATAATGTGGGTCATCAACCTTATTGGCTCATCTTTACAACCATAAAAAAATTTAGTGAAATCTATTTCTTTTATCTCAAATTTAAAAGAAAGTAACTTAATACCTCCGGCCTCATCTTGAATGGAGGCACCACATCACTTATTCTTGCTCGTGACTTCCTATAAGTGTGTGGGGGAACATCCTCTTCCTCATCCGCCAGCCTTCACACCAAGTTCAATGCTAGACATGCAAAGATTGTAGTGGCGCAAGAACTCTCACCTACTAGTGAACTCCACATGGGCTTCCCCGCTGGAAGTATCCAACTCCATAATGGAAGCCCCGGTAGCCCACAAGAGCTTCCTCTACGGTAGCCTCCTCAGGGGCTTTCCAAGTGGTAGCCTCCTCAGGGGTACCCTCCACAGGGGAAGCTCCTGTGGTAGCCTCCTCAAGAGTTTCCCCTGTGGTGACCCCCACAGGAACCTCCCCCACACTGGGGGTGGTAGGACCCCGCTACCTGGCAAGAACTTCCTCGATAGCAGCAACCCACAAATCAAGCCCATCCATCCTCTCCGTCATTGTTGCATGAAAAGACAATATTGTATCTTTCAAGTCCCTGAAACCTGCAAGTATCCTCTCCACCGCAAAGCCTATGAGGTAGTAGAGCAGGATGAGATACACTGATGGGAGAATATCGAGGAGAGACATATGGAGAGGGCAATGAACTCATTGGACTTAAAATGGACTCTATCTGTGTATAGATTATTAGGCGGGGACACGATTCAAGGAGCCGTCTCCTTCTAATATGTCCTCGAATGAAAGGCACTGTTAAACCGATAAGAAAATGTGAAGACATACAACATAAATAAAGACATTCTTATATGAACTAAGAGATATTATTATATATCACCTGGTGTCCTCCCAAACTAGTGAAAGCATTATTTGGAAACTCTATTTTTGCCCATCGCAAAGATAATGGCTTTCGATGGAAATGAAGGGCTTATGATGCTTATGTGCTCAATGAATATTTAAAACAATTAACTTCAACGCATTAAATTACACATTCTTGGAGATATATAACATACCATCAGAAGAGTGACAAAGCCACTCATGTAATCGACTGCCCTCTGGGTCTAAATCTTTGATGTAATAACATCAAATTGGGAAACTAGAAAGTCCCAAATTGCCTTTGCCCAGTTGTATTCAACAAATTTATCTATGTCATCGGCATAGGCAATCAATTCTGATGCCACCCTATAGTTGTGATATACAAAAAATAGATTTGACAACAAAAAATATATGTACAAGCGCACTGATGTGAAACGAGCCATCCAATGCTCAAGTTGATTCTTGTAGTCCATGAATCAAGCGACAAGGGATTGCCATAAGACCTTTTCTCGTTTGGCATCCCTATCATTACTGCAACTTCATCGGGGGTGAAAGGAATGCACTGTCCACCCAACAAGAAAGCTTGCTTTTCTATGTCCCAGTAAGACAGGATCGATGTAATGACAACTGAGTCTTGCTTAATTCCGTGGAGTCTAATGAATTGATGCAGATGAAGCCTCTTTAAAATGTCAGTGGCTTCATCAGTAAAGTGTGCTGTAATATTATCAAACACAGTTCTTACAATGGTAGGCTTGCATCACGAAGTTATCCTTTTCCCAGACATGGTAAACTTCAAAAAGAAAAGTCAGTAGGTAATGAGTACATATGCAAATCACCTATCAAAACCAAGTGAACAGCTTCCAAATTGTTCCTAATAAATTGTACATATGCAAAAAAAAACCCTAAACCATCCAAACAGCCTCCAAATTGCTTTCATTGGAATGCCCTAAATATAATCTCAATAATTAGGCCAAAAGAAACTGAAAAAGTATATCATAAAAGATCTGTACCCTCAAGAGAGGTACAGAGAGTACAGATGCAAAATACCCCCCCAAAAACCATCCAAGCAGCTTTTAAATTGCTTCCATTAGAATGCCCTAAACATAATCTCATTAAACAGGCAAAATAAACTGAAAAAGAAGAAGTTCTTAAATGATATGTACCCTTAAGAGAGGTACAGAGAGTGATGTCAAAACCCCAAAACCATCCTAACACCTCAAATTACTTCCATTGGAATGTAATGAATATAATCTAAAGAAGTGCAAAATAAACTGGAAAAGAAATCTAAATGCTCAGACTCCGTGAGAGGTACAGAGAGTACAGATACAAAAAACTATCTAGAAATCATCCAAACAGCCATCAAATTGCTTCCATTAGAATGTAATGAACATAATCTAAAGAAGTAGGCAAAATAAACTGAAAAAAGAAGTTCCTAAATGCTTTGTACCCTCCAGAGAGGTACAGAGAATAAATATGCAAAAAAATACCCAAAAATCATCCAAGTAGCCAACAAATTGCTTCCATTGGAATACCCTAAATATAATCTTAAAAAATAAGCAAAATAAACTGGAAAAAAGGCCCTAAATGTTCTCGCCTCAAGAGAGGATGCAAAAAATACTTAAAACCATCCAAGACCTCTAAATTGCTTCCATTGGAATGCCCTAAATATAATCTCAAGAAGAATGCAAGATAAATTGAAAAAAGTTGGTCCTAAATGATCTGTACCCTTGAGAGAGGTACAAAGAGTACAGATATAAAATATCCCCCAGAAACCATCCAAACAGCCTTCAAATTGCTTCCATTAGAATGCCCTAAATATAATCTCAAGAAGGCAAGATAAATTGAAAAAAGTAGGCTCTAAATGATCTGTACTCTCGAGAGAGATATCAAAGAGTATAGATATAAAATACCCCCTAGAAACTATCCAAACAGCCTTCAATTTGCTTCCATTGGAATGTCATAAATATAATCTCAATAAACAGGCAAAATAAACTGGAAAAAGGTCATAAATACAAAATATCCCCCAGAAACCATCCAAACAGCCTTCAAATTGCTTTCATTGGAATGCCCTAAATATAATCTCAAGAAGAAGGCAAGATAAATTAAAAAAGTAGGCTCTAAATGATTTGTACTCTCGAGAGAGTACAGAGAGTACAGATGCAAAATATCTCCCAGAAACCATCCAAACAGCATCCAAATTACTTCTATTGGAATATAATAAACATAAACTGTGAACCAGGGCCAAAAAAGCGTGATAAAGGTCATAAATGATATGTACTCTCAAGAGAGGTAGAGTACGATGCAAAATACCCCAAACTATCCAAACAAACCCAAATGCTTCCATTGGAATTTAATGAACATAATCTCAAGAACCAGGCTAAAGAAACTAGAAAAAAACCCTAAATGCTATGTACCCTCGAGAGAGGTACAGAGAGTACAAATACAAAATAACCTATAAAAATAATCAATCTTTCACTGGACGGTGAAAAGAACAGAGTAAACCCTAAATTCATTCAAGTTTGAGAATGCATGTGTAAATATCTCATGTTGTCACCTACAATACCTCAATTTTTTATTTGCTATATCATCAGCGGCGACGCGGCACCGATCGAGAGCGGAGCTAAGTGAGAAAAATCCTTCTTGAAAGAAAGCCCTAAACGTTTCGGACGAGGAATGTCAAACGACATTATCTCTTTCTTCTCCCCGTTTGAACAAGACGGCCGGGTTGGGGTGAAATGCCATGAATACGCCATCCCTTTACAAGCCATCTTCACCATCGCCCGTTAAGCTAAAATAGGAAAAAAATATTGGACACGCCGCCATGGATTGAGTCCACATAAAGCTTGCACGACTGACGTAATATTTTCTCCTTATCGACTTTGATATTGAAATCAAGTACCTCTCTCTCTCTCTCTCTCTCTCTCGTATCGAATTTTTGTGCATTAGGTAGTTATCTTGTCTGACGCAGCTCACACGTGCTGATGGTGGTAAAGTGCGCTGACGTTGTCTGTGGAGGCTGAAGTGGTTTATGCAGGGCACCGAGACATGTTCAAGAAGAATGAGTAACTCGACAAGAATCCGAGTAATTAACTATTCCGTGTTCTTTAAGAATCGTGCCACGATGCTTATACCTACCCGTAAGATGATCCCAGCACCACTGTAAGTCCGATGGAGATTATATGGTCACATTTTTCCCCAAGTAGTATAATATTTTTATGTTCATACTTCTAATAATAGATAATCATATGTGTATATTAGCTATAATAATGGAGAAGGGCATTAGTTTCCTTCTCCTATATGTACAATGTATACATGATACTAATTAAATAAAATTATTTCATTTTTATAGATAGTAGTATTAGCAATCATTCTCATGGACTCTGCTATTGATATTAAAAAAATGTTTATGTTGAGTGAGAAGCTTTGATTTGAATTCTTTTTCATTGAAAGTTTTAGTTGAGTAGTTTTTTTCTAAAGCTTATCTAGGAAGGTCTCGATGTGCTTATTTATTATTAAAATTTGTTAATTGTCTAATTTGAGAACTGTAAGTCTTACTAAGTAGGTTTGTGACCACAAAGAGATTGGTATCCAATATTATCTTTGATTTGATATTTGCAGAACTTATGAGATGCCATTTGATAATTTATCAATTTTTTTTATATATGTTCCTTTATTGGATATTGATATGTTCATGGAGTGACATCAAATCTTCCTCTAGAGACTTAGAGAAGTAAGTGGTATATAAGAGAGAGAGAGAGAGAGAGAGAGAGAGAGAGAGAGAGGCTATAGTGCATACCAGTAAAGAGAGGGTGAGTATATAGAGGCTAAAATTTTAAAATAACCACATTGAAAAATATAATTAGCGAATTAAGCGTTAATATTTTTTTTAAAACTAGGCACAGTCGTCCATTTAATGGGCAACTGGCACTGATGGTACCTGCACAGTCACGCCGTGGCTCCAGAGAAATTTTTTAAAAAAAAAAACTGTGGATCAACCGTGGTATTTTGGCTGTACCGGAGTCATCCATTGTCAAAATTTAGCGAGCTTAGTATCATTGAAATCAGCACAAAATTAAACGACTATCATGTTGACCAAAAAAGGTGATTGTGGCTCCTTGCATAGCATATTTCGCCAATGAGCAAAAAATTAGCGGTGCAATTTTGAATAGTGTGATCAACCGCAGTATTTTGGCCATAACGGAGTCATCAGTTATCAGAATTTAGCAAGGTTGGTATATTTAGAATCAGCACAGAATTTCCCATGACTTTTATGTTGACCAAAAAAGGAGATTGTGGCTCCTTGCATAGCAGATTTTGCCAATGCTCAAAAAATCAGCGGCGCAGTTTTGAATTGAACAACTAGCTGCGGTATTTTAGCCTTACCGGAGTAGTATGTTGTCGAATTTAGTGAGCTTAATATTGTTGGAATCGGCATGAAATGCCCCACTACTTTTATGTTGATACAATGATGTGATTTTGGACCGCTGCACAACAATTTTTGTAGATATGTATGGATTCAAAATAGCAATAGTGGATGGATCATTACAAAGTTTGCAAGAAAATAATGGATGTGATAATCTCATTACAAAGTTTGCAAACTGAAACAGCTACTCAGCATGATAAATTCATAACTTTTATCTACTTCTCCAAATTTCTAAATCTGACAGTTCAATACCAACAAATTATATCTGATATTTCGTAGGAAAAAAAATGCAAATTACTTAAAATGAAAATATATAATATAGATAAACGGTGTCTTGATATGCAGTGTACATAAGAAATATAAAACATTGACAAAATAGTGTACATCAAGCTATCAAATGATCTACAACTCTGATGACAACCGACGCCTAATGACGGTCGCATGGTGGAAGTGCCACTCTAGAGTATACGAAAGTGTGTGGTCGCCGAGGACGGTCGCAAATGGTGAGGCCGCATCATCTCCGTCGTGGTCTACTGGATCATCGAGTGGTGTAACATCGAGTATCTTCTGTGATGGTCCTACCTGGAATGGGACGGTGGGATACACTCTGTGCATATGCGGCATGTTGACTGATGGGTGATGATACATAGGAGGGCTTTGCATGCTATGACTGAAATGGATTGAACATGACTTCCTGATAAGAGTACGGAGTTGGTGTACCAAATGGGTAACTGTATGGACCAACATCTGGTATAGACGATGGACCTGTGTCAAATCCTACAGTATGTGGCTGAGAAAATGAAGGTCCTAATAAACCAACCCGAGAACTCATTGCACTCTGCTTCAACCATTGCAAATGCCAGAGGATATAAGCCATTATTTACATCAATACTAACTAAAGTAAGAAGAGTACCTCTGTACTTTCCCAAGAGAAATGTATCGTCAAGACTTAAAACTAGTCTGCAAAATTTCTAACCGACTATAGATGATCCAAATGACCAGAATATGCACTGAAAATGGACAGATTCACTTGACTGAATGCAGTACACTGTGTCAGGCATAACTGCACATATAATAGCCAGAAGGTGATCTAGTGAACGGTATGACTCTTCCCAACTACCAAAAGTAGCCTATATAGCCTTTCTGCGTAGATCCCAAGCTTTCATATAGGAGACCATAATGTTAAATTTTGATTTCATACGACCAATAATTTTTCTGGGTTTTAAATCCAATGTGTATCTAATGACAGGTTGGATGTAGTAGCTAATAAACTGTGAGGTGCACTGCATGTGTTCGGTGCTCAATATTGAATGAGAACATGTGTGTGGAGCTATCATACTAGAAATCCTCCAAGCACCACCAAGCCTCTTGCTCGCCCGAGCATGTAGACGCCACAAGCATGACCTACTGGAATGACTGCTATGTATGCAAAGTATAGTGAACCTCATCTTGTTAGAGTCATATGTTACATATTCCACGTTATTTGTTATGGACCAACCCTGAACAGTAAATTTAAGGTGTCTTTTGTCATGGAAACACATCCCCTCATTTAATTCTACTGGAATAAAATTATCTTCTAGAAAAATAGAATTTGCTTAGAGGCCATAGAAGTTCAGTTGTTCATCCCATTCTTGTGTTGTTTGGCAAGCCTAAATGTAATCATTGCTACTAAACATGTGTTCTTCAGCACTGATTATTTTGTTAGAGTAATCTCTTAGAAAATGAGCATTCCCAGAGTTTGGAAATTATTCTTCTCCAATGTCACCTTCACTATCATCTGTGTTAGAACTCATTGCACTAGATATTATTTTGTAGCCCTCATCTTCAGTTGGTAAAGGTGCTACATGATCGCCATGATATTCACCCATACTAGCAAAAGTCGAGACAATATGATGAACATGAATAGGAGATGCAAATACATCTCTATCATCAGTGGTGCGCATTTTAATGCAATGTATAAGATTAAAATGGAAAAGATTAATTAGATAATGACCTCGAGGTACGTACTTATGAAAACCTTCATTGAGGTCGGTCTGATATGGTTCCTGTGATAGTATAGTGTTGTGGATAGCTTCAGTTGGATGTAATTCAACTCCAGTGAAATTATGAACTTTGCTATCATCTGTTTGTTTCAACTCAATTTTGTTGTATATAATTACACGTTGTATACTTGCTGCATTAATGACTGACTCACATACTTCATCATTTAATGGAGTAGTAATGAAACTAGCACCAACAGAAAATCTAAATATGAGATTAATCATAAACTGTGTCAAATCAACTTTCAGTGACCTCATGATTCGATTCTATATGCTTGTAAAATCAGTCCATCGTGAAACTTGTATAGGACAGTTTTTTCCACCAATGTACGTAGGGAAGAAATCATCACTAATACTAAGTTGGCCGCCGTAATATAATACTAAACATATTATGTCTGAACTCATATTTGAATCTACAAATATATATTGTCGACAGGAATGCTGAATAGCACACCTGTTTAAATCAATTAGATTCATAAGAACTGTATGGATCGCACTGAGACTCAATTTCTATTAAAGTAAAGACAACCAAAATGAATACCACCTAGAATTTTAAACCCCAAATCTTATTTTCCATTTTGACATCTAATCAATTCATTCACAACATAAAACACATTCCAAAAGTCTATAATAAAATTCACATAATACATGTGTGCATCAATCTCACATGAGACATCCTAAACAAAAATAAGTAAGTAATCTAGAGTGCTTGCCTTTGTAAAATGAATTGCATACAACACAATTATCTTTGCATTTTAAAAGCTCTAACAGACTTCCGTGTATCAGCCATAAAGGTAAGACCACCAACCACATATCAAGAAATCCCACAATCAACTCGCACATACTAAAGGAGTATCAGTCATGTGTTCCTCATTTTTTTGCAAAATTACAATTTCCCTAAAATATCAAATCCACCAACAAATGTGTAAACCCTAAAACTAGTTAATCACATGATAAACTAAATAATCAAATATTAGAACACATGAAATCAACATTACATTTGTCTAAAATCAACATCACATAAAATCCACATAAAATCAAACTTAAATAAAAAGGAGTTCCAAAAAATACTTAAAAAATTCTTTCAAAAAAATTTAAATCCACTCCAAAGTTAACCTAAATCATAATACTAGCTAATCACATAATACACTAACTAATAACATGATAAAACACAAAAATCAGCTTGCATATTTTTTTTAAAAATACCTAAAAACACTTCCCCGGAATGGTCGGTTTTTCACGGAAGTGGGCGTGAAGAGTTTGGCCCGATTTCAGGCAAATGGGCGGTCAAGCGGCGAAGGGGCGACGTCTCTAGAAGAAAGATTAGGAAAAAAATCGAGATCGGGAGGCTCTGTCCCGATCTCAGTGTAGTTTTTTTTAAAAAAAATATTTTAGGTCAGTCGCTCGTTAAAAGGACTATGCCTAGTTTTAAATTTTTTTTTAATGCCTAATCCGCTAAATATGTTTTCAAATGTGCTTATTTTAAAAATTTAGTCGTATATAAATCATTAATGGTGAAAAAATTACACCAAAGATCAAGTGAGTCTAAGCTCAATAAGTCAAAAAATATTAGAGAGCTGGAAAATCTAAAGTGTTTTTAAAAAATTTCCCAAAAGATCTAAATATCACAATTATTCCTCCTAACTCTTCATTTATAGGGGGAAATCTTTTTAAAATAAGTATCGTTATAAACGTAATTTGTTATAGTCGCCCACTAAGTGAGCGGCTAGGTAGCCACGTCGGAGTCGATGTGGCGTGAAAGTTGCCATGTTAACGTGAAGCCAGTCGCCCACTTGGTGGGCTACTAGCGGAGAGATAAACAAAATTAGGTCGATCGACCTATTGGCCCTATTCTTCCTCTGTTCCTCTCAATCCACCCCTTGTCGCGTCTCCGACGACTCTGAAGCCGCCTTTTTTTCCCCTTCCGAGCTCGTGATCTTCGTCAAGATCCGCAAATCGCATTGCTCCAACCACCGGCATTATTTCATCTTTTTCCCCGACAGCTGCGTCTATGGCAATTGACAACTTCCCTCTCCATTTAACAGCCATTGGAACCCAACATTAGCTTCCAGGGATGATTTCGGCGGCTCCATTCCGTTCGGGGAAGTTTTCTGCGGCGAAATATACAGTTTTTTGCGCACATTCCCATCGAACTTCATCAACACACAGTAAATCCCTATTTTTTTCTCATTTATAAATTAATAGATTATGTGTTCTGGGGTGTAGAGCTGTATGGTTAGAATTTTGTGATTAGATTTGATTTGTAAGTTTGTGTTGGCGTTGTGATTCAGGTAATTTATTTGTAATTTTAGGTGAGAGTAGGTTGAGTATACTATTATTTAGGGTCTAGACATATTTTTGAATGGTATGAGTTGAGTTTAAGTTGTTGCAGTTGGCCTATAAGCTTAGAGCCCCATTACTTGTAGTCGCATTTAGGAGGCGGCATTTGTGTAACGTGTCGATTGGTTTAAATTTCTTATGATTTACGTAGTTTGTTCTACAAATATATTTGAACTCGCAATATTTTTTTTAGATTTAGAAAATATTGTTATGATTGGTTATTTTCTAGTTATTTGAGGAATGAATAGAGAGTTTGTTTCGCTGATCCTTTTCTATGGAGGCGAACTAAGTATCGATGAGCAGTTCACTCTAAGTTATGTGAGAGGGCAAAATCATCCAGTTAAGGTTCTGTGGCACAACACCTTATTGGAATTGAAATAATAAATTATGAGATCTTTGCACATTAATTCAGATCATTACTCTGTAAGTCTTACATGTCGTTATCCGATGGGTAACAGATTTATAACGTCTGTTATATCTAACGATGAAATTTGCGATGTTACACTGGATGAAGCTTCCCGTCATATATTAATGTTATATGTGGAAGTGGAGGATGTTATGTTGCATCCACATCAACTGATCCGGTAATAAGGTCAGTAGATATACCAATGACGCATACACAGGATTTCATCGCACATGCACCTGTGGCAACACGGCGCAACTTTGATGAGTTGATTCCCAGGTAATACCTTGTCAACCTTTCCCTGTTTATACTTGTAATATTTAATATTAAAGTTTGTCATCATACTTATGAGTTTTGTGGCAGCAATGATGTTATTTATCGTTCATAGGAATCGTATGTGCCTCAGAGTGCTGCAGACGATGATGAGTATCAGACTATGAGCAGTGATTCAAGTAGTTAGTATGAGCAAGATATCAGTGATGATGATTATTCAGTTAGGTTAGAAGCTACTGTGATTAGGAATATAACCGGTCATGATCTTCTAAGAAATCATTCACTCTAGGATATTGATAGTGAAAGTCAGATGTTGTCCACAAACGAGTATGTACGGATGTGTCAAAGTACGAGAGAGTTGGACAATGATATTTATTTTGACAGTCCATCTGATAAAAATGTTATAACAGACGATATTGAAATCCCATGTGACATTGTCGAAGGAATGTATTTTACAAGTAAATGAAGTCTACAGTTTGTTGTTATTGGGTGGTGTATAGTGAATAATGTTCAGTTCCAAAAAATTACCTCTAACCAGAAGAACTATATGGTTACATATGTACATCATGATTATCTACCGGACTATGTAATTAGCATTTGCATTGTAACAACAGCCGACGCTTAGGGGCTGCTTGGAGAATATCTAGAATTGGGGAACACCATAGATGTACCAATACAGTTAGCATGGCGGTCATCGGTAGTGCAGTTCTAAATTCATAGCTTATTTCATTATACCTGTGATCAGATATCAAATTGATCTAAAACCTAAGGAGATTATAGATAGAATGGAGTCAAAGTTTAATATTAAAGTTTTCTACATGAAGGCCTGGGAAGCAAGGCGTAAGACAATAAAAATAATGTTTGGTAGTTGGGAATAGTCTTACAGGACTCTCAACCTTTACATGGAATCAGTTTCTGCTACTTTACCTGGTACAATCTACAGAATTCAGTTTAGCAGCACACAACATTTCCAAGACTTTTTTTGGGCATTTGGTCTTTCCATTATGGGCTGGGGTAGCTGCCGCCCAGTGCTCAGCCTAGACGATATATTTTTGTTAGGCAAGTACCATGGTACGTTATTAACTATTGTCGAATAAATGGAAATAATGAGTTGTTTCCTCTTGCCTTTGCTGTTGTAGAGTCTGAGTCGACTGATTCTTGGTTAATATGCTTACATGATATGCTGCCTCGTGTCTTCTAGACGTGATTTGTGCATCATATCTGATAAACATGTTGGTTTGACGTGGGTGTAGAGAAATTTTCCATGGGCTGCTCACAGACACTACTTGCGACATCTTCGTGAAAACTTTAAGAAGGTGATACATAGATTAGGGATTGGTGATGTTGAATTTCTATGCCAGAAGATGTATATGACAGAAATACTTATTAGGTGTTTCTTACTGGTGGATACATCAGGTTCTGAGGTCCACCTGTAGTATCTTTCACTTCTAGAGGACTTAGATTCATTCAGTACGCTGGCTATAGAAGGAGCAATTCTAGCTCACCTCTATAGAGAACTCTATGAGTTGACTAGGCCCAGCAAAGCCAATATGGCTGGCTGTCTAGACCTCCTACAGATATGGTCTTGGGAGCATATTCATGTGGGGAGGCCAACCTTATATGTGTCATATTCAACTGATCTTGACGGTCTCAGCATTGGGTTGAGGTATATTTTACTTTCTGCACTTTCAAATTTTTAGCTTATATGTTTGTTTAAACTGTGTTGTGTGCATAGGTGGAACGAGAGATATATTCTCTAGATGCCAATGATGAACGTTGCATTATATAGAAATGAGCTGGATTACTTGTTGCATACTCAGGTTGGACTTGTAGGGTACATTTCAATTCAAATTTCTATAATGCATATTCTAATTTAACATAAATTTTAATATGTGCATGTGATTTGGGAGCTCTACATTGAGCAGATCACGCTACGTTTGTTACATACATGCTTAGTAGGCTCTGATATATGGTTGACACAAGTCCTGCTGATCAGCTGGAAGAGGGTGGAGTGGCATTTACCTGATTGAGTGCTGCGACAGTTCGGACTCATACCCAGAATAAATGTGACATCAGTTGACTCTAGTTTCAAAAGGGTCGATGGTCGAGGCAAAGCGGATGTCGACTGGGTTGATTATCATCAGGTGCACATTGCCGCTTAGGAGAGGCGGAGGGATTATCTCGTCAAGGGCTTGGATGAAGATGAGGACAGGCTGACAACTATCAATCAGTACATGTGCTGGTTCAGATCTTGGGCTTCTCTCTACTTACTGGTCGCCCCGACAAATCCTCCGACCACTTACTATCAGCACTAGAAGCATATATGTAAGCGTTAACATAAGTATTCATTTGAATTCAATATGTTACTTGAGGCTAATTTCACATACTATTTTTTCATGTAGTCAAGAACATCTTGGTAACTCAAGACATCTTCCAGCCATATTTTGGCCGTGTGGATGAGCATGAGCTACGGGAGCCATCGATAGGTACGAGGTGCTATGCAGAGACTTGCGATTACATGTATATATTAGGGACAAACATTATGGATCAGAGCCTACATAGGATGTCCCACACCATGATTGGAGCATTGGGTCATCTACATATGCTGATCCAGGTCCATCTATGTCGTCGATCCGTGTCCTTCTACATACCAAAGATACGCATGAGTCACAACCACCTATCTTCCATCAACGACTATCCGGCCTTGAGACTTTCAAAGATCTTGCATTGGAGGGCCACCATCACCGCGTGATCGCCCATCACGCACCAATACACACACGGAGTTGTGCGATTCCACGCAGACGACAGAGGCATTAGATGTTTAGGATAGTCTATTTTTGCATTTGTACTATATTTATTCTTATCTATTTTATTTTTGTTTCTGGATCATCCATTTATGTAAATACTTGTACTCACTTTTTTGAATGACTTGTAGAACTTATATTCATTTTTGTAATGAATCATCCATATATTTATTTTTAGATCTACTTAAATAAAAACGTACAGACTCTAAGGTTGACCTCTATAATTGATGATAAGAGCTTAAAGCTTACAAATGGAACATCTAAACCTAAAGCAAAAACATAAGAGCTCAAAGCCAATCCTTGATGTAAAAAAAAAATTTCCTCTACAGGCTAGTCGCCCAATTAGTGGGCTTCGTAAATAAAGCCGCCTAACCGCTTCAATGCTAACGCGGCAACTCACCATGCCGACGACGCCTTAGGGGCGACTATACCTATTTCTAAATTTTTTTTAATACTTAATTCCCTAATTAAGTTTCTAACGATATTTATTTAAAAAAAAATCCCCTTTATAGGGCTAGAAGACTACATAAATGATTACACCATACACATAAAATATTAAAAGAAATGAAGATTTACATACATACCACACAATTCTTATGCATTTACATATCTAACGCCTAAAGTTGGATATTTAGTTATCTAACACTTTCCTATGCTTAAAAATATGTATTTCATTTTTAAAGAGTAAGTGATTATGATATTTTTGATGTGATATTAAAGATTGGGGTGTTATATACATAAAAAAAATTGGAATTTATGTATTATATATATAAATACATAAGGATTGTATGGTATGTATGCAAAACCCCTAAAAGAAAATATACAATATTTGGAAATGCGCTAATACAAACATATATATAATGACTTAGTGTAACGTGAGGTGTTGCCTCGTGATAAAGTAGCCTCCCATGGAGGTCAACTTATTAAATCCTCAATATGGTGTAATTTTATTCAAAGAATAAAGGTTACTCTTCTTCTTTTTTTAAACTCAACTTTGTATCTCATTCATTGGTGAGATTGTGTGTTTCATTCTTCACGAGGGCACAGTGATTATTCTATTACTTTTTAGCTAATGCGCTTGCATTATTTATATAATAAGGCTTTATGATCCACCCATCCAAATAATGAGAGAGATACACTTGTAGTGGAGAACAATGGTTATAAAATCATAAGTCACTTGAGGGCTTAGATGTGAATATTAGATGAGTTGTGGACAAAGAACATAAAAATACTATTAGCTTAGCACTACTCTATAGCTTGGCTTAAATTACTTGCACCTTATAATAATTGTTTGGGCTTTGAATGTTTATGTGGTGATTAGAATATTTGCTTTAGTGTTGATATTATAAAATAAAATTTTATATTTAGCCTAACAATTTTATACTCTTGATGTTAGCATAATCTTATGATCACTATACTTTATATTTATGCATTTATATAACTTAGGTTTTAGGTTCATGGATATAAGCTCACACAATTGCTTTAATCTATACCTTCAATTTAATTATGTATTGTTGCTTGTAGAATTGGGTTAATTAGTTATAAGTGTGGCTATTTAATTTATTGAAAGTAAATAATATTGGAAATACTTGTACATTTTTTAGTATTAATCTATACATATTGTTAAAAATTTGTCTCCAATCCTTATACATTTATATATTTACATTATTAACAATATTTATAGCTTTTATTTGTTATTTAATCGATATATCATTTATCTTGTTAGTATATTTTTTTAAAGTAAATTACATGTGTGTGAACAAGTAAATCATATGAAGAGGGTGTAATGTGTTATTTGTTCTATAAAGAGAAACCAATTTTTTTTTTTAGAATTATGAAATCAAGTAATCAGCACATTTTCAATGCAATAAAATATATTTAAACAATGATTAAGATTTTTTTTATATTTAGTCATTTGGTAGGTTTTGGTTAGAGATAATATAATTCTTTTAATTTAATTCCCTATGTTATAATTTTAAAATAAAAGATTTCATTTTCAAGTCATAAATATGGTTGAAAATATAATTAATCAAAATTTTAAATGTTTTTTTAATATATGAGCAACTAAATGATCCCTTATATATATATATATATATATATATATATATATATATATATATATATATATATATATATATATATATATATATATATATATATATATAAAATAACATATAGAATGTATTGAGTTCATATTGACTTGAAGGCAATAATGGAATCAAGATTTCATTATTGAAGGGGGTCAATCATATATATATATATATTTATAACCTAATTCATTAATGATTTCTACTCTTTTACTTGTGATATGAAGTATGTAGCTTTTATTTATAATTTTTTCTATTAATTATGTCTAGTGTTTCACTCATTTATTTATTTTATTTCTTTATTAATTATAGAAAAATTAGATAATTACTTTGTTTATAATTATCACACTTTAATACATCTAGTCATAAAACTACTTCTTATCAAACCTAGTTCTAATCCTATTTAAATAGTAAAACAAATTAGTGCAACACTTAATTATATTATAATAAAATTAATAATACTCCATAAATTGTAGTAAATGAGCATAATCAATAACATCATATTAGATGGAGATTACATTTATATATATATATATATATATATATATATATATATATATATATATATATATATATATATATATATATATATATATATATATATATATATATATATATATATATGTATGTATGTATAAGTAGCTTGATTATGATCATTCATCTCATGTAATTTGTACTTACATTTTATTGTATCCTTATCTTCTATAGATCATTCATTTTTCATTTCATAACCACTTGGTTTCCTCTTTTTCTTTTTTTTCTTTTTTTTTTTTTTTGGTATTTTTTAGTGTAGATAACACTGTAATGTAAGGTTTCAAAAAAGATTTTAAATATTAAACAAAAAGACTGTGAGATTGGAGTTCCTATAGCTCAATTAAGGTTGAACTATAGTTGAATCAAATGACATAATAAATATTTAAATTATGGGGCTTTTACATATACTATCACTCAATTCTTACATTTTTATAAATTAATCATCTTCAATATCAAAATTTCAAATTTACATTCAAATATTGAAAATCTTAACAAAAGCCTAACTCATATTTTTCATTTTTGTAAAATTTCTAAAAATTTGATCATGTCATAGTTCGAAAAAATGATGAAGATGATTAAACTATAAATGCATATATTTTAGGTGATTGATTTGTAAATATCCTTTAAATTATATAATAAACTATTTTTACCAATTAAAATTCGAATTTAAGAATCTAAATTAAAATTTTAGGATATAATATTTTAATTATTTATTTATATTTTAAATATTAATATGGGAGGTCTATCATATTTATATTTTTTACAAGTCCATGCCCTCTAATATAAATTAGCAACACTATTAAAATCACCATAAAGAAATGTGTAGTTCATATTGGCTAATTTAATAAACAATCAATATTGGAGCTTTATTCAAATTTTGCTTAATGCATCTTTAAATTTTTTTTTACCAATATAATTTTTATGTTCATTACAATGATATATATATATATATACAAAAATAAATTTTTAATAAATTACAATAACTTGATCTATACAAATAGATACACCTTTTTCATAACTAGAATTCATTAATGAAATCTTTTTAAGAATAATAAATATGAGATGAAATATGCTTCACTAAAGTGATACATTACCTCTAATTTCAAACTAAATAGTTCTCATTAGTCTCAATAATTTTGTTTATAAAATATGTGAGATCTTTGAGAGAAATACTTGTTTGAATTATTATTCTTTGACTATTTTTTCCAGCAAATGTTCAACAAAGTGGGCTATTTTCTTATTTTGTACTTATCATAATGTATAGAAATATTGATATTTGATTTAGGGGTTATTTGGAAGGAAAAATTTTGGGTGTTAAATAAAATAAATGTATGAGTTTTAATTTTTTTTGTGTTTGATATGTTGCGAAATAAAATTTTCAAGGTAATGTATTTAGAATACATTACAAAGATTATTTTTTTGTGTATTTAAAATTCGTCCGATTTGGGCGAATTTCAAATACACGGCCAACAGAAATAATATCACCACCCACAACTTCAAAAATACTTTACATTATATTTATTTTACAAAACAAGAAAAAATATAAACTCGTTATTTATAAAATTTTCAACCAAATAATTCTTTTTATATCGAGATCTTATATATAACACAAGAATATATACATTCCAAAAACATTTGAACCTTGTTTGAAGATATATTCAAACATCATATTTGAATAAAATTTAGTCTTGATTCAAACAAGATTTAAATAATTTAAACTAAATTCAAACAAATTTCAAAGAAGAATTGCATCATGTTTGAACAAATTGGGATTCTATTAGAACATGGTTCAAAGCTCATGAAAACATGATTTTGAACAAGATTTTAGTGAGGTTCAAATAATCATCAAAAAAGGTCCATATTCAAAGAAGCTTCACAGGCTTTTGATCGAATCGTGTTCAAACCTATCTCTTTGATCCCCTATCGAAGCCTGCGTTAAGCTTTTAATGTATATAAATCATTATATACACTGTTACTTTATTATCCTACGACAAAGAGAAATCTCAAATGAAAGGGCGATTTAATTAGCTATAGGGTTATTATAGATATAATAAAGGCATTTACATAAAAAATATATATATTTACAGAGATAACTCTTCAAATAAAAAAATAAAAAAAATAAACAAACTACGATGACACTTGTCTAATTAAATGTATTATGAGTCGTATAAAATCAATTTTTTCATTTTGACCCTAAAACCTTGCTTTAGATCCTTCTAAAGTCTTTGATGATATGGAAAACATTTAGAAATTTCCATGGCACAACGAACATTTGTACATATTGAATACCAAATTGCATCACATTTATATAATAAAAGAAAAAAAAAGCTTGAAAACATAATTTTCCCAACAAATGTATACAAAAATACCACAAATTTCAACTATTTATAAAACTAATATTCTCCTATTTTCATTCGACACCCATCAAAACATCAAAATTTAAAACAAAATCCCAATAAACATATATATATTTTTTGATTCATTACACAATCAATAATTCATTTTTTTGAATAAGTAATAAACTTATAGATAAACATACTTTATAAAATATAAAATAAATATTAAAATCAACCTCAAATTAGAGCAAATTGAATTCAACTTTAAGACTACTAAAATTCTAGCAATTTATCAAAGTAGCATTTACGCATAATTCTTATATATTTACATACCTAATACATAAACTTTGAAATTTACACATATATTAATATTACATTGAAAATAACTATATTAATTTTTTTTAACAAAAATGCTATATTTACAAATATCAAATTTTAATTGTTAGATATGTAAATCCATAATAAGTGTGCGCAAATAGCACAAATTTCCCTTATTAAAAAGTATAATTATAACCAATTACTCAAAACAAAAGCATAAAAGTTCCCACAATTATGAAAGCACAAAGTCCCCCTCATCACATAAGAAAAAGCTCCCAAAATAATTAAACTCTATCAAAATAGTTCATCTTCTTCTCCAACAAACCATTAAAAAAAAAGCAGTAACAAAATAACCATTTATCTTAGTATCATGGTTTACCTGTATCAGACCATTATGCGAGCAGACCTGACATACAGGCTGTCCACAACCTTGCCAATATTGCTGATGGTCTCGAGTGCTGCAGGATAGATGGCATCTACCTTGCGGTCATCAAATATGATCAAGCAGCCAGCACCCTGATCTAGGGTTCCGGCGAACTTCTTGTCGAGGATCATCTGAGATAGCTTCTTCTCCACATGATCGATGGGGAGCTCGATCATGTCGGCGATATGAGTGATCTCCACCCTAGAATAAGGCTCGATCAGCCTGCACAGATTCTGCTCCATGAGAGTATCATAGAGGGAGGAAAGGTGCCGGTGAACGATCGGGTCTTCTTCCAGCTGCGACTTGTAATCTCGAAGAGCAGTTTCGAAGAACTTGAGAGAACGCTTCGAGTGGGCATCGGCGCTTTCATGGCGTCCAGATCTGGACCCAGATAGTTCAGACCGGCCTTCGAAGAAATTATGCCGGCGACATCATCAGCTTGGTTGACCATGATCTTGCTGAGAAGCATGTACTTGAGGCTGAACACAGCTCGGGGATCCTCGATTGCATTGAAGGCTTCGAATGCCTCGAAGAAATAGCTGTAGGCGGTCTTGTAGTCTTTCTCCTCGGCGTGAAGGATCCCGCTCTGCAAATCAATGGTGCCCTGCTGGGCCGGAGGGACATAAATGGCATTCGCGGCGGTTCTGGCCGCAGTCAATGCAGCTTTCGCCTTCGGAAGATTTCGCAGAGAGAAGTGAAGCTTGCTTTCCAAGAGATCAATGTCTACCAGTAACAGCTTGTCATCTAATCTTCTGACCTCCTTAATTAATCCAGTGAGAAGATTTAAAGCCTCGGAATACTCCTTATTGTCCATCAAGAGAGAGGCCAGCCGAGCCTCGACGCGTTGCCGGAGGAATGTGCGCTTCTCGGTACGAGTCCATTCGACCATTTCCTTGCAGAGAGAGATCTGCAAATCACACGTTCCGGGGATTTTGGCGACCGCGTCTATGATCCCTCGCACAATCTTCGCGGTTTTTGCCTTGGGGATTAAAGAGAAGAAGGGTCTCAGTTGAGTGAGGAGGCTTCTGAGCTCCTCGGCTTTCTTTTCCTGTGTGAGTAGTTCTGAAAGTTTTGAAATGGTCTGTTCTTTGATGCGCAAGGCCTCTGAAGAAGATGAAGGGTCCTCAAGAATGCGGTAAAGAAGAGAAATGGATTCAGCAGGGTTTACAGCCTCCAAGGCCTGTGCTAAGGAATCAGTGTTCGCAGGAAGATATGATGATTGCATTGGTGATGCCATCTCACCTTTTAATGATTTGAGACTGCAATAACAATAATAAAAGGTTACTAAAAAGAATTAGTTAACATGTTCTAAATACAAAGTACTCAGAATTCTCTTTACAGCAAATTGCACAAAAATTATGGAAAGCCATATTAGGAACGCTTTAGAGGGCAGTAGATTTGTAACCAGACCCAATCTAAAAAGAAATATAATCATAACTAGGGGTGTAAGTGAGTCAAGCCGGCTCGCGATCCGACTCAAGCTCGGCTCATTAACGAGCTCGTGAGCCAAGCTTATCGAGCCACGAGCTCATAAACAAGCTCGAAAAATTTTCGAGCTCGAGTTTAGCCTAGTTTGACTCGGCTCCGTAGCTTATCGAGCCAGCTCGTTTACTTAATAGCGAACTGCAATTATCATATTTTACATTTATCAATTCAATAATTTCTCGAGCTCGAGCATTCGAGTCGAGCTTTTGAAACGAGCTCGAGCCTGGTAATTGAGCTCGAGTCGAACTCGAGCTTAACAGAGTTTTAACAAGCTTAGTTCGATTAAGTCAAAACTCGACTTCACTCGATTCGTTTACACCCCTAATCATAACAACTTTAACATGAGTTGGGGTAATAATTGTAATAGGTAGTTTGGGATTTAGTGGGTCAATATGGGTGTTGGTTGTTAATAGGTAATTAATGCTTTTTGGGTAGTTATTAGGTTGTTAATGAGTCATTAAAAGCCTTGTAACTGTATAAATACTCCACCTTTGGAGATATTAGGACAAGCACTAAATGAAACGAGATAAGAATCCCTTCTTGTGTCTAGGTATCTTCTTCTCCCACCACCGAAATCACAAAGCATACCATGGATTCAATTAACTGATGCATACTCCAGTTACAAACAAGTGATTTTACCATGTATTCACTAACTGAAGCAGACTCCACTTGCAAAATTAAAATTTCATCACACAAATTCCATCATCTTATCCCATGAAAATTATTTTCTATTGTTTACTTAAATTCCTAAGAAGTATTTTTATAATTAGCAAACTATGTTATGTGGTCAGATTTTATTCTGAAATCACCTTAAAACCTATTTAAATTATTTCTTTCTTATCAATAGAAAAAGCCATTTGTGAATTAGTGGTTCAATTGTGAAAGTAATTAAATAATTAACTTCTAAAGCATCACTATTACAGGATCATAAACAATTACAAAATCAGTAAAGCTTCTCAAATTGCAAAATGATCATCATATATAATACTAAAAAGCTATATGAACCTTAGAAATTAGGGTTTCTTAGAATGATGCCAATAAATAAGCACACATAATAAAATAAAAAAAATTCAATAAATTAAATAAAGCACATAGTACTTATCACACACAACAAACCTTTCAAAAAATTCCAACCAGCAAGATAACAAATCAGTATGACAGTTTTCGATTTATAATAAGGGATAGAGCATTTGTTCCTATCTTTAATCACACAAATCTTCCTTAATAAAGGAGTTGTTTATTCACCACTAATAATAAGCCAATTAATTATTTTCATCTTTAGACCCCTCTCGGTCCATTTGACATGTTCATTAAATCCACTTCTAGTGTCTAGCAGGTGGGTGGGTTCATATCAAGTTGGTAATAGAGAATAGAGAACTAGGTCCTAAGAAACTCTTGTGTGTGATGTTGACAAAAATTGGCTACAAGAAAACCAAGAAATCTTTTCTCTAGATCTCTAAAGATAAAGAAAACAAGACTTAATTAGATCAAGTCTACAGAGAGAATACTAACGATTATTTGTTACCCAAATTGCAATCATTCAATAGCAAATGGTTGTATTGATGGAAATTATGAGTAAAAAATCTCAATGACAAACAGAGAACCAATCTACAAGATGAATAGATCTCAAAGATAGACCTTGATATTTTGACAACAAGAAATCGATGAATACTCTGGTACAAGAAACTAGTATAAGAGAGACGAGAACTTAGGCTTTCTTTTAGAGGATTGCACCAACTTTTCAAGAAAGAAGTTAAAAATGATATCCCTATATATGACAACTATATTAATGCCAAGGAGTCTAACATATTAGTGAATCAACTTAAAAACAATTTTAATCTCTATGAGAATACTTCTTAAGAGAACGTTTTATTTGCCTAACTCAAACTCACCAAACATGCATTGAAATAGTGGAACACTCCTTTCAGATATAGGTATTATGAATGTTACATGGGGGCAATTTATGAATAATAATTACATCATCTGAGGTATAAGGAAGAAAGATGCAATGGCACAACTTGTGATAGTGATAAAATCAAAAAATGCAAGAATATATTATAGAATTCAAAAGACAGCCCCTATTGATTAGTGTTGTTGGAATACATCCCAATCTTAACAAAACCAAAAAGTCTCCTCTTCCCAATTAAAGACATTTACCAAGCAAGCATGGTTGTCATAGACCATTAAAATAAAGAACTAACCCTTAGGCAACAAGCCATCTAATGCCAAGAATTAGTCAAGAAAAAGAAGAGAAACCAAAAGGATTCTCCAAAGGTGACTCCACAATAACCACTTCTTCTAAAAATAACTTATATTACAATTATCACCATACATTGAGGAATGATAAGGTGAAGTTTCAGAAACCTCATCTTAAACTCTCTCTTGAAAAAGTATGCCAAATAGAATATGGAAACAACAACATAGACACAAAGTAAACATCAGAATCTATGAATCAACCAAATTCAAAAGTTTCCTTCTAGGCAACATTAAAGGGGAAAGAATACAGTTTAACATCTAATCATAATGAATATGAGTTGTTTCCTAAAGAATCTAGATCAAGCAAAAAGTGGGTAATGCCATTTTGGACATAAGAGTCCAAAAAAACTTGATCTCAATGAGTATACTCAAGAGATTAAAAAAATTAAAAAATAAAGACAACTAATTTGCATCAATACCTTATAAATAAATACAAGATTAAGATATATGGATTGATCAACAACTTCATGTCAACTTTGTCATTACTCAAGAGAGCACATCAATGTAATGATGTGAGAAATGGTGCTTCTCAACATTTACCATTTTATCTTTAGAAGCCCATATCTATGGGGCCAAGGCAACATCTTTTATCAATGTCATGGCAATATGTTCTATCCAAAGATGATGCCGAAAAAACTATCAACAATAAATGATGTCAATCTTTGGATATGCTAGCAAGTGGGCAAGTGAGGACAACTATAAATGTTTTCCAATACTTCATTATGCTCTTCATTCGGTAGAAGAAGATTGATAATTAAAGCGAAAAAAACACTCATTTGATACAAGAAGATTTGACAAAAGGAGAAAGAAAATGACTTGACCTTAGTTATGTAGGAATGATAGATGATATTACAACATCTAGTTAGAAGAATATTGAGAAAATTTACAAGAGATGACAAGATTGCCTCAACAATCCATTGATCTTAAGATCCATATCCTCTCAAATTCCACTTTTCTCAATATTGGATATACGCCAACTCAGTAGCGAAAAATGAAGAGATCTAGAAATAAGTCGCTAAGTTGTTAGACCAATGCATCATCAAGCCAAGCAACTAGTCATATGGATCACCAATTGTGATGGTACTTAAGAAAGACAATAGTCGTTGATTGTCGTGGACTATCAAGCTTTAAATAAAATTACAGTAACAAACAAATATAGACTTCCTAGAATGGATGACTCATCAGACAAAATGAAGCATGCAATAATTAAAGTATCAATGGAAACTCATCACAACGAGAATATTATGAAATATTTACCAAGGAAAAGTAATAGTCAAAACTATATATTTTTGTGGCAGATAGGTACACCAAGGTAATGGTACTCATGCTACAAACAATGTCATTAGAGAAGCAACAACTCATCGCTTTTCAAAAATATTTGGTCATACTTTAGACTACTAAGTTCAATCATCTCAAACAAAGATGTTTGTTTTTCAAAAGTTTTTTTCAAGTCATGCAATTTATGATGAATAGTACTTTAAAAATAAGTACAATCTCCTTCTACAAACTGGCGGGCAAATTAAGATCATTAAAAAGAACTTTGTGCACCAACTAAAAAGACTTAACTCTTATCCTCTGTGGACATGGAATGAAAGGGTGCGTGGTGATTTACATCTAATTTATCTTCTAAAGGATTGATATATTGTTCTATAAATTGAGCTGCATTTGAAGCATGCCTAGGATACTTGCCTCAAAGTTCCTTTGATCAAGAGTTCTCAGTAGCATCGATAATAGCTTAAGAGAATAAGCATTAACTCAAAAGGGATTGATGATTCATAAAGTGATCCAAAGAATGCATTATAAGTTAGATAAGTAACTCCCCAATCACATCAAAGCTAAAAGCGTCGGCATGACCATCACCAAATATAAAAGAAATTTCAAAAGGGATCTTATGTAGCTTCTCGTCAACAAGGAGAGGTAAAGGGAGAGAAACAAGAAAGTAAACTAAGTAGGCAAAGGCTATTCAATATTCTCAAGAAGAATGGAGACAATACATACTAGTTATAATTACCATCCAACATGAACATCTACTTTAAATTGAATATATAAAACCTATAGTCATTTAAGCCTTCAATAGTAGATGATGACCTATTGCTATATCAAGAGAATCACTAAACTTGGAGAAAAAACTATGCTAACCAACCAGAGACCAATGTAAACAAAACTAAATGGAACACTCTAAAGAAAGAAATAGCCATGATCCTTCACCTTTAGCTTGATCATATGAGCAAATCACCTCTTAAAGAAGAAATGCATGATTATTAGGGGATCATATGATTATTTTCTCATAACTTTCATAAGTTTAGCCAATAATTTCTTCTAACAAACTTTCTCATCTATCAAGGGGATGGATATCCCATGGTTGTATAGAGGGATATCGTAGTAGGCTAAAAAGAGAGATGAAATAAGAGAGGATAAGCTAAGGAGAGAGATGAAACAAAAGAGAGCATAGGCTAAGAAGAGAGATGACAAATGAGATAGGGGAGTCAAGGAAGTGAGAGAGAACTTATGCCTCTATAATTGTCTATTCTTCTTTAATGAAACAGTTGTTTCTTCACTACCAACAAGACTCCAAATTACCTCATCTATTTTGTATCATGACCTTAATTCACTTGCTTAACATGCTAGTCGTATCGCTTTCTAATGTCTAGTGAGAGATTTTAAATCTATGAAATAAGAATTTAATGACTTGGATAAGTTAGGATGATTTTGGATTTGTAGTAGAAGTAAATTTCACTATTTGTCTTAATTATTCATCAGCTCTCAAATTTCTACGATTGAATGGAAAACCTTGGAAGCCATATTAGTTTTTTATTTTGAACCATAATTTTGGTGGCATGAAACATAATTTCAGCCTTAGCATAAACAAGCTGCAATTACAATTGTGCATCTGGTTCTCGACACTTCAATGATTGTTGTGTTGTTGTCCTTCCCCATCTATCTCTACAAAAAAATTTGTACCTACAAATTTATATCTTGTAGACATTTTAGTTATTATTATTTTTAGCAATTTTGCCATACATACAACATTTTTTCCAATGTACGACTATATGATATACGCACTACATGGCTAAAATATATTTAATTGTCTATAAATATTCAACAATTATAAATTTTATAAATATTATTCTCAAATTGTTTTTAAAGGAATTTATGATTCACCGTGACAAGATACTCATCTACAAACAAACATGGGAGGAACATCTCAGCCAAGAGCAGTACGTGTTCTATCATGTAAAGAACTAGTTCTAGCTCTTCCTAAATTAGATAAAGCACAGTTTTAAAAAGAACACTCTATTTAGGATTTTTAGTTGGCAACAAGAGATCAAGATTAACAAAAGAAAAATTAAAGCTGTCAACAATTAGCATTTTTAGTTGGCAATGGGAGACCAAGATCAACATAAGAAAAATTAAAGCTATCAACGATTAGCTTCTGCCACGGAATATAACAAAGGGCAAAGCTTCATGGTAGTATGCCAATTTGTAAAAAAGATCCCTCTACAACTTCTTTGTATTTGTTGCACCTCCACGATCATTGATTAAAGTAAATCAAAAGTTTTCATGTGAAAGGAAACATCAGGACATTTCCTTTCAAGGAGAAATCCTTATTGGCTTTCATAAACAAATATAGAGATGTGAAACAAGTATAAAAAAGTTGTAAATGAATGTTCTTACATACTAGCATGCTTCATCATACTTGTTGCACCTCTACATGCATTAACAAAAGCCACTTAGTTCTCTTGGGAAAGGAAATCAGAGGTTATGTATTTTCTTCCTAAAACAAAGAATAAGGAAAACACTAGTTCTATTTTCAACAAATCTAGAAAAAATATTTGAATTCAAGACCAATGCTTCCAAACATGCAATAGCAACGATTTTGGTACATGAAGGGAGAACTATAACATGCAACTCTAAATTGATACAAGGTACTTAAAAAAGATTTCTGATGTATGCAACGTAACTCATTGGACTTCACCATTATATGAAAGATTAGCACCTTCTATGTTCAAAAAACAAATAGTAGTTAATACGGGAAAAAGCACTTCAACACATCCAAATACAATAAAAAATTCAACAACCGCATCATGTAAAGTGTATAATTCAAGTTGGTCATCAAGTATGAAAAAGAGATATACAAAACAAGATGACTAACATACTCTATCAACCAAACTCTAATACAAAAAATGCAACTACAACCTTCTCAACATTAGGAGAAAGCTAACTCTACAAGCTTCATGAGGAATTTTGAGATGTTCTAGAAGGTTCTATGAAAACTAGATGCACCATCAGAGAAGGATTTCACTACGAATAGAATTAAATACATATTGCAAACAATTGGTAATTAAGAAGATATGGTGGTCAAACACTTTGAAGAGGCAAAGACAATTCTCAACTTTCAGAGCTATGTGTATTGGCCAAGAATGTAGCTTGATATAGCTAAAGTTTTAAATAGAACATCAAAGTTTTGAAATAAGGAATACACCCCATCAAATGTTGGCTTGGCCATGAAAAAATATTTTCACAAGCTTCCTAAAAAGCTAGCCAATGACTCAAAGAGATTATTATTATGTTGTTATTATGGTGGACAAATTCGTAAAATAATAGTACTCATGTCATGCAAACAAAGCATCATAGGAGAAGCACAAGCTCCTCTTCATTCTAAAAATGTTTAGATACATTTTGATTTATCAAGCTCAATCATTAGCTAAAGACTCGTGCTTCCTGAGAAGTTTTTGGATATCATTATGAGTCATAATGAATACTACTAATAGAAGCATAGACATTCATCCACTAACTGGCGGATAGATTGAGGTCGTCAACAAAACTGTTGTACATCTATAGAGAGGATTCAACTCATAGCACTCAGAGACATGAGATGAAGCGTGTATCACATCCAATTTTCTTTTAGCAAGCGACAAAGTTCTATAAATTGAGCTCCATAGATGTGTAATTAGGTAACTTGCTTCAAAATTTGCTTAATTTGAGTTTTTGGTAGAGTTCATAAAGGTCAATAGCGCAAAATGACGCATGGCCCGGAGCGGCGCACTCTCAACATCATTTGCATAGCACAGCACAACGCATCAAAATAGCGCACACTATTTGCACCATGCATAAGCAATGGTGCACATGGCGCGCACGCCAAATTTTTTTTTGAAGCTTGATATGAAAATAATATATATATATATATATATATATACATTTATAATAGTATTTCATATTTATCTATATTTTTATTTATAAATTTTAAATATTAGCATCATATTTAAAATGGTGCACGTCGTGCCATGCGTCATAATTTCAGGAGGAGCTTTGCACTATGGTGCGTCGTTCTCTATTGAAAAGAATGACAGAGTACACGGTAGATCATAAAAGAAGAAATGAAGACTCTCGAGAACTCAAAGATTCAGAAAAGGAATCCAAAGAATTCACCCATGGTAAAATATTGCTCATTGAGTAACAACAAAGCTAGGTGCAGTATGACTAGCACCAAGCAAAGAAGAAATTCAAATGGGGTTCACGTGATTCCACATCAACAAGGGAATATTGAAAGGGCAGTCAAAATTCAAATTGATTAGATATAGTTCATTCAAGATTCTCAAGAAGATTAGGAACAACACATAAGAATTGATTATGCCCACTTATATGGATAATAACTATATGATGAATGTGGAGAATTTAAGGTTATTCAAGCATTTGGTGTTGGAAGATGAAGTGATGAATTTCAACCTCCTCTTCATAACCCATTGTTATGGCAACAGAATCAATTTAAAAATACCCAACTACTAAAGAAGAGAACACGACGACCCAATGTGGCATCAAGGTGTTTTACTGTATTGGCAGGAAGGAGTACATTGCAGCCAAAGCAAAACAGTTTACACATGAGAGAGAAATAGCATTAATATTACCTCACTTAGATTCAAAAAAGTGAATCACCCCCTAAAGACAATTGTATGATCAAAAGAATAGTTAACTAGTTGAGAAGTAGTGTGAAGGAATGGAGAGAGGAATGGGAGGTTGCAAAAATAGAATTCCACAAAGTATATAATATTGCAAAGAAGATAAGCATGCAGAGGAGAGAAATCTATCAAACCAAGAAGAATTGAAAAGGCTGAGTACAACTCAAAAAAAGTACCCAAAAATACTAAAGCAGGAACCAAGTCACTCCATGACAAAGAAGAATATTACCGAACAACTTCAAGGCCCGCCTAGCTCCTATTGTCCCAAAATATTGGGCATCATATCACAACTTCAACTAGTTAATCATGATTTATCATAACAAATGTGATGTCAAAGTCAATACAACATCCTTATAACTTCAACATGGCTTACTAATACAAGTTTTCCCTTTTTTTATTTGTAATTAACATTCCATGTCATATAAAGAGATATCATAGACGGAGAAGGCACTCGGCCCTTAGAGTGGTAGTTTTCATGTTAGGAGAAACCGGAAGAAAAGAAGTGACTAGAAAGAGAAGAATTCAAGAAAGCATTCTTCTTCCTCTGCATTTGCCTATGTTCCTTTAATGAAATGTTAGTTTCTCAATTCAAAAACTAGAATCCAAATTTCTTTTTCTCCTACTAAATGCATTGGTCAAATCTTTCTTGTAGGTGTTTTAAATCAATTACAACTACATACATCATACTTACTGATATTATACTTAACATTAATGAATGCAATATAATACATCAACACCATTCAAGGCCTTATCATGCATAATATATGATGAAGCACTTATTATAAATACATAATTATAGTAAAAAAAATCAAAAATACATGATTATTATCCCTACCTTCATCTTAACCTGAGATCAACACACATGTGTGTCAAATATGTATTGTTATCTTTCACTCATTTATCATAATGACAACAAGTTTTGCACATGAGATTTATATATTGTAATTATTTTAACTACTTCCTATTTTTTGCTATGTTACTATTCACTCAAGAGTTTAGTACTTAACAATTGTGTAATACAACTATTTTATAACTTAGACATGTTGGATTACCTATGAACTTCAAGTGGATTCTTGTTTCTTTGCTTTCTAAGGATTCTAGCATTGTCCATAGTTTTCATTTAGAACCTCCAGCAGTTTTTAAGTGTTTTTTTTTTTCCATCGTGAATAAAAGAATTATAGTCCTATTTGTTTTAAATTTGTGAAAACTGTCATAAAAAATTAATTAATTAGAGAGAGAGATGTCATTTTCTAATTAAATTTCAACCTGTATTCAACCTGTAGGTTGGGCAGGCTACACGTGTAAATTTTGAGTCATTTTGAATCAGTTGAATTGATTTAAGCAAACTCGCCAACATTTCAAAGGAAGAATCATAATTTCAAGCTCAAAATCATTTTGAGAAACTTCAACTTTGAGCAGTGAACTCATTTGGGTGCTCATCCAAGGTGAGGCCATAATGCCTCACACTAGCAAGCATCATTACTAGGCATGACTATGCGAACACCCTACATTAAGACATAAGCAATAAGACATGCCTTTCCTTAATTTTAGAGTTGGGCATAATATATCAAAGTGTTTAAAATGAGATTGAATTTTTTATGATAAAGATGACGTGAAAAATAATCAACAATTGGAGACATAATGATATGCTATTGGAAACAAGCTAAATTAAATATAGGTGTAAAAGATAAAACTTTTAGAATAGCAAATTGTGACAATGAAGAAAATGTGTCAGAGATGGCAAAATGGTAAAGAGCTAATGATACAATAACTAAAAAGAAAGCATGGATAATGAAAATGAAGTAAATGGCTTGAAAATTATGTTTCTCCGTAGGCTATACACACTGCAAACTTAAGTAGCTAAACAATAACTATTTAGGATAACTTTTTAACAAGATTTTTGAGCTAGGAATGTAATCCAAACTAGCAATTTAATTAACTTTTCAAACAAATTTAGTGTGATAATGATCATTTTGTACTCTATAAAAATATTCCTCACAATAAAAATTAAAATATAACACAACTCTTTCCTTTTTTAAGCATCTATGATGATGCCTACAGAGCTGAAGTTGGCCAACCATATTATCTTAAGAGTGTTTGATGTTGTTGATAACACTTATCAAATCAAATATAATTGTGAGAATATGCGTACTCATGAAAATGGATGATTCCACATGCTAAAGTCATAGATGCCCCAAGAAAAACATGCAATAGTATGTCAAATCAATATCAGCACTAGGAGGTACAATACTAGTAAGTATTAATAAAGCATGTTGAACCATTTATAGTCAATCCAAATCTGAACATATGTACCATCAATAGTTCGTGCATGAAGAGACTTATACAATTAGTGTTAAGGAGACTTATACAATGTATTTCTTATATACAGTAACCAAACCAGAAAAGATCCTTACCTCTAAAAAACATACAACAGTAGGACAAATCATAATTAGTGTAAGGCGGCACCACACCAGTAAGGCATTAATAAGCATATTGGGATAAGTTAAAATACAACAATATAATACTTCAATAAACTACAACGCAACCATATATAGTACATACATGAAGAGACTTATACACTTAAATAGGATAGCTCCATAATGCAAGTATGATCTTACAATGTGCTTTTATATACAATTGACCCAAGCAAAAATAATCCTTGCCTCGCAATTATAGGATTATATAAAGTGACCTCATTCTTTGTCATAAGGTAGGGTTGTAATCTATACACAAGCCAATGAAGGAGAAGAAGAAATGAAGAGAATATTGCTTGAAGGATAAAACCCTACCAAGTAAACTATCCATCTTAAATATCCCTATTTCACTATTCATTATCTAAAATAGTGAAAACCTCCTCTATTTATGTATTGGCTTCTCTATCAAAAAATTTAGGAAGAAAGAAATCAAGAAAGTAAACCATAAATCCAACGGACCTTCTCATTAAAGAAATCAAGGTCAGAGGCCCTAAGCTATAGCTGGGCGAGAGATAGAGGAGAAAAATGTATAAGATGATCGAATGACTACCTTTGTGCTCTCCAAATATCTCATTAAGTGTCCAACAAAATCCCAATGTTCGTCTCACTTGCCCACTCTCTCCCGTCAATACCTACTCATGACCTCTCTCGAGCTAGCTCAAACCATTTTTAGGCCCTAATCTAACTAAGATTAACTATGCCACCATAATAATATATAATTTTTAGAATTTAAGTAGAATTTCATTTTTTTTTATAGTCTAAAACACCTTAAATTAAATTAGGTGATAAATACTTGGATAAGAAAATTTGATTATTTATGCCTTCGAAAAAAAAATCTGTCGTTTATTTGCTTGAAAAAATAAGACTAAGAGTTCATTTCAAATAAAATTACTCTCTTTACTTATATTTGAGAAATATTTATTGAAGTAAAAAACCTCCAAAATTATATTGAACAAATTTGAACCTGATTTGAAACTTGATTTGTGAAACATTGGGTTCTTGTGAGAGTTAGAATGCAACATAACTCACTATATAAAGGTATTGATGGGGACCAATACATCTAAAGGAGAAGAGGAGTTCACGATAAAGTTCCGCCGGAGAAGGCATCAATGTAACTAATTGTGTGTGTGAAGGAAAAGAGGAGTTTGCAAAATCATTAGGTGAAGGGCGTTGGGAAGACACGTGTGGGGCACAAGAGGAACAGAGCTCGGTAAGGAAGTCATTGGCATAGCCAACTACTCGTGAACAATAAAAAGGAGTTTGTGAGCACATTAAGGGAAAACATAGATGGGACCATCATGTGTGAAAGAGAAGAGAAGTTCACAATGGAGCTCGATTGGGAAGACATCGATTAAACAAAGTTGTGTGAAGCAAAAAAGATTTTGCAAACTCCATGGGGGTAAATATTGGCGAAATCAGCATGTTTATGGGGAAGTTTGAGGCAAGCTTTAAACTTGATTTGAACCAAGCTCAAATCAATTTAAACAAATTTCGAAGGACCTGTACTTCAATAAACAATCCAAAAATACAAGAGATTGCCCCTCATTAGCAACAATTTTGTGTGAAAGAAATCTTTAGGCATATTTCTCAAAAAAAAAAAAACAAGGATGCTTGCCTAATTAAATGTAGTATATGAGTCTTCGATTATCAAATTTGCCTCTTTAACCAATATAGCATGAATTCTTCCGCAAGAAGGCCAAACTACAAGGACCCCAATTCAAGATAAGATATAGCATTAATGCAATCACTTTACCGTCATGTAATTGATTGAATATGCTACATGTAGTAATAGCCTTTATTATTTTCATTCTAAACACTTGCCACTAATGATTTGTGATCATGTATACAATTCTTACTACATATTGTACATAATACAATTGTTTTTCTTCATCTTCAACCCTTTGCAAATTATCACTTATTATATGGCATCATAACTCATAATCTCAATTCAAACTCACCCCCAACAATTATCCATCATGGCAAGCTCAAGTGCAATCCCTCCTTCAAGGATACAACCTTCTTGGTTATATCAATGATGATATCTCCCACCCTCTCCTACCATAAATCAAGAACACCTTGAAATCACCAACCCAAACCATGGATTAACAATATCAACTCTTGCTTCACTCCATGTTGGCATTCTTATCTGAACCACTAATGAATTGAATAGCATCATCACCACTCACGATGCATGGGACAAACTTACAAATACATACACCAATAACTTACGGCGGCAAATTCTCTTTCTCGAAGAAAAACTATCTCTAATAACTAATGTGACTAATGGTTAGCCCCCTTGATGAGGCCAAATAGGGTTTGAGAATCTTCCCAAGATGCCTAAGATAGTTGTGTATGATTTGTAAGGGATGAATTTGAAGTGGAGTTTATGATTTAAGACACTTAAAGGCCAACACTAAATTCATGTCAAACTCGAGAGCATCTTGTTTGATTTCAAAATTATTATGTAGACAACAGAAAAACACCAAGACTTAAAATGAAGTGGGAATGTTAAGGATAGGAGTCTAATTACAACCTAAAAAATTTCAAGAATTTTTGAGAGATTTCAGTATTTTTCCCGGATTTTATTCCACAAGCACTAAACCAAATAAGACTTAGAAGTTGAATGAATGATTAGGGTTTCTAGAAATTGAGTTGAAAGTGGAGGAAAGTAAAAAAATAAATACTTGTTAATCAAAATTTGATGTTCCTAGCATGGATCTAGAGATTTTCAAGATTTTTCGTGAAGTTTAAGATTACCAAACCCCAAATTAAAACAAAACTAGGTCTAGTTCAACATAGGCTTGGCCCATAGCCACCAACCAAAGTTTTTTTTTTGCTTTTATGGGAGAAATGTGTATGGGAATCAATTTATTAGGGTTTACGAAAAAGATGAACAAAAACACCACAACAACAACAAATAGAAAAAGTCACGCATATAGTTTAAATCAATCACCAAAGTGATTTTGCTAAAAGAATAACCAAACCCTCCTTTACAATTGGCCAACCACCAAGCCCCAACAAATTGGATTTCAACTAATTTTCCTTTTGCAATCAATGTCCCTAGACTTCATTTAATAAGAAATAACATTTTTTAAGTCCATAGAGGGTTTTGAAATTTTGAAAAAAAGATGGCGAGGTTGGAGGGATCAAACATACTACCCTAATTCCTCCCTTTAAGGGACATTCACTTTATTTTTTAATTGATTACAACTAATTTAAAATTAATTAGTTATAGTTTTAAAAACTACTTCTCCCAAATTATATATATAACCCACACAATATAACAATACATAAGTATAACCCACATAAACACAATAATGTATAAGTACCAACACACTAGACAAAGCAAAACTACATAAAGTACAAATAATCTAATCTTCAATTCTCAAGTTCTATTTCGGTAAAAATTCTATCAGTGAGTGTCTCCAAACACTCAAAAGTTTTGCTAATCAAATCCCCATTGTTGGAGCCCTGCTGCATGAGAATGATCTCATATTCACTACATAAACAAAGTTGGAGCATAATTCAAGGAAACCAGATGAGACCTTCATGCAATAAATCAACCAAACCACCATTTCTTTTCTTTACGATGACGCTATATCCAAAGATTTTTCTTCTCGAAATCACTTCAATAAGCTTCTTGGTTTCGAAACTACCCGTTCTTCAACCTCCAATCTCATTCTCTTAACTTACTTGACTAGTGTTGATTTTAATTTCTAATTTGTGAACCGCTAAATCGGAGATAAGCGACATTTCAGCATATGTCCAACAAAGCGTCGAATTCACAGGTTTTAATTCTTCCACTTTATCTTCGTAAACATGAACGCTTAGAATCCTCCTCGCCTCAATTAATTTCTTTAAGTTCGTCCATAAGAATCGCCACCATCTTCAAGCTCTTCAGGTGCTGATTTGGCTTATATTTCTTCGTTATTTAAAAAGCTGACGTTAAAAACATCATTCTCATCTTCATTATCACTCTCAACTTCTATTCTTGTTATAGCGTAATAGGTATATCTTGTGAACTATTGTCTTGGATAAAACCAAGACCTTTGTTAATATGCTCTCTCTTCTACCAATGATTTGAGAACCTCTTGGGTACCACATCATTTCAAAGAGCTTAGTCCTTTGTTTACTTACTCCAACATGCAACCCATGTTTGCGCATCAAGTTTTGCATCTTTGGAGAGTAATATTTTGGTATCATTGTGAGCATAGCTTCTTCCTCTTCAGATGACTACATTACCCAATCAGGATCTTCTTCTTGACATCCCTTTAAATCGCTTCTGCGTTTTCTGGGAGAGGTACATAAAAGTCACCGCTTCAACTTTGTGAGTTTCTCGAGGAGTAATTTCTTTGAAATGTTGAGGAGAATGACTACAGTGTAGTCTACCGTCGATGGATGATTGTTTTAAAGAGGTGACCTTACCTTCAAAAGATTTGAACTCATAATCGAGTCAAAATAATCTTCCTCAATGCTTTACTCAAGATTCACGCACCTTGGATTTTGAAAGAACACATTCATCTTCTTCTTCAGTATCACTGCCTAGATGAGGGGCAATGTTATTGATTTTCGACTTGTTCTTTATATCCGTAGAGATCTTTGAAACAATTTCCTTTTCTTTTATTTGTTTTAATTTCTCCCTTCTTCTTAACTTGTTCTTTTATGGGTTTTGAAGTATATGTTGTATTTGCTAGTTGTTTTGTTAACTTTGATTCCCTCGGAAAGAAATAACTGGCATCTTGATATATGTTCATTTCATGCACCGCAAAAGATTGTATGTCACCCACAATTTGGCATTCCTCCCCATCCTTTATATATTTCATACATTGATGCAATGTAGATGGGACGATGTCATATTTATGAAGTCATGGTCGACCCAAAAGAGCTCCGAAAGAATTATCTGCATCGATCACATAAAATTTGGCTTCTATGTAGAGGTCTCCGAATTTAAGAGGGAGGACAAATAACCCGATAGTCTTCTGTCCCTTCTCATTGAAGCCTTGAACCAGAACTTTATCCCGTCTCAGATGTTGTACATCTAGAGATAATCATCTAAGAGTTCTCGAGTTCATGAGATTCGCGGAGGAACCGAGATCAATTAAGATTTGTGGTATCATAATTTCATCACTTTCAACTGTAACATACAGATGACGATTGTGCTCTGCAGTTCCGAGCATAAGATCTTCTTTTGAAAATGTGATGACTGAAGGCTCTTGAATATGCAAAGTCTACGCTTGGTGAAATATTCGAAGCTTCTCCATTCGAGAGCTTCATTAAGGTATATGGAGATCTTCGACATCAAAAGTGCCGTATACACTAAAGCGTAATTTTCCTTAAGTGGGATAGAATGTTGTAATCGATCTCTTTGTTTGGTGAAGGCTTCTTATTTGAATCCTTAAAGATGACTCTTTCATTAATTTTGATTTATTTTCCTTTATCTTTATTTATTGGCTATTTTCTCTGTTGAGATGAGATCACTTCTCAACAGACTTGAACTACCTTCCGAATCTTCGATGACTCGTTTTCAAAGATTCCGCCGTCGCCTAATGATGGGCTAAGATTCGTAATCACCGCCTAACTTTACATTATTCACGTCCGACATGGTAAGCTCGATTCATCTTCATTTGGGAAACAAAGTTCTTTAAGTTTATCGCCTTCATGTATCATCAAGCAAGACTCAAGGTTCTTCTTTCGCCTACTTCTTCATCTAAGATTAGTAATGAATTCAACAAGTGTGATGGGTCATCTGTTGTAGATAATCATCCATATTATGATTCTTTGTATTAAGTTGCACTACTCATGGTATTGGTAACGCTTTTGCCATGCCTTCTTTTTTTTTTCTTTAATTTATTCTTTCATTTGGTCGAATTCTTGACCTTTGCCTTCAAGTTGTATGTAGATGAGATAGCTTTCCATAACTTGGTTTTGTTTTAACTCGCGCGAGCACGCAGTGATTTCCATCAATCTAACGCCTTCTAATCGCTTCAACATTTTACAATCTTTTCAGACAACTTGCCATCTTTCATCATCGACCACTTCGCTTTATCTTCGCTTGAAAGACGGAGATGAGGTGATTACCTTTATCGATTTTTCTTCTGGACGCAATTCAATACAATCGTCCGATAAAGATAAATTCTTCGTTTATATTTTCGCTTCTAAATAATCTTTAAATATGTAGCAATCTTCAATAGAATGCCGAAGATGATATCACAATATAATTAAGATAATCAACTTGTCCTGCTTCTTAAGGTCTTTTACACTCTGGTAGCTGAAGACCTATTTTGAGTGAATGCTTGAATAATTTAGCCACATTTTCTCTCTTAAAAGAATACTTTTGTCGCCTTTTCTTTTATGTCATTAAGTCATTTGCTTTGTTTTGGTCGCCGCTTCACCGTCTTCGATACACATCATTACCTCCAAGTATGAGCTTCGATTGTGGAGTAGGATTGAATGATTGTTTTGTTCTTTCTTGATAAATAGGTAGTATTTCTTTGTCTATATTATAGACTAATCGTTTACCTGTATCTTTCTTGAACGAGATGAAATGTGTTTCACCTTTTTTTGGATCTGGAGCTTTTGCTCTTTTGGATTTATCTTGGTGGCTATCGAGCGATAAATTTAATTTTGAAATTTAAATTACCCTATCAAGTAGCTTTTGAAATGTGATAATCGTCACGCAAAAGGCCATCTTATCATCGATGTTGTCCATCAACGCTATTGACGCTTCTTCTAATTTGTTGCCATTATTTCATACTCATATTTCACCAACGATGATATATCTACATCGACTCGCCTTTTCTTCCTCTTCTCAAGGCGAATAATTGTCTTCGATCCGCTTTAACCTTTTAACATAACATGTTTTCAAGAAAAAAATCGATTGAGTCATTCGCAAGATATCATTCGCAAAAATTAAACTACCTATCGAATAATAATAATAATGCATCATTACCCCTGCACAATATGCTTTGAATGCGATGTTTGAAATTACCATTTTCGAATAGATTAAACTCGGCATTGAATATCCTTTGGGTATGGAACTTGATCATACTCCATGGGATAGCAGTTGCTCACCAATTTTCTCGCTATGTGATAGCTTGATTCTCATTTAGATAATATCAAGTTGAGAGGTCCTCGTGCTTTCATGAGAAAGCGTTGTCAGATGACTGCTTACTTCAATCCTCGCCACTCAATGGACTCTCGAGTGAGATCAAGTTTATTGGAGGATTTTCATGGATACGCTATAACGTGATTATTTGGAGGGGCGAGTTGGACACTGCGAGAATTTCTTTGCATCATTGCGTGCATCATCTGTCCTAAATTCGTAATTCGCTCATTTAGCGTTATTGGCGATTCTTTTTCTTTTGCTTTCCCAGTGTTGAATTTATCTCTGCGCCTCATCCAAAGTGGTTATATCTGCAAAGGTGGGATTTTCTTCCCTTTCCCCTTCTTCTTCTTGTTCCTCTCCTGAAGAGTCAGAGGATGTTTTCTCTACTTGAACATTTTGTTGTTCTTCAAGTTGAAGAAGAGGTGTTGTTGTACGACGGCTATGTTGGTATTGGCGCGAGGATGGCGCTTTGTTGTACCATATATACTATTTCAATAGTCGTTGCATCCTCTTCTTTTTCGTCCCCTTGGACATGAATTTTTGGTCAGCGTCTCTAATGGACTTCCGATTCCAAGTGTAGAGGGTTTCGATCGAATCTGACCTCCTCTCGATGAGACGGAGTTGATTAGCAACGAGATCCCCTGGAGAATTTTCTAAGATGTCTACCGTTAGATATTTTATCATCTGGGGCCCCTCTTTTTAAGCTCTCATCGTTGATAGCTTTGAATCTGGGCGGATCTCCAGGAATACACACCAAATGTCACGCCATGTCTTTGTTCTAAAGTAATTTCTTTTTGAGGCTTAGGCCTATATTTTACTTACCTTTTCGACAGTGCTTGAACCGATGTCAAGTGTCTCGACGTGCTCACGTGAGATATGGATTGGTTGGCGTCTGGTTGGAGTTATGGAATGAGTCTCCTTGGAAGCAATCTAACATCGCGATAAAGCGCGATATCTTCTTTTCATCGGTCATCTCTAGCAACTTGGAGAACTTCGATGCACTCTTGCGGTTATGGTTTGGTTTCTCCTTTGGAGGAGTAGTCGGTCAGCGCTTGATTTAACCAGTAGAGTTGTTCCGTTTTACCCACTTAAAGTTGTCAAACTGGTTGTCGATAGGAACACTCATTGTTGGTTTCATAGTTGGTTGTCGCATTGTATGCTGCAGTAACTTATTAAGCACTCAAGCTTCTTTTTGCCTGTAAGCGCTTCAGATGAAGAAGAAGCTTCAAAGGGCAAAAGGTTAAAATAGGATCGTGTTGTTTTGAGGACTAAGGAGGCGATCCTTTCGAACCTCTTCATGATTAGGGTCTCGGCGACCGAGCCTCTCGACGAAAGTTTCTTTTGAGGGTGCCGGTAGTAGGGGTCCGCGACTTGGAGACTCTTTAAAGATTGTTGCACATGGCGTGCGGGGAGTATAGACTTGACGAGGCTCAACTTGCTCTTGATTCAGGATGGCTGGGAAATCAATGCTACCAAACTGGATGGTAGCCCCAGTACTTCCAGCACTGATGATGACGTTTGCTAAGCGGATGTTGGCGCCATCTCAAAGGGTGAGAGTAACATGTGTTCTGGAGAGCCATTCTGGAGATTTAAAGGTAAAAATTAGCAATTGAAAATAGGTACGCTATCACCTTTCTTCCAAAAATATGAGTACAATAAGACATAACATACTAAGCACATGCACTTTTTTTTTATATTGCATGGACACATAAATATCAAGATTGAAATGTAAGTGTCAATTTGCAAGTTTGATTTTGATATGACATTTTAGATTTTGTTAGCAGGCCTAAAACCAAACCGAAATGTAGATCTTGTCTACCTCATTATCTTCTTACTGAGGATTAAATCTAGATTAATTATTTGAATCTGCTCGTTCCAAACTTTGTATTCCGAACATGAGAGGGATCGAGCAGACTTTTCTTGAGATCTTGAAAAATAATATATTATGATGATCTTGATAGATTTATCTTTTGTATTTTCATATGAATTAACTTCTCGTATTAAGTTGAAAATAGTATAATTGCATCATTAGATTTTTTATGTTTTGTTAACCCGGACCCGGTCCTAAGATCAAACCGGAAAGTATAGCATATGTTCTTTGCTTTATTTTTGTTTTGCATTTGGGAAGCAAATTTCCCTAAATGTTTGATCTAATAGACATTTCAACATACATACGGGTATCTATTTTTTTTAAATATTATATGGACATAAGAATGTCTAAGTTGAAATAACTATGTTTAGTATGACATGTCGCCTTTAATACATGCTATAAAACAAGTAACAATTTATTTTTTTATCAAACATGTATCTACTCTTTTTGGTATTTAACATTCTCAAATGCAGACCAAATGGATATTTGTTATAGATGATCAAGCCTACATTTTATTCAAAATAAATAGGAAAGCTTTAATCTTTTAAAGAATTCACTAAACATCGAGTGCAATTTTGATAGTAAAGCAAGATTTAGATCATGCGACAATATAAACATCTTTCTTTTTTCTATTTCCAACTATTCATAGGCATGTAAAGATTATTGTCAAATTAACAAATCTCATTTCATGACTTAGACAAATGGGAGGTAATTATATCATAATGATGTGTAATTCTAAAATACTAAGTTAAGCATAACTTACAAGTCAATGTAATATGAATTAGACCCCTTCCTTTGCAAGTTGAGTAAATTCCTTTAAAGGACTTAGCAATATATCTTGTGAGAAAGAAGAGGAGAAGTGGGAGAGTTAAGCCTCATGAGAGGGGGATCCTTTCTTATATATAAGCCCCATTAATTTCCTTTTTGTTAGTTATTTTTTTATGACATTTGACACATACTTGTGTTTTGTCATAAGTTTGTATGTAAGGAGATAGACTTAGTTTGTCACTTATCTCCTAATGGTATATAACATGCATTCCTATTTTTTGTTATTGTCTTCTAATGACATATGACATGCATTACTATTTTTGTCATTGTCTCTTAATGACATATGACATACACTAATATCTTCGTCACTTTCCTTTAATAATACATGACAAAAATGTGAATTTAAGGGGAGATTAACTTTTTTTTTGTCATTTTTTCCTTAATGACATTTGATGAGTATTTGTGCCTTTGTCATGAGTTTACATGTAAAGGAGATTAACTTTATTTGACCCACTTGGCACCTATGCCTTTATCATTTTCCCTTAAATGTTATATGACAAAAATATGAGTTTAAGGGAAAATTAACTTTCTTTTTGTAATTATCCTTTCAATGTCATACCACTTGTCATACCACATGCACATGCATGTGAGAAAATTTTTAACCTCTCTGTCATTTATCTTTTATGTTGGATGACAAAAACATAAGTTTAAGGAAAGATTAACTTCCTTTTTTGTCACTTCTCATATGATGCTTCTAATAAAACTCATAAGCATGCGTGTTTTTATTTTCAAATGACTCGTATAGCATAATCATCATTTTAGCCAAAGTAGATTTGAATTTTCAACAAGGTTTGCCTCACAACATATCAATTCAAACAGAGATTGAGCTAAGCATTAATAAACATGTCATAATTGTCATGTGATAGGATAACTTGCATGATACTAGGTTAAAGCATAAATACACATATGTATGACATGACAATTCAAATAATAACTTAAGCATTTCATTTTTTTTTAATCAAAATTTTCTAAGAATATCCCAAATAATATCCCCACATAGGGTCGCCGGAGACTCAGCCTTCCACCACAAGAACGCTGCAGATGAGGGTGCGGAGACACCGCAATAATTTATTTACCCACCACGCCAAGAAAAGACGCGGATTAACACAACATAGAAGCTTGTCACGCGGAACAACGTAAGTAAAGACTTATATATCATAACAGATTTTCCGCCACGCCGGAACAACGTGAACGATGATACTTATAAGAACATAATTTTTTGATTCTAACAACGCCAACAAAGACTTATAAGAATCAGATTTTTTCCCGACACGCAACAACGCGAATGCGATTATCAAAGCTCACGATAACAATGGAATGCACTTATAAGAACGGATTTTTACGCCGGAACAACGAACAGATACTTATCACAAGTTTTTCCGCCACATCGAGACAATTTGAGAACTTATAAGAACAGATCGTCACGCCGGAACAACGAACAAGTCTATCACAAGTTTCACGGAATAACAACAATTTACTTATAAAGACAAAACAATTTAACAAATTTACATTCACATGTGCATGGATATTAAAATATAATTGATACCCATTTGCTATAGCATCATTTTCATCACCATTTTATCTGAATTTTGCATTTAGAATATTCAAATAGCAAGCTATAACATAAGCTTGTAATTACAAGTAAGCACCTTTCCAAATCTAAAATTTCATATTTTATTTGTCTGATAATAAGATGTCAAGTGATAGAAACAGACAAGTATGCAAGTAAGGACTAAGCTCAAAGGTCAATCATTCCTTTCTTCCTCTTACAATAGTTTGCATAATGTGTCATATAGAAGTATAGGGAATGTTATTCCATCCATAAAAACAAAACTGAAGTATGAATAAGAGAAAGGGGCTCACACAAACTTAAGTTTCAAGCCACCTACCATTTTAAAACTTGTTTTCACATTCCCAACTCCATTTTAAATATGTAGAGTATGCTTAGCAAGTATTATTCCATTCAAATAACTTAAAACTGAAACATAAAAGGAAAGAACTTGCATAGAACTTTCAGGCTTAATCCATGCATCATTTCAAACACTTCTCCCACATTTCTAACTTTACTTCGAGCATATGTAAGAAGCTCAACAAAAGTTATTTCATTCAAACAGTCAATTTTGAAGCTTAAAAGAGAAGAAAATCTGCATATAGCTTTAGACTTGAGCCACACAACATCTTTAAACAACTCTCCATGCTTCTAGTCTAATTTTCAGCAAGTAAAAACAGTCCCAGCAAACATTATTTCATTCAAACAGCAGAAACTGAAATGTAAAGAGAGGAAAACTTGCTAATAGTTTAGGATTTGAACCACACAACACCCTAAATCATTCTTTCACACTTCAGACTGCATTTTAAGCATGCAAGAAAATTTCACAAGTATCTATTCCTCCAAATAGCAGAGTGAAGCATAAAAGAGACAAGGAATTTTGCACATAATCTAGGATTTAGCCATGCAATCCTTGAAAACCCCTCTTTCAATTTCAGATTTCAATCTAACATGTAAAAGAGACATAACATATATAACTTCTTCCATAGTAAATCAATTTAAGCAAGATAAAATAATGAAATCTATAGGAAACAACAAGCGGTATGAGATTTGGGCCATACATCATCTCAGATCTAAAGATTAAAAACCCTAGCATCATTTCAACCAAGGAAGGAAAACATCCATCTCACTTTATTCACAAGAAATGAAACCATGTGTATGTAAAAGTAAGCTTAGGGTTGAAAGTAAACAACCTGGAGTTTCCGGTTGCAAAGAAGAGAGAAGGAAAGGGATTTCGGCTTGCTCGAGAAGAGTAGTCGGGTTCGGCTAGGGCTCACGAAGGACGGACGGAAGAGAGGAAGAAAACCGCTCGAGGAGTCTTCGGCCGGGAGCAGGAAACGAGAGAGGGAGAATCGCGCGAGAGCTTCAGCCGAGAGAGTCGCGTGAGAGAGAAGACCGAGAGGAGTGTCGAATGAGGGAGTCGTGCGAGTAGAATCCTCTGTTTCCTTTCGGTTAGGGATTTTAGGTTAAACCACAGTTTTTAAGCGGCGTGCAGGTTTTATTTGGTAGCGGTAGGATTAATAATTGAACATTAACTTAATAATTAAGATAATTAATTTTAATCACATAAATTTTGAAAAACAATTCTAATAATAAGCCCTAGCAATATGAATATCGATTTTAAATATTTTCAACTGACACACGGGACGACATTTCACAACGGACGTCGTTACAACGCCGTCGACGATATGTGAAATTGGAAATTACGCGATGCCGCGCCAATTAATCGACGTCGCGATGACTTCCGAATTGACCGCAGGCGCCGTTTGATAGGTTTCACGTTCTACGATAATAGTAATCAATTTCAATGAACGGCCGCTCGACGCCATCGGCGCTTCCACTGACATACACATAATTTCATTAAAATTGATTTTGATCACTATTAATTGATTTGATATTTTTCATTTAATTAATTTTAATATTTTAGGCATTAATAAAAGAAATTTTCAAAAGAATTTAATTGATTCGACATAAGCATTTTAATCTCCAATTATACGATGCTACTCGTTAATTATTTATTTTAGCTTTCAGCTTTCATTTGACTTATATGTGAACTATACGTATGATCTTTTACACTTAAGTATTCTAATTTGGCTAAGTATATTATTTGGTTATGCTCATTTGACTAGATGATTTTCCAACCTCATCACAAATTTTTCAAATCGGCTCATCCTTAACATAGCCATGCTCTTTAGCTTAGCTAATTCATTTCTTTATAAAGTTATACTTTTTGGTCTTACTAGCTTTGTTGTAGTAGCCTTTTTTTGTACAAACCATTTGGACTTAGTCATATCTTTTTGGCTGAGTTCTATTCTTAGTCCTACTTTTTTAAGTCATTCCATTATATGACAATACCATGTAATTGATACTATTTATCTCATTTTTGAAACAAGGTTTATACATTTTAATAAGATCATCATATTCCCATCAAGCCTATCATTATACTTAGAAAGATTGAATTCATCAAATTAATCAATAATTGTCCAAAATTGCCAAAATGCCCCTCTAAATGAAATTTTTTTCAAAATTATAATTAATCATCTAAATGATTTCTATTGACCCCAATGTAGATCACTCTAGTGTCATATGGACCAAGTTTGGACCATGGACAATCCATTTTGACCATATGGCTCGATTAAGCCTAATTAAACTTAAACTAAAATGTAAACCCCAATTTGCCATCCAAATTAACTCCATAAACTTAATTTAAGATTTAACTGAAACTAAGAGACCACGAAGACTCAAATCATGTTTGAAGCATCTTCTTAAGTATCTTATATCTTAAAAAAAATGGCCAATAGTTAGCCTTAAGATCAACCAACCATGGATTTCCACCTTAGCCAAGACTTGGTTCAACCTTCAACATTTCTCTCTAGTGGTCCCTATTTTTAGTGTTAATTGTCACATGACATTGCCTAATTCATCTGTGTCCATCCATTATTTGGGCTTTATTTCTAGAGCACCCTAGCAATGACAAGAAGAAGCTTTGAAATGAGGTTATGAATATCTCTATTGCTAATGGCAAAGGGTTTAGTCTTTTGCATCAAAAACACTCCCTATATTTCTTATAGTCATCCATGCCTCTCTCTAACTCCAATTCAAATATTAACCCCTTATTCGACCAAATTCTAGTGAACCTAATTTGGCTTTAGCCACTCATTGTTTATAATTAAAACATAAAACAAACTATAAAGAAAATTTACCACCCTTTGATTTGAATTAAAACACACAAATAGGTAATTGGTGGATAAAGTATAATATAATTAATATTAATAACTTTTGCAAATTTTAAAAATTCATAAATAATCTAAATCAAATTCTAAAATATATGAAATATATTTTCACTAGAAGTAACAAATCATTAAATCAAATAGATTTAAAATTAAAATTATATCATTAATATTTAAATTATTATAATTAAAAATTTTAGATTAATTACAAAAGTCATAAAATCCAAATTATATCAAATTTATTATAAAGTTTTATAGAAGGATTTAGATATTAATCCAAACTTGAGATTATTTTCTTATAAAAATTTAAAAAATTAAAGTTAAATAATAAATAATAATTAAAAAAATAAAAATGATATTATAATAAATTTCAAGTTTTTATGAAATGATCCCATAGTTATCCTAAGTTATTGCAGAAATTTCTTATTTTCTTGAAGAAATAAAATATATTTAAAATAAAAATCAATTAAATGATAATAAATTTATAAACTCATTTATAATGGATTAAAAGTGTTAGAAAATATATATTCATCATTTTAGAGTAAGATATATTTTATAATTTCAAGGATGCTTTAGGTGATCAATTCACCTGCATCATGAGCTTTCTTTTGTTTCAAGCACTTTTGAAAACACTTAAAAAATATGAAACTTAAACTAAAGAAAAATCAAATTAAAGTCATTAACCACTTAAACCAACTAGTCAAAATAACATTAATCTAAAACCTAAAAAAATGAATTCTAAAACAAAATCTATTTTTAAGAATTAGGGAGTCCTTATGTAAGCCTTTAACAATACAAAGAAGTAGGAATGAAATAAGGTTGAAGACTTATAACCTTTGAAACAAGAAAAATAGGAACATAAAATTTGAGAACTAATAGGCTAAGTCAAAGTCAGTAGATTTAGATCAGGCTATGTGATGATGCTCAACTGCCAAATTTTTTTTTTTTTCTTTTATCATGATTGTATTTCATTGGCCCAATGAGGCCAATCTCTTTGATTCAATTTAAAGTCAGCCATTCAATGTTTGTCATATTCGCCGCCGCCACCTGACACCCATCATAACTCAATGAAATACCTTATGTGATCACATAACTAACAGTGTAACTCGAAGAGTTACCTATCCATATTCTTTTTTAATATTGTTAAAATTTAATGTAACATACTAATGCTTCGTTTGGGAGAGCTTTTTTAGTGCGTTTTGCTTTTGAGAGCTCGAATTTTAATTATACTTTGAATATTTAACTATTTTAATCTCATGCTTTTTTATTTTTTTCAAAGCTTAGACAAATAATTCAGATTAAAGCCTTTTCTGAATCCAAAATTTTATAAGAAATTTAACATCAAGGATAAACCTATAAACAGGGAGACTTATTAAAAGGACTTTTGGAAAATTATCCCTTCGTGACCTCTTGGAGACTTCGAATTTTAATACAAATATTTATTCTCTCTATATTTTTATGCTCATTTCTTTTGTGCATGTCTTGTTTTTTTTCAAATATAAATGCTTACTAGGTGATGTGGTTTCACAAATAATTCAGGATTAAAAGGTCCTTGAAATTTCTAATTACATTCTTTTATATTTAATATTTATTAAAAAAATATAGAAAAGCAAAGTATATAAATTCTCTTATATTATATTAGAAATGACTAATTTGAATGAAGTGAAACTGAAATTAAAAATAATTATCCCACACAAATCAAACAAGCATTCAACTTTTGTTCGACTACTACCTTTCTCGTGTTTCGTTCTCTTATTTACGTTTTCTCATTTTCGCTCAAAAGTTTCGAGGCTCGAGGGACAACTCCACGCCCTCATCGTTCCGCTCCGTTCGCTCGAATTAGATGTTTCTTTGAAATCTCAACTCGTAGAACCTTCGGAAGATAGATGATGGTTCTCCTCTCCCCCTCGATTTCATCTCTTCGACCTTCTTCTTGTTTCCCACCCATGGACTTCGCAGCGAAATCTGCTTTATTCCACCGACGCACTACAAGTTTCCCTTTCTTCTTCAGCAGTGATCACCGTTGGCAAAGGCCTTGTGACATTCCAGCACAAGTTGAGTGTCGACTGCCCCGCTTCCCCTCTCTCGCCGCCAAGAATCACGTGAATTACTCCGACATGCGTGCTTCCTTCACTGCGGAGGCTCAGACCACAGAACCAGTTGCTTCCAGAGCGGTCATTGTTAGATTCTGGTTGCAGAGTCTCCGTATTCTAGCGTTCGGTGCGCTTGCTGCCTGTGGTGTGCTTGCGGTAGCGTCTCAGAGAGCTGCTGCGGCGAATTTGAGCGTGGCTGGCCCCGGTGTAGGGTTTTTGGGATATGTACAACCAGCACTTAGAGGATCATGGCCGAAGGTTTTGCAGGTTCTGCAGGTTTTCAAGGAACAGGGATTGATTCTGGCTGCCTTGTTGGGTCTCTCTGCTTTCTTTTCAATGGCGGAGACGTCAATAACTACATTGTGGCCGTGGAAGGTAAGTCTACATTATATTGAGGAGGAAAAGTTGTGATTGGTCATTTGGGATTTGTCCATGCACCGAATAGGGTCATCAACTAGATATAGAGCTCCCTATCATTTGTTGCCTTCCCTCCATTTTGAAGTAATTTTGCAACCGATATTTGTTGTTTTGCTGATGTCCACACCTCAAAGAATGAAGTGGTTCAAATCATGCAGGACATTGTCTGTGTGATGGTAAACTCTAGGGGTTTGTTTTAATCTGAACTTTTTTTATACTAATTGTGATTTCATAAGTGATTTTTCATTTGCCTCTCTTGTTTAAAAGGTTGTAACGGTCCTTGATTAAGCCTTGGAATGGTGATGACCTAAGGATTTAAATTGCTGTAGTAGTGTGTAAATGACCCTTGGAATACCTGTAGCATAATGTAAAGGGGTGGTAAGTCGAAGAAATGGTTGGCCGATCATTGGATGGGGGTCAAAATCTAGAGCATTGCACTTGGATTTGAAAATATGGTTTATAAATGGAGAGTGTTTGAGGTCTTAGATTTGATTGGAAGGGGTATGTGAATGTATGGAGTGTGTTTTGGAGTAGATGGACACTTTCTTTGAAGTATGAGTACTATTTGACAAAGGATTTTCAAGACTAGTGCTTGGGAACACTGTCTTTGCCGGGTCTCAAGTCCTGGATGTGAAAACTGGAGGGGTTGCGTTAGGTAGTCGATAACCAACGTAAAATTTGTTTAAAAAATCATGACATGAATTCTTTAATATATGTGTTAATGCTAATGCGTTCTCTCGAAGCAACACACTGTATGACCTGAATACAGTGAAAATTGTGCAAGGGGCATTGCATTGGTGTCCAGGTGTAATGTTAAATAAGCAAGAGTTTTCATATTATGGTTGGATGCAGACAAAGAAGTTTGTCCATGGAATTAGTATTGGATTAGGAACTTGGAATATATGTACTCTTATAAGTAAATTAATGAAATTAATAGATATTATGGTTTATAGTAAGATAAATATCTTGTGTATTCAAGAAACTAAATGGGTTGAGGGAGAAGAGCAATGAGATTGATAGTTTAGATTTTAAACTTTAGTATTTAGGTACGAGTTAAAGTAGAAATAATGTATGTGTGATTATAAATAAAAGTTTGAAGGATAATATTATAGATACTAATAGAATTGGAGATAGAATTATAGTTTTAAAATTATTATTGATACTAAGATTATTAATGTTATATATTTTTATGCTCCTTAAGTTGGTTTAGCTGTATACTTAAAAGAAAAAATTTAGAATGACTTAAAAGGATTAATATAAAAGATACTTTTTGAAGAAAATATATTTATTAGAGGAGATTTAAATGAACATGTTGGTAGAGTGATAGAAGATTTTAAAGCGTTCACGATATGGATTTGTGGTAATGAAGAATGTAGAATTATATTAGATTTTATTTTAGCTTATGATTTTATAGTTGTTAATACTTTTATTTAAGAAAAGAGACAAGCATATTATTACTTATAAGAATGAATATAATAAAACACAGATTGCTTATTTTTTAATAAAAAAATAAATCGTTTAAATTGTAAAGATTGTAAAGTTATTTCGGGTGAAAGTTTAAGTACTTAGCATCGACTACTAGTTTTAGATTTTAAGATGAAAGATAAAAAGATTAAAACAAATGAAATCATTATCCTAGAATTAGATGGAGTCACTTAAATAACACAAATGAAAATATTTTTAAACGCAAGGTTATAAGATCTTAGAATTTGGGATGTTCATGAGGAAGTTAATGTTATGTGAGAAAAAATAGTAAGTGAAATTAAGTAAGTTGTAAAAAATGTGCTTGAAAAATCAAAAGAAAAAGCTTCTTTTAGTAAAAATAGTTGGTGGAGTTAAAATGTTCAAGAAAAGATAAGAAATAAAAAATTTTATTGTAAAATTTGGTTTAGATGTAAAAATTCGGAGAATTGAGAAAGATATAAAGTAGCACATAGATTGGATACTAAAGAAGGTGAAAGATGTGTGTATAAGTTAGCCAAGCAAAGAGATAGGAGAAGTAAAGATTTAGTTTAAGTAAAGGACATTAAGGATGAAAATCATGAAGTGCTTTTCTTAGAAGAGAATATTGAACATAGATGGATGAGATATTTTGATAAACTTTTTAATGAAAGATATGAGAATACGATTGATTTTAGTAATCTTAGTACCCTAAACAAAAATAAAAAAGTTTATTTTTATTATCATATTAGTAAAATTGAAGTTGAAGAGGTTTTAAAACACATAAAGTGTGGAAAAACAGTAGGACCTGCTGCTATTCAATAGAAGTGTGAAAATGCTTAGGAGATCAATGAATTTTTTGGCTTATTTTTATTTTTTAATGTTATTTTAAACACTAGAAAGATATTGGATGAGTGGAGAAAAATCTGTTGGTTCTTATTTTTATGAATAAAGGTGAGACACAAGAGTGTGCAAATTATACTGGAATTAATTTAATGTTCTATACATTAAAATTATGGGAGAGAGTAATTTAGCATATGTTATGATGTGATACAAAAATTTCTCAAAATCAGTTTGATTTTATGCCTGGTAGATCTACTATGGATGTATAATACATTTGTTGAGAGATTTGATAGAGAAATATAGAGAAAGTAAGGAGGATCTACGAATGATATTTGTTGATTTAGAGAAAGCATGTGATACATTTTCAAGAGAATTGCTTTGGAGATCTCTATAAAAGAAAGAAGTTAATATTACTTATATTCAAGTCATGAATGATATGTATACTAGAGTTGTTTCTTGTGTCTAAACACAAGGAGGACTGACAAAATATTTTTCTATTTCTGTTGGATTACATCCAAGTATCGGCCTTAAGCCAATATCTTTTCACTCTAGTTATGGATGTTCTTACTAGGCATTTACAAGAGGACGTATGGAGTGTAGGATGGATACATAGTTTCCAATGTCAAAGTCTCTCTTGAAGCTTTAGAAAGTTGTTAGCTATGTAGAAGTGCTCAGGTATCAATTGAAATGAGTTTAATCATTTTAAGAATATTGATGATTGCTTGAGTGGTTAATAATTATATAATGATATGCTGAATAAAACTTATTTTCATTATTTTTGAATTTATATAGATCTTTTTGTTCATAATTTTTTATGGAAAAGATTTTTTTTCAACTAAATCTTATGTTCTTAGTTTTTATAAATAATAGCATGTAATTTTAATTATTATCATTTGTTACTTAACTTTGATCATATTTGATTTCACATTCTTTTTATACATATGCCTTATCTATAATGTCACTAAACTATATTGTATTATGAAGGAAATCTTTTAGGTCTATTTTTACATGCCGATTTGTAACGGATAGTTGTGGGTGCCAATTGGTTCAGTTGATAACAACCTTGGAAGTTGTTTCCATAGTCTTTGGTTTGAATCTCATATATACCATAATAAAGTTCCACTTTACGGATTAGGCGGGCAAAAAAAAAATGATAACACATTTTTTTATTTAGGATTTAAGGTGGGCAAAAAAATTATAACAATATTTTGTTTTATTTTCTTTTGTGTAGCCATCCATGTAGTGGGATAAAGGCATGTTGTTGTTCTTATAAATTTTTTATTTCTATTATTTTTTAATCAACTCCCAAAGCTTTGACATATCGTGTCCATTTAATTATGTGTTACAGATGAACATATAAATGTAGTTTTATTTGTTTTAAAGAATTTGCTTCATGATAATGGTGATTTACCAAGAAAGAAGATGACTGTTTCCACTGAGCTGGGTCGTTCTGGGAACATCTATTGGTTCTCTGGTTTTGTTTATTCTAGTGTGCATTGAGTTCATTATTTTTCAAGCCATCATATGGGTTGGTGGTGTTAATTTGATTCTGTTTGGGCATTTACCTGGCTAAATCAAGCTTTCATAGATGCCCTTGAATCTATGCTTTAACTCAAAACTTGCATTGATGGAACATGTTTTTTTACATACCAAATTATTCTCGGGATCCTTTCAACCTGCTTATGCTGACTTCTTAAGGAATGGTTTCAGAAGTCATATATTTGTATCATATAATGTTGTCAAATGTCCAAATTCAAATGATTATAAAATGGGCAGATTATGCATCGCAGTAATCTGAAAGTTTTAATCATAGGCCAAAATAATATATCACCTGTATTAGAGCGGCTTATCCAATTTCAGCTTCTATAATTGGTTTAGCCTACTTTGATTAGTATTTCCATGTATAAATTAGTTCATTTCCATACTACTAACTATAGGTTGGTGTGTGCGGGCTTGTGTAGGCGTGGGAATTTTGCTCCTACTGCAAAGGTTTGCGGGGGAGTGGTTGCATGCTAGGAGTGCAAACAAGGGTAGGCCATCCGTGAAGTGGTGAGTAGATCTGTTAGGGAGCTGGCTAGTGTTGATATGTGGGGTAGTGGGCAGACACGTACAAACATGATTTCGCTGACAAAATATTTTGTATTTAATGCTGTATTACATTGTTTTTCAGATTTGTGCATTGAGAGATTTTCTTTGGATAGCTTTTTCATCCACCATTTATTTATTTATTTTTCTTGATTTTTAATAATTGAATAAGTTTGTGTCATCTCTTCTTTTTTACATGGTATCAGAAACTCTTGATTTCTCATCTTTTGTATGAAGAAACATTGATTGTCCGTTGAAAGACAAAGTTCCTTGTGTGAGGTAACTTTTGATTCAAGGGAGTCATTTTTCACTCAAATGGAGTAGTCGATAGTAGCCTCATTTCTATTGTCACGACCCGGCCAGGGAGCTTGGAATACCAAGGCGGGAACAGACGGTCGGACTGATAAAAGAAAATATTTTTTAACATTTTCAATCTTAAACAAAATCTCCAATCATATAAGAGCCACTACAATCTACAAATGATTTAATAATTTGTCCACACATATATAAACTAACAAAATTCATATGAAATACAATGTAAACATAATTCAACATAACTGGCATAATTACCTATCTCCTGCAGTCTCTCTACGGCGATAAACATAACCCTCCCTTCTATCAGTCATTTAGTTAGGATGGTTATCTGAAAAAATTAAATAATTAATAATTAAATAAAATTCAGGCCAATTATCTTTGTTATATTATAAGTAAACAAGAAGATAATAGATGCATGTTGGGTTTTGTTATCACGTTACAAAAGAAATTAACAATCAAATATATGGGAGGTAGTACACATAAATATTTATGACTTTACTTTTACATTTATCATCCATTTTAAGAGTCACTAAACTTTTACCAAAATAAAACCTTTCAATCTCATCCAAAGGACAATATTACTTTTGCCAATTTCATTTCTTTTCGTTCGTTTGCGGTGCATTACGTCCCCGGTCATAAATTCTACTTTCACATCTCATTCATATCTGATTATCGTTTACATATTAATTCATAACTAACAATAAATCGCTTAACTTTATAAAATGATGAGTACAATGATTTAGCGTTGATTATTATTCACATGAAGATAGAATTATATTTATGAAGAAATAGGAAAATAATTATAACTGGTCTGAAAAGTCATAATCATATAAACATACATTTCATCAGAAATTAAAGACATTTTTACCATAAATATAAGAACGTAATTACATTAATTTGCGGTTTATTCTTGAATCTCCTTTTTTAATCTTTTAAATTATATAATAAAATATTGATTGGATTAATATTATAAAATAATTTATTTTATTTTATTCATATGATACTTACCTATAACTTTTATTATTTGTGCTATATTCATCAATATATTCATTTTTCTAAATCAAGTTAAATTAACTGTTAATTCATGTAATATAATGATATGTATAATTTGTCATATAATACTTCTAAATCCTATTAATCTTATTACTTTTCTTAATATAAAATATTAAGTGTTAAAGTGACTTAATATATTTCATTTAATGTTTATCATACCCCTTAAAATGATCCTAAATTAATTAATGCGATATAGATAAATTTTATTTTCATTTAATGTTTATCATTTCCCTTAAGATGATTTTAAATTAATTAACGATAATATAACTTAGCATAGGTTTAAGGTTTTATTAAATTTGCAATTATATTTCATATGTAAGGATTTAATACTTAATTACTTGACTTTGATTCATCTTACACATTCCCAAATTAAATTTCTTTTAAATCTATAAAGAAGTCAAAATTATAAACCCTGTCAAAATTGAAATTGAGATAATAATTTCATAATTATATATATATATATATATATATATATATATATATATATATATATATATATATATATATATATATATATATATATTAAAATAACAATATTTTCAATTAACTTTCCTTGTTAAACTTATAACATCCTAAATCATGATTGCAATAATAATAAAATCAAAATTTCACTTTAATTAAATATATATATATATATACATACCTCCTTTTTTTTTTCTTCAATCGGCAGCTAAATATATCGTGACGCGACGGATTCCCCTCTTCTCTCGTTAGTCGAGAACCCTCAACGACTCGATGTCGGCGTGGAGGCGCCACTGGGGAAGCACTCGTCCCTCCTCCTTCCTCGGTTGGACACCCGAAAGGCCCTTTTCCTCTCTCTCATGGTTCAGGTGCTTTCGGTACGCGATGCGCGGTAGAGTCGCGGTTCCTCCTCTCGACCCTTCTTCTTTTTTCTCGTGTTCGTTTGGTTTTGTTTTTCGACAAACTGAAATCGAGCTTTCCCCCCTTTCGATTTTTTTCAAACCACGGCCAACCGTTGCGACGGTTTGATTTTTCATTTTATTTTTGTTTTCTCTCTCTTTTTTTTCTTTTCTGACTTTCGGTTATTACATCTATAATAGTCACAAATCAAATGGATACAACTATATTTAGTGATATCAATCCTTGATAATGTTTATTTGTTGATGGAACAAAAATGACCGCCTCAATGGATCATTGTAACGCCAAAGATATCCATCCGATATCTAACTTTGGTTTAGGAGATTACTGGGGGGTTGTTTCAACTGACATGGAGAGGCAAATTGATAACATCTTTGAGTTTGAGAACATAAAGGTTCAGCGTACAATTTTATGTCATCTCTCTTATAGTGGATAATATTCATGTTGCAAAATTAAAGTCTACACCCACTAATGCAGTGAAAACATTCATTGAGAACAAAGCACACCAACTCTTTTTTGTTTAACTATTCAATTGGATAGTGACAAAAAATTATTCAACAATGGGCTGGGAGATTTTATTATTATGGGTTGCTTTTAAAATACTTCGGTTGAGGCTTGTGTACAAATTTATCCTAAGAAGTCTACTCTTGGAAATCTTATTCCTTGGATTTTCTCAATCCATTATAAGTTATGTTTTGTTTTGTGAGTTACATATGAGTGGATGTAGAAAGCCTTTTTCAAACTCTCCTAAGCAGGGGTGAACTAGATGCATCGTTATACAATTATGTAATAGTTGATCTTATAGATATAATTTCTATTGGTAGAACACTTTGTCTTCCTTTAAGGAAGGTTGTTTGCTAAGTTTTTGATGTCCTTTTAACATTCCAAAATGTTGATTATAAATATCAACTATTATTAGAAACTTATTGTCATATTAATATTATTGGCAAGTGATGTGTCATCATGATATTAAGTAAATCAAATGATTATTTCAATATTATATAACTTTTGAGTTTAATCTAATTTCTCTTTGACACAATCTCTTGATAAGCACTGGTTTATTTTTGTCTTCTTTTGTTCTTGAATTCTCATATGGTAAATCTTTTCTTTTTAATAAATCCTCATAAACACTTCTTGACTTCAATATTCATGGTATGCAAGAACAGCCCGTATCTCATTTGTTAGCAAATGGTCCAACTTCTAACAACTATAACAGTTAGACAGCATATCTTAATAATTGAGATCTTTTGTTGCTAGATTTCCCTTTTGGATGAACTTTTGTGTCTTAAAGTCATCATTGAAATATAATTATTTGCTATCATCTGTGGTGTTGCAAATATCAAAGTTGACACTCACCAGAAACATAGGATGTGAGTGTTTACACAAACTCATTAACATTTTGAGTTTGATGTTTCTTTAGTTGGTTTTTTTAGTTATTTTGTCGTAAATATGGTTATGATGATATCTCTATAGAGAATGTGTTTTGTTGGTTTATTAGCTAGTTATTTGGTTATTGTTATGATATTGATTTTTTGTTAGTTGTTGGTTCGCAAGTTACTTCTTTGTTGGTCTTGATTTAAGCCTTATATATCATTGGATTTCTATTGCTCTTTGTCTTCCCTACTACTGATGGCCTACGTTTTATTACTATTGATGGGGAAGCTGCAAAACCTCTGAATTCTTTTAGTTAGTGATGTTATTTTGGGAAAGGGTGGGTTGTTGATTTTTAGAGCTTTGATTTTGGTGCAACTTTTGGATTCTGTAGGCGTGACTTGCAACTAACTTGTGTAATGACAGGGTTCAAGCCTTATGGATTTTTCCACTTAGAGGATTCAGAGTTTTGTTACTTTTTAGGATTGTTTGGACTATGGTTTTGACATCATAGTTGATTTTGTGAACATTTAATGGGCTTACTTCTATTTATGACTATGTGGTTGATTCCAAGTTTTTGTTACGCTGCCAAATTTGTCCCATTTTTTGACTATAAATAAGGATACAGAGGCTTGTAAAAAAGCTAATTTTTTTTTTAATAAAATTTTAGATTCCTCTCCAACTTACATGTGCTAGTTGGATTTGAATTCTTAGAGTGTGATGCAAGTATTGGAGGACAATGTTTGAAGGAAGCTTTCTCCTTATAATATTGTTTGGTCTGAATCTTTTATTTTTATGATTTTTTTTTCTTATTACTTGTTTTTATATACATGATTTTGTGAATTGTTTGCACGTATTTTTGAGATTTGGTCAAATTTGTATAATTTTAAGTTTTCTAATTTTAGTTTTAATCTTAATTATGTTATGATTATTATTGATTTCAAATACATGCAAAATTTTTGTTTGGATGATTTTTAAATTATTATTTGAGATGAATTTTATGTGTTTTTGGATTTTTATCAAGGAGACTTTTTGTATAAATCATAGTTTGTGGACTGCGAATTTGGTTTTCGTGTGCTTGTTTATATTCATCTCATTTTGTATTTGTATTAACAAATCCCAGTTCTTAAGGCGTTCTACATCAGATGTTATATATGGGCTCAAGTTTTTGTTAGATTACCTAGAATTTGGATTTAATATGAGGGTCAGTCAATAGGTCATTATTGAGATTAAAATTTTGACAACTTCATAAAACTAATTGATGAATCACTCAACTTACAAAATCAAATGAATGAGGATGTAAAATATGTTAATGAGCGAAGCAAAACTTTGGAAATAAGTCAATTTCACCTTCATGAACTTGAAGTTGAGTCTCATAACTATGAACTTATTAACATTGCTTGGGGACAAGAAATTTTTTATGAGAGGAATAATCAAGATATGTATCATCATGTATATGACTTTGAAACTTATGACAAATATGTACATCAACTTTGTGACAAACAATGATATAATTGGAAAAGTTAAAATTTATGCGTCTATGTTTGATGTGAAACTGTATCCTATATTATTTTGATTGGATAATGGATAGATATAATTTTTTTGAATGATGAATAATGTCATGTCAGTGTCACAAAAGTTTGTAAAATTGAAATTAATTGGTAAGTTAAAATGAACTGGATGGGTTTGTAAAAGTGAGGGAAAATGTTGGGTAGAAAATCTATAATTATGCGTGTTCAAGTTAAAGTTATTAAATGAAAATATCTTTCTTTATGATATTATGATCGACTAGTTGATAAATATAACCTTTTAAAATAAGGAATAATAATTTTTATTGAATAAATTTGAAGAAATAATTGCTGTTGAATGCTTGAAAAATTTGAAGAAATAGTTGCTATTTGAATGCACAAACAAATTTGAAGAATTGCTAGTATTCTATAATAATGGAAGATTCTAAAATTTGTTTTAGATCTTGATTAAAATTGATATTAAAAGAGAGATGTCATTGAATCACATTCCTTGCATGCTTTTTTACTTGCTTTAGTTTTTGGGTAAATTTTAAAATTTGCTATGCCTAAAAGGGTTATCATCATGCTGAAAGTGCATGCTTTCATCAAAATGGTTAAATTGAAAAATTGCTACACATTGAACCTAGAGGAAGTAGTATTAATGTTAACAAGGGCGCCAAGGGAATATCCATTGTTACTACATCTTACTCTAAATTTTTTTTTCCAAATCTTATTTAAAATTTCATAAAATGGGTTACTTTTCAAATAAATGTCTTAGTTCATACTTGTATATTGATGTGGAGGATGAGAATAATGAGCTTAATGAGGTGATGATATTCATGAATTTGATGAAGATAGTAGTAATTCTAAAACTGTTTTTATTAAAAGTTTTTCGAATGTTATTGTTGCATCATTACCACACAAGGTTGAACCTGATTGGAAAGGAATTTTTATTTTTTAAACATGTTTTAAGCATGATAACACTATTTGTTAAATCATTCTTAATAGTTGGAGCTCCATGAAATTGTTGTTAAACTTATTATTGGGCATGTGAATTTGATAATTAGGTCTATGATTGAGTCGAATTAAGCTGAGCACACATTGGATTGGACTTGGATTCATCATACTACAAGTTGTTCAAGCTTAAGCTTGAGTAGAGCTTTCACATGTATCTTTGTATTTGGCCTGGTTAGATTTTTCTTTAATGGTTTAGCTTGGCTTGTATTTGACTAGCCTAATTTTAATCAAATGAATACTTAATTAAGAAGGATAATAATAGAAGATGTGCTCACATCGTTCCGGTGCTCTCTTCCTTGTTATGATTTTGGTATATCTTAGCTCAAGCATAAGGTCTCACGCAGTTAGTGAGACTACTTGTAATATAACCTGGAAGTGTGAAATGAAAGGCACAATTATGGAAATAAGAGAAAGGAATTTGGAAAATTTCCTTGTAAAAAAAATTTACCACACAATTCTTATGTATTTACATATCTAACACCGAAAGTTTGATATTTACTAATTTAACACCTTTTTTTCTTGAAAAGGTGCATTTCTTCAAAAAAGTGAATGATGATACTATTTTTGATCCGATATTTAAGATTGAGGTGTTATATATATAAAAAATAAAATTTAGGCATTAGATATATACATATATATGAATTGTGTGGGACACATGTAAATCCTTACAAAATTTATAATTTGTTACTATTAAATATGTAATTCAACAAATTATATTTAATCAAATTTTGATTTAATAATATATGAGTTATCATCAAGTTTAATATTAAGAATTTAACTAGTTGAACCAATAATATGGTTGTTCATGAACATAAATGATCAAGCGTGGTTCATTTAGCTTTTGTTTTAAAAAAAAAAAATTTGTATAATTACTAACTTGAATGAGTATTAATCGAGCCTTGTTTGAGCTATTCATTGACTTCCTTTGAGAAGTTTAATTCTTTTATGTTTAATGGGAATGAAAAATGGTTAGTTTAAATCCTACTGAGCTTAAAAATGCTTATGTGTCATACGTATAATGGTCTTATTAAGCTGAAGAAATTATTTTATCTTGAATCAAAATACATTTGAAAAGAGTGAATTTAAATGAACAAAATTTATTGATCACACTTTTAATGATATTAACACTACCTTTGCCGGTCCCAAGTCCGGATGTGAAAAGTGGAGGGTTACGATAAGTAGTCGATAGCCAGTGTAAAATTTGTCGAAATAATCATGACATGAATCCTTTAAATCATCAGATATTAAGGCTCCCCGGAAGTAATGCTATATGACTTGAATATAGTGAAAAATGTGCAGCGTCACGACGGCTACCAGGTCAAATAAGCAAGGGTTCCCACATTATGGACGAATGCGCAAAGAAGTTAGCCCATGAAATTAGAATTAGTTAGAATCTTGGAATATAAGTACTCTTACATGTAAATTAATGGAATTAATATATTATGGTTCATAGAAAAATAAATATTTTATGTGTTCAAAACTAAATGGGTTGGGGAGAAGGCCAGATTGATAGTTTAGGTTTTAAACTTTGGTATTCGAGTAAGTCGAACTAGAAATGGTGTAGGATTATAGATAAAAGTTTGAAGGATAATGTTATAAATATTAATAGATGGAGATAGAATTATACTTTAAAGATTATTGTTGATACTAAGATTATCAATGTTATAAGTGTTTATGCTCCTTAAGTAGTTTCGATGTAGCTCAAAAGAAAATTTTGGAATGAATTAGAGGATTAATACAAAAGATACCTCTTGAAGAAAAAATATTTATTGGAGGAGATTTAAATGAACATATAGAGTGGTAGAAGATTTTAAAAGTGTCATGGTGGTTATGGATTTGGGACTAATAAAGAAGAAGACTATATTAGATTTTACCTTTTACATGATTTTAGTGCTATCTTTTATTTAAGAAAATAGATGAACATATTATTACTTATAAAATGGATGTAAGAAAACACGTATTGATTATTTTCTCGATAAGAAAAATAGATCGCTTTATATCAGAAAGACCGTAAGGTCATTCAAAGTGAAATTTAAGACCAACATCGATTGTTAGTTTTAGTTTTAAGATGAAAGATTATAAGAGGAAAAATAAATCAAATTATTGTCCAGGATTAGATGAACACTTAAAAACAAAATAAAAAAAATATTTTTAAAAGAAGTTACAAGAGCTTAGAATTTGGGATGTTCATAAAGAAGTTTAATGTTATGTGAAAAAAGTAGTAAGTGAAATTAAGCAGCTAAAAATACGCTTGGAGAATCAAAAAAAGCTTCTTTAATAAAAAATAGTTGGGTGAGTCAGTGAAAAAATAAGAAATAAGATTGATTATAAAACTTGATTTAGATGTAAAATTTGGAGAATTGAGAAAGATATAAAGTGTAGAGATTCTAAGAAAGATATATGACGCAAAAAATTTAAATTTTAGATTTACAATAGATTAAATTCCAAAGGTGAAAGATGTATGTATAAGTTAACCAACCAAAGAGACGGAGAAGTAAAGACCTAAGTGAGGTGTATTAAGGATGAAGATAATAAAGTGCTTTTCTTAAAAAAGATATTGAAAATAAGTGGATGAGATATTTTGATAAACTTTTCAATGAAGGATCTAAATGTACGATTGATTTTTAACAATCTTAATACTTTAAACAAAAATAGAGAATTTTATTTTTATCGTAGTATTAGTAAATCTGAAGTTAGAGAAGATTTAAAGAAAATGAAATGTGAAAAAACAGTAGGACTTGATGATATTCTAATATAAGTGTGAAAATGTTTAGGAGATCAAGGAATTTCTTGCCTTACAAATTTTTTTAATGTTATTTTAAAGACTAAAAAGATGCCAGATGAGTGAAGAAAGAGTTTGTTGGTTCCTATATTTAAGAATAAAGGTGATGCACAAGAGTGTGCAAATTATAGAGGAATTAAGTTAATGTGTCATACATTAAAATTATGGGAGAGAGTAATTGAACATAGGTTACGATGTGATACAAAAGTTTCTCACAATCAGTTTGATTTCATGCCAGGTAGATCTACTATGGATGCTATACATTTGTTAAGAGATTTGATGGAGAAATATAAAAAAAGTAAGGAGGATTTACATATGATATTTATTGATTTAGAGAAAGCTTATGATAAAGTTTCAAGAGATGTTCTTTGGAGAGTTCTAGAACAGAAAATAGTTAATATTGGTTATCTTTAAATCATTAAGGATATGTATACTAGAGCTGTTACTTGTGTCCAAACATAAGGAAGATTGACAAAATATTTTCCCATTTCAATTGGATTACATCAAGGATCAGCTTTAAGCCCTTATCTTTTGTTTTAGTTATGGATGTTCTTACAGCATTTACGGAAGATGTACCTTGGTGTATGCTTTTGTCGATGACATTCTTCTTGTTGATAAGACTAGAGAGGAGAAGAGAAACTTGAATTATGGAGGTCAACATTGAGTCTAAAGGTTTTCGCTTAAGTAGATCTAAAATGAATATATGGAGTGTAATTTTAGTTGTAGAAGTTATAATGGTAGTGTTGTGACATTAGGTGAACAAGTCATTAATAAGAGTGATTGAGATATTTAGGCTCTATTGTTCAAAATGATGGTGAAATAGATGAGATGTTATTAGTAGAATTCAAGTTGGATGGTTGAAGTGGAGGAACATCGTGTGTGGTATAAAAGTTTCACTTAAACTTAAGGGAAAATTTTATAAGATTATGGTAAGACACGCAATGACTTATGGTGCGAGAATGTTGGCCAATAAAAGAGAAGCATAAGACTAAGTTAAGTGTTACAGATGAGGATGCTCAGTGGATGAGTGGCTTTACTCTTAGAGATAAAATGCTAAATGAGTATGCTCGGAAAAAGTTGGAGTAGCTCCGTGATAAGATTAGAGAGCCACCTTAGATGGTTTGGCCACATAAAGCGTCGATGACCGTTAGGAGAGTAGATGCATTAGATTTGCCTTATGTTAAGAAAGGTAGGGTAGACCTAAAAGACTTGGTTAAGATGTAAAAAAATGATCTTAGTATACTTGAATTAAATGAGAATTTGACACATAATAGGACACAATGGAGACGAATGATTCATGTAGCCGACCCCACTTAGTGGGATAAAGGCTTATTGTTGTTGTTGTTGTTGACACTTTTAATGATATTAAGTGAAGGCTTATCAATGCATATGTGCTTAAATTATCTGGTTTTAATAAGATATTTAAATTTCTTGTGATACATTGTCTTTAACTATTTATGAAGTTTTTAGTTAAGAGAGAAATCCTGTCACATGTTTTAGTGAGCCATGAATGTGGCAAAGTAAAAATATCTAATTTATGATAAAGAGTTTTATGTAATTTGCGATCACTACAATATTTGATACATTACTTTTTTTGCCTACAAAGCTTGTCTTATATTTTGGGGTCATCAAACTTTAAAATATTTAAATTCTTTGAAAAAAAATTAAGACATAGGCATGCTAATCGGTTTGAATTTATGTATAATTATACACATATGTGATGAAATATTATATTGGGGTTGAGAGTAGGCTCATTGATGCATTGAATGGGCTTATTTTGAATTTACAAATAATGAAATTAATGTGATTGACTTTAATCATATCAAGAAAGTCTATGCCAATTGTAGGGTATATTAAGATATGCCAACATTTAAGTAATAACTTACCTGTGTTTATAAAAGACTTATGATTAAGGATGGATTTTTTTTACTAACCATTTTGTGTTAAATTAGCGAAGATTGTTAGTGGGTAACAAAGATACAAGAAGCTCTTCAAGGCTTGTATTATTAAAACCTCTAACTCATTAAACAAATCCCTTGTGTATGTCAGGTTTTAAGCTTCATCTAAGAACTCACGTGAAGTCTTTGCATAAATCCACATTGTAATATCTTTGAATATATATTATCTGTTTATTGAGATAATCATATACTACCCAAAACCCCTTTATATTATGATCCCATCCATTATGAAGGTCAGACTTGTATTATATCTTGGTGGAGTTTGGATTATTGGACAACTTTGGACATTCTACTTTTAATATCATGTGGCCCGAACCTTCTATTTGAAGACTTATTTTTTGGCTACTATTTGGAAATATGCTATAAGTTGAATTTTTTAATTATCAGTGCGAATATTAAGCATTATCTTTGCCGGTCCCAAGTCCGGATATGAAAAGTGGAGGGTTGCGATGGTAGTATAAAGAAAATTTGTCGAAATAATCATGACATGAATCCTTTAAATCATTTTGTTAATGCTAAGGCCCTTTGGAAGCGTATTAATATGACTCAATACAAATGTGTGCGGTCAGATCATAGAGTGGTTAATTAAGCAAGGGTTCCCACATTCGGACGGCAAAGAAGTTAGTCCATGAAACTAGAATTAGGTTATGATCTTGGAATATTTTACAAGTAAATTAATTGAATTAGTAGATATTATGGTTTATAGAAAGATAAATATTTTATATGTTCAAGAAACTAAATGGGTTGGGGAGAAGGCCAAGAGGAGATTGATAGTTTGGTTTTAAACTTTGGTGTAGGTCAAACAAACGAAATGAAAGGTGTGATTATAGATAAAAGTTTGAAAGATAATGTTATAAATATTAGTAGATTTGGAGATAAAATTATAAACTTTAAAGATTATTATCGATACTCAAGATCATCAATGTTATAAGTGTTTATGCTCCTCAAGTAGTTTGGATGTAACCGAAAAAATTTTTTTGGAATGAATTAGAGGATTAATACAAAAGATACCTCTCAAGAAAAATATTTATTGGAGGAGATTTAAATGAACATATTGATAGAGTGGTAAGATTTTAAAGTATTCATATGGATTTGGAGTAATTAAGAAGGTAGGACTATATTAAATTTACTTTATGATTTTGTAGTTAATACTTTATTTAAGAAAAGAGATGAACATATTATTACTTATAAAATGGATCTAAGAAACACATTGATTATTTTGATAAGAAAAATAGATCGTTTAGATTGTCAGAAAGATTGTAAGGCCATTCAAAGTGAAAGTTTAGTCAACATCGATTGTTAGTTTTAAATTTTAAGATGAAAGATTATAAGAGAAAAATAAATGAAATTATTATCCCAGGATTAGATGGGACACTTAAAAAAAACACAAATAAAATATTTTTAAGAGCTACAAGAGCTTAATATTTGGGATGTTCATAAGGAAGTTTAATATTATGTGGGAAAAAGTTTGAAAATTAAGCAAAGCTAAAAATATTGTTGGAGAATCAAAAGAAAAACTTTTAATAAAAATAATTGGTGGTGGAGTAAGAGCTGAAAAGAAAAGATAAAGAAGAAGATTGTTATAAAATTTGATTTAGAAAAACTTCGGAGAAGGTGAAAGATGTATGTATAAGTTAAACCAAAGAGATAGAGAAAGTAAAACCACAAGTGATGTGTATTAAGGATGAAAATAATAAAAGACTTTTAGAAAATACGATATCAAAAATAAAAGACGAGCAAGATGATAAACTTTTCAACGGCTGATCTGAAAGTACAATTGATTTAACAACTATAATACCCTAAACAAAAAATAGAATTTTATTTTTATCGTCAGATTAAGAGAATGAGAAAATGAAATGGAAAACAAGAGACTAATGATATTCTAATGTGAAAATGTTTGTGAGATAGGAATTTCTATAAATATTTTTTTAACGTTATTTGTGAAAGACTAAAAAAAGACAGCCGATGATAGAAGAGTTTGCCCTATATTTAAGAATAAAGTGATTACCATACGTCGCAAAATTACGCAATTAAGTTAACGACATCATTAAAATTACATGAGACTATTGACACGCCGATAAAAGCTTCTCAACCTACCCGTGTGATCTATTATGGATGCTACACATTTGTTAAGAGCACATAAGAAGAAAGTTGTGAGGATTTACAATGATTTTATGATTGCAGAAATCTATGACAAAGTTTCAAGAGATGTTCTCGAAACGCAGAACAGTTAAAGCAATATCGAGCCGACTTGTAAACACAAGATGGACAAAAATTTTTCCTATTTCAAATGGATTACATCAAGGATCAACTTTAAGCCCTTATCTTTTGCTTTAGTCATGTGGATGTTCTTACCAGTGCATTTACAGAAGAAGATGTACGTATGCCGATGACATTCATCTTGTTGATAAGACTGAGAGAAGAGAAACTTGAATTATGAGGTCAACATTGAGTCTAAAGGTTAAGTAGATCTAAAATTGAATATATGAGTATAATTTTAGGTAGTTCATGATAAGGAAGGATATTAACAAACAAGTCATTAATAAGAGTTTATCGATATTTAGGTTTTATTGTTCAAAATGATGCAAATAGATGGAGATGTTAGTTAAGAGAATTCAAGTTGGATGGTTAAAGTGGAGGAATGCATCCTCTGTGTGATGAAAAAATTCCACTTAAACTTAAGGAAAATTTTATAAGATGGTGATAAGAATCTTATAATGGTGTAATATCCAATATTTACTCTTATTAATTTTGTTTTAGCTAATTAATCCGTCGTTATCAGAAGAATGATCAGAAGATCAAGACGCAATGGATTAAGGCATTCGACGGTAGGTGGATCTATCGAAGGTAATTCCCATTTTTTTTATTTCATTTCCTCCTACAATTCGCCTTTCAAGATAGATCGAAGTTCGCTCCTCCTTTCCTCGCCGGCTGAGATCGACAGGATTGCGCCGCGTAGAACGACGCGGAATCCCGCTGGCCGCTTTGCTGAACCGCCGCCTCGCCGACTTCGATAGACTCCATGTCGTGATCCTTCTTCCCGTCGACTTCGCCGACCCCGATTTCGCTTCGCTGCAACTGCGATCCGTAAGTCAATTTGTTCTGTTGGGAAATCCTGGAACCGATCGGCTCAGGATTTCTTCTCACCGACTGGGATGCTGATGACTCGAATTTCTTTCTCATTCCTTTTCTTTCACCTACAGCCTTCCTCAAATGCGGACGGGAGTTTCAACCGCTTTGCAGTAAGTTGCAAATATTGTGTAATAATGGATTTGTATCGACATTTTGTTAACTTTATTATACCGATTTAATCGGTAATTAACATAGCAAGATTACGGAAGGCTCAGATTGAAAGATTATATGAGGAGACATCAATTTCGTAATAATGCTAAACCGGTGATATAAATGTATTTATGAGTTTCATTCAAAAGAGTAATGCAATTATAGTCAGGTACTCACGAAACGCCGAGCACATCACACACCCACCTGTAAGACCGTGAGCGATAATAAGTAATTTAAATTCAATTTCTATTAATCGTTTTCTACCACTTATAGACGAATCGATATATGATATATTTCTGCCATATCAGATGCAAATACAAATTTTATTACTGATCTAAGATAAATTACCGATTTATAATGATTATGCTTAGTTCATTTTCTTTAATAACATACGATTTTGTCGATACGAAAATGTTTTAAAACATGCATTATTAATTTAAACGCAAGAATGTGAAAACGTAAATGTGAAATCGCGATAGTGGCTATATTATAAATTAGATAAAGAAAAGTTCTCGACGAATGAAGCCTTTAACAGGATCTTAGTATCCCCGACTACATCGGTTGAGTCAGGATGTCCAACGCAAGCAGTGATTGTTAGTAAGATGCGACCGCCTTTACCTTTTTAGTCGACCGTGACAATTTTGTTATGAAGTCAAAACCTATCAATTATAAATGACATTTCTAAAAAAAAAGGATTTGACATAGAACAAATCGCTTTCATTAAACGACAAATTATCGATACATTACTAATCTACAAAGATATCGTTCGCCATATTTCAAAAGATAGCTTTACCGCTTTTACTCTTCTCGCAGAATTTAAATGTACATGACGATTGCTCCTACCGCCTTGCTCGAGCTTACTTTAACATTCTTGTCTCTTTTATGATACCGCTGAATTGATTTATAGTAAGCACCGCTTTTATTGATTTGCAGCTGTATAGTTTAAGAAGCGGTATGTACAAAATTTTAATAATGCCTTTAATTCAGATTTATTTACAAACTTAAAGATTTCACGCTCAAATTTTGTGTTATGAATTAAGTAGTATATGAATCAATTAATGATGATTTGATTAGATACAATTTCACTGCTGCTCTAAGAAGACGCGGAACGCTTTTAATCATATGTCAATCGAAATATCCTATTCTCTTACACTCGATGACTTATCAGGCTGAGAGTCATCCGTGTGACATATGAACGTCATCAATAAAAGAGATAAGACTAAGTGTTATGTAGATGAGGATGCTCGTGAGTGGCTTTTACTCTAAGAGATAAAATGCTAAATGAGTATGTTCAAAAAAAGTTGGAGTAGCTCCAGATAAGATTAGAGAGATGCCTTAGATGGTTTGGCCACATAAAGTCCCTAATGTCCAATGACCAGAGTAGAGATAGATTATTTGCCTTAGTTAAGAAAAGGTATTGACCTAAAAGACATGGTTAAGATGTATTAAAGATGACCTAAGCATACTTAAATTAAATGAGAATTTGACACATATTATGACGCAATGGAGACTAAGGATTCATGTAGCCGACCCCACTTAGTGGGATAAAGTTGTTGTTGTTGTTGTGAATATGAAGCATTATATGATTTTTATCTCAAATTTTAACTAAAGTTTTTGTTTGAAAATCTTAAATTATCATTTGGGATGAATTTCTTGTTATCAATTTTCATCGAAGAGGTGAGTTCTTAAATTAAATTTGTTTTGGTACTAATTTGGTTTTGTGTGTGTATGTTTATTTGTCTCAAGTTAGATCTGTATTTTAAAATATAAAGCCAATATCTTCCTGAATCACATGGTGTCTTAGCTTTGAATATTTTCCAATGAAGCAATTATCCACCACCACATGAAACGTACTAATCTCATGTGCTCTTATCAGCTCTCAATATATTTATGTATTTTCTTTAAATGATTTTTTTAATGATCCTCATATACTACTAATCTGGGTACAAAACATGCAAGTTGGGTAAAATTTTTTTAACAAACTGTGCTGTGAACTTGTTTCCTTGCTTGATTCTTGTAAGCTCTTTCCTTATTTGATTCTGAGCCTCTGATATGAAATATTCCTCATAAATGCATCCTATATTGGTTACTAACAACTTTTGTAAATTTCCACCTATTTCTTGGGTGAAGATGTTTGTTACGCATCAATATCTGACTCAAATATTATGGTTTCAATGGCTGCCTTTGCTTCTTAACAACTCTGAATCCCAGAAGTCTTTTCCACTTTTTTAATTCAATTCCAGTCCTCCAAATCTTATTGTTTGCGGCAAAAGCTGATACATTACCTTCTTTTTTCAAATTACGCCAAGCATCAGCTGCAGGACTATCTCAAAGAATCTTTCCCTTCTACTCAGATACTTATGAGTGCACCCACGACTTTGAGATAACCTGACAAAAACTTTAAATAACACAATTCATGGGTAGATCTTCATGACTATTATTTATTTTAAAATCCCTAAAATTCTGCAGACCTGACCTTTTTGATACCAAATTAGTTACTTCTCAAAGTGTTATGTTTCTTAACTCATTGCAAAAACCACATCTCAATGAGTTTGTGGACTATGATTTTTGCATTTTAACCATGGTTTTACAAGTTTGATTTGGTATCTCCAGATAATTAAAGAAACAAATTCATACAAGTCTACAAGCTCTGAATTTAAATTTCTAATCAAATCTATTAAAATATTCGTTCATAAATAATATTTTCTCTGCATCAAAAAGTTCTTCAAACCTCGTCCATAAATTTCCCTTGTACCTATTGATCTAGCCAGTCCCATCGAGGTAGTTTTGGTATTATTGCATGATACATTCAAATTTTAGAAGTTGTAATTTTGTTCAAACTATGATAGGAAAAATTATGTTGTTTCTTTGTATATATCAGATCTCATTCAATATTGACTTCAATTTTTATGTTACCTGCTTCTAATCATCTAATGGTTACTTTTTCTTGTGTTACACCAGAATGCAGATGCAAATATTTCTTTTAAATTTTTTTCTTAAAGTCTTTGAATACATTGTTACTTTTTAGTTTGCCAATAAATTGTTGCTTGCCATGTTAATGCTATTCTTTGATGTTGTCTTGGATGAAATTTCATTCTCAAAGAATTTATCATTAAGCTTCATATCCTTCTATTTCATCAGGTTCGTGAACTGGCTGATAAGGAACCTGAAAATGGTGTCTTCAGAATGCTTAGTACTGATGTTACACGATTCCTGACCACCATTCTTATTGGAACCACGTACTGATTTATAGATTGTTTTATGATTTCACTTCTAATTTATAATTTATATAATGATTTTCAATAGTTTTTCTGACAATATATATTTTATTTATGTATTCATAGGGTCGTCAATATTGGTGCGACAGCCCTTGTCACTGAAGCAGCAACAACGATTTTTGGTGAAGCTGGAGTTAGTGCTGCTACAGCAGTTATGACTGTATGTCAATTTTTTTTGGGGAAATGGATGCTTGCTTTTTAGATTTTTATCATAACATATTGGAGTTTATCGCTTGAATTGTTTGAATCAAATCAGTGAGTTGTTTGACATGCAATAAGAAGGATTTCAAGGGATCTGTCACCACTGGAACATTCTTTTTTAAGCAAAAGGAAAGAAAGATATCAGAAATGGAAAACTATTATAATTATAATATCACTCAACTTATGAATAAACATCCCAAGGAAAATTGGGCTGTTGTAGTAATTTTTTCAACATTAAATTAAGCATTTTTTTCGTCGTAAATGTAAGGACATTTATTTGGCTTCTGCCAAGTTGGAGGTCAAATCCCAACCTACCTAATGAGGAACAAAATAATAAGTATTGAATCTCTTTACCTGTCTGTTAGAATGATTATCTTCAGTCTTATTCCAAATATTTGGAGAAAGCTTTGTAAACACCTATTTGCGATTGGTCCTTCTGAGCTGTATTTGGTGATAATTTTACCAAGCAATGTCTATACTAAGGCACATAGCTTGATGGCATAATTTACATTTTCAAAATTTGTGTGCTATTTTTCTCAATATGCCTTTCTATTGTTTTTTTTTACTTTAGGCATGCTTAGTAAATACACACATGGGCAGGTGATGTTTTACTTGGTTGCTGCCATACATCAATCGAGTTAGGATACTTAAACCTATAAATTGGGTGGCATCTAATATTTACCTCAGAAAAGGGCCGGGCTTAACTGCATAATTTAAAAAGGTTTATGTTTGATTTTTTGGGTCCGATGGCCATGGTAGCAGGCTTTATATTTGTGTTTTCAGTACACGAGGCTGGTGGGTTATAATTTAATAATCTAATTTCTCTAGTCTTAATGTGTGATAATTTTATTCTTGATCGTAAGGTCATTAGTTAATACAAATCTATGTGTCTTACTAACAAGGCAAAAGCTCAATAAGATAGAGTCATACTACATAGCTTGTCCTGCTAGAATGAGTTTTTTTGAGATTACTTACCCTGAAGAGCAAAAATCATTGGTTTCAAGGTAGCTTTCTATGCTCAGCCGTGGCTTCCTTAAATGTAAGTTTGCAGCCTCCAAAACCTGTGTTGCATGCCACAATAGGTGTTTATTTGCCAGTTTGAATTGACAAGCCGATCAAATATATAAGGCTCAATATTTTTCGTCTGTGGAACTGTACAATTAAGAACTATTATTAGCGTGAACCAAAATGACCATGTTTTGGTTTTGGTTCAAACTGCTTTGTGAACTCAATTGTATTACTGGTTGGTTCACTTTTGTTTCGTCCAAACTAAATTAAATTCAGAATGGGTGACATACTTTTTGCAACTGAAATAAAAAATAAAGAGAAGAAAAAAAAAATAGAACCGATTATATCTCACACTTCTCTCCACATCACTGAAATCTAGCAACCGTCATCCACATCATGGGAACAGTTGGAATTGATTTCTTATTAAAAAAAGGTCGGCCAAAAATCAGAGAACACACATACTCACTCACTTAAGAGTTACCTGTATACACAAGATAGAGATTTGAATTTGAAGGTGAAGAAGCTCTAGCCGCTCGACAGCCCAAGCCACCAACCTCCTTGGTTGGAGTCCATGCCTTAGCTGCCGGTCAGGAGGAAGCCATTGTGTTCTACTATATGCGAGAGAGGAGAGCCGCTGCCGCCCGTTCTCTATCGCACCAAGGAGTTGTTCGGTCTTGTGTGCGTCCTAGCCATAATCGAAACTTTGGCTATTTTAAGTGGAGAAAATATCATTTCCCAAATTGCACCTCCTCCTTAAGTCTTAAGAGAAGGCTAATTAGGGGCATTTTTGTCCAAATGAAAAGAAAAGATTTTTTGTTGTGCCAATTTCAGGTAGATTTTGAAACGAAATTTTTATATAATTAATTGCTTGTCTCAGGTCAAATGGAAGACCTCCACCGTTGATCTTGGATCCAGTGCGAGATGAAAATTCTCCTTTCGCCGATTTTGGATCCGGAGCAAGGGAGAATGCGCGAGTGTGTTATTTCACAAAAATGCAATACCATGAGCCGTCATTTTGCTAAAAAGAAAAATAATTAATTTGAAATTTAAATTATTTGAAATAAAATAAACAATAGATTTAAAATTTGAAGGCCCGTGGCCGTTGATCTTTGATTCGGCCGAAAATTTTTATGAAGGCCTCCATCATCGATTTTGGATCTGGTGCGAGATGAAAAATCCTCTCTCTGTCGATCCTAAATCCAAAGGAGAAGAGTGCGTATCGCACTAAATTTCTTAAAATATGGCATTGCTAAGTCATTATGTTGTTGAAATTTCATGAAACTTATAAACATAAATATTTTTTTATAAAAATCATTTAAATGAGAAGAAATAGATTTTATAATATGATAAAAAAAATCATATTAAAAATACACATTAAATAAATCAAATATTTTAATTATTAAATGCAATTAATTTGCACATTCTTTGCTTATATTAAAATGACATAATTAATTGCATATTAAAAGCTTAAAAATCCAAGCCTACACCATCAATTTCTTTGACGAAATGACAATCACATGCAAACAAAATCTTGAACAGTCGTTAATTATTCAATTGATCAAACACAAAGTGTTAAGGACCCGAATATAATCTAATGATCAATGTAAAAATCAAGATAGTCCAATTAAATATTTGAGATTCCTTTCATTCGGATAATAACATCAAAGGTTAAGCATTAACAATAGATAGAAGTGTGATTGATCGATTAATTATTTAATTAGACACAAAATATGAATGGTCCAAATATATTATAAACAATTTTGATAAAAGACATCCAATCAAATGCAAAAGAAAATAAAATTGAATCAAAAGATTCATCTCAAGCATCTAATCTAATGGCATTCCAATGTTGTAAGCCCTATGCATGTCTGCCTTGCAGACTGTAATCAACATATATAATATGGCATTTCAAGGGATGTAAGTCCAGCCACTAGTTCGCCATACAAACTTCTCTAACTTATGGCATTCTAAGAGATGTAAGTTCAGTGACTAGTTCGCCATGCGAACTTCTCCAAATCATGTCATTCTAATAGATGTAAATCTAATTTATGCTTGCCATGCAAACAGTGCATCAACCCAAAATGACATTCCAATGGATGTAAGCCCAGCCATTGTTCGCAAGACGAACTCCACACATAAAATAACACAATTCCAATGGATGTAAGCCCAACCTGTATTTGCAATGCAAACACTAATCAAATCTAATGACATTCTAAAGGGATGTAAGTCCTGTCACATATTGCCCCTACAAACTTCCTTAAAACTCTAGCATTCCAATGAATATAAGCCCAATTAGTCATTTGTTCATCATGCAAACTTCTCTAATATTATGGTATTCTAAAGGGTTGTAAGTTCAATCTAATGACATTCTAATAGATGTAAGTCCAATCTACATTTGCCATGCAAACATCATATCATCCAAACTGACTTTCCAGTGGATGTAAGCTCAATCACTTATTTGCCATACAAACCTCTTTAAAATCACGACATTCTAATAGATGTAAGTCTAACTCAAAAACTGGCATTTTAATAGATGTAAGTCAAGTCATTTGTTTGCAATGCGAACATCAATCAAATCAAGCCATTCCAATGGATGTAAGCTCTATGTTTGTCTGCAATACAAACTTTAATCAATCAAAACATGACATTCCAATGGATACAAGCCCAATTATTTATTCGCAATGCGAACAACAATCTAAAACATGACATTCCAATAGATATAAGCCTAATCCTACTCGACATTCCAAAGGGATGTAAGCCCAACCTGTGTTTTCAAATGCAAACATTGTCATCCAAACTAGTTTTCCAATGTATATAAGCCCAATCGTTATTCAAAATGCAAACTCCACATCTAAAATCATGGCATTCTAATAGATGTAAGTCTTAAGTATGTCTGTAATGTAGTCTTTATAAAATTAAATTATTGGGTGGACTTATAACTTAAGTTTAGTTTAAATAATTCAATAAACAAATACATAATAACACCTACACAACAACTCCATTCTACTCGGGGTATCTGAGATGAGGCAACCTATGGATGTTAATTAGTCTCTCTGGACATTACGACTAATAGTGCTCTGATGTTGGTAGATTGGAATAACGGCAGTCCCGGGACGATGGGACCATGAGATCTTGATCGGGACTATCCCATTTTCTTTTTAAACAGTCATCCACACTACACCATTAGATACCAATTTATATTAGAGATTTATGTTTATTTTTAATCTTAATCGAGAGTGTTCTCCTACCGCAATAAGAGGGGTAATTAATTATGGATGCTTGCGTTCATAGGAAGTTGAATTCATATCTAAATAAACCCTAATATAATGTTGGGGAAAAATTGGTCGGATATTAAATCAATCTGCCTCATGAAGAACAAACTCTCTAAACATCCTATAAAGATGACAAAGATTTTCAAAGGTGTTTTTCCCGAGCGATCACATACATGTATAAATACAAACATATATTCTTATACATTCCTATGTAGACATGTATTAGCTTAGGTAGAAAAAAAAGACTGTTAAACTATTATTAATTATTTTATTAATATGTATTTTGGTAGCTAACTAACTCCACCCGTTAAAGAACTAAAAATTGGGTGCTATTTTTTCAACTTATTCAACTTTTGAATATGATTTAAAGTTCTTCAACGGGACCTTTCTCGATGCACATACTCATTGTTGGTTTTGACAATAATTGATATGTATAATTTGAAAAAGATAGAACTACAAATAATTGAAGGTCAAGTAAAAAAATCCCATATAAATTTTCCCTAAAATAGGGAAATTCATTTAAGCTCCTTGACTTGACCTTCATTTATTTTTTAATCTTTTGACTAGCTTGTATTTTTTACTCTTTTCAAATTTCAAGTTTCTAAATTTATCTAGTAACTATTATGATACCAATTATACTCGTCTCTTCCTCTTAACATTCATGCATGAACCATAACTACTCGTCATCCCTTCTGACATACGAGTGATGTTGTGCATAATAGGGGCCCAGCTCACACCAGCTTGCCTCTTCTTGTACCGGGTCTCCTCGAAACAGGACTTGTCTAGGGAACTTTAATTAGGGGTTCAATTATCTTAGAATTATGGTTTGTTTTAGTTCATATGTAGTCTTTTATGTGATATTTGGTTCAGTTTTGATGATTTGAAGTTAGAGACTATATTCCTCTATTTTCCCTTTTTTGGATACGCAATGTCGATTCGAACAAGTGGTGTTGCCTTCTTGATTGAATCAAAACCTTAAATCATCTTTATTTCCTTAAAGGTTCGATTTCCAACACTATTTTGGCATCCAACCGGCTGTGGTTGCACCTGCTTTCCCATTTTCCTCCATCAATTCTGGTACTGAAGCAGCTGCCTGCTCTCCTTTGTAGCCCAGACAGCTGCCAGCCTGCGTCTAGGAACTCTCTTGGTTGCTGTGTGGAGCCGACCTGCAGCTGGAGTGGTTATTACCGCCCCTTCTGCCACTGTTCATTCAATTACTCTTTTCACAGCAACAGGCCAAGCAATAATTATTTGATTTCAGGTTTTATACTTGCCCTATGTCTTAATTTCATCTTGTCACCTTGTTTATTCAAGACTGGTTTACACTCTTGCGTTCTACCTCCAATAATCTGTTATTTCCTGGAAACATAGGGTTATTACTTCCCTGCATGTGATTATAATTGCATGTAGGAAACATATGCATATTACAATCTAATGTAATAATAGAATTTATACTTATTAGGCTTATGAATCATTTGCTCTCTATATTAGAGATTGAGTATCTCACTGTAATTATAGCATTCTTCTTGGGATAGCTTTTCTTATTTTTTATCTCACCAAAATTTTTTTCTTTGATAAACAATCTAACAATAATAATTTTCTCAATTCAATTCCAATTTCTAAGTTAACAACTCAAAACTAAATCAAATAATCTCATAATAATATTTTACCTTGAAATAATTTCTCCATAATCTCAAAATAATGTTTGTTTATATGGAAAGAATAATTGCTACAGTACAATAGTGCCCTGATACAATAAAATTATTAAAATGCCTTGTAATTTTAATAAAGTTTAGATTATTTAATTAATTTACTACTAATTTTATCAAGAATTAATATACTTGTATGTTACCAAATCCACCATTGCATGTATGTATGTATGTGTGTATGCATATGTGTTTGTGTGTGTATACATATATATACATCAAAATGATTATTTTTGAAATATGTGAAAATTGGGATGTAAAATTTCAAGTGTATTACATCAAAATGATTTTACTTTTTTGTGTTTTGGGTATCATATATTATGCCCATGACGATCTCTCTTTTTAAATTGATGCAGGACATAATAAGAGGTAAGTACAAGTTTAGTTGATTGAATTCATTAACAACGCACACTCTGGTATCTTATTTATTAGAATAGAATGGGTGATAAATTTAATCACATAAATGTACCCGAAACAACATATAATATCTTATTACCATCTACATAGTTTAATAAAATTAAGTTAGTTAAATTAATCAGAAGCTATTCATATGATTTCATTTATATATTTACAAAGCATATATTAACCTTAAATTTCTTATATAAAAATACTAAACTTCATTTGATACATTATCTGAGTACTTTTCCTATCTTACATCGAGTCTACATCAAAACATGATAAACCAGATTGAACTTGATTCTTACTTAGCCTCAGTTTTATCTTCTCTTTTTTTGCAAACAACCAAGATAATATCTAATGAGCTATGAGTCTCAATAAGATAAACAACTCTAATGTAGAATTCAAATAATCTGGAATAGGAAACAACATTTATGATAAGCATGATTGTACAAAATCATAAAATTGGTTATATTTTACTAGTACATTATTGTAATATTCAAAATCAAAATTGATTACATAAGGATTTATACTAATATGCTTACATAAAAGAAATTGCAACAGAATCCCAACTGGAAATTTTCTCCTGGAGATTTTCTCATAGTATACCTGTATCATCCTCACAAAAAATAAAAGGAGAACAAAGGTTTACATGATTAGTATTTCTCCACAAAAAAGTATGCTGTAGGACTACATGTGCACAAAAATTTACAGTCTTGCTGCTCTCTCTGTGAACAAAGTGAAATAAGACATGTTGGAATTGTTGAAGAAACACAATGCCTGCCCCCCTACCCCCCAGATTTCATTTGAATGCTTTGTTGGAAGTATTAGATTCACACTATCTTTGTCCCTCTATTATGATTCCTTTGGCCTCCAACATCCAAGGATCCATAAAGTTTCTAAAGGCCAACATAGCCTCCATTTCAATTGTTGTACTATCCCAATGTTGAAATTGTTTTCCAACTACAAAGATCGGCTCCCCATATTGATCTCTGACCATTGCTGCTATGCCTGCTAAGTGGGATGGTAATAATGCTCTGTTTATCTTGATCTTTATCCAACCTGGAGTGATTTTGATGCAGCTCTGATTGGGGCAGAGATCTACCTTAGTGGGAGCTTGGAGTGTCGTGGTTGCCATAATGATAGGTGTACCATGACCCTGATCTTGTTTTTTTTTCATTCCCCCTTCTAATTTTGGTAAACAATTCCACAGAGGATTCGGGCAAGGGCTTTTTGATGGCCATTTTGTGTTGCTTTGTGTCTTCTTAAGGTCTTCCACTTGTACATATATTGTAAATATGTCATTGTCAATTTATCTTGCCATAACATGACATTTTTTAAGCTCAACACATTTTCATCATTAAACAATTAAATAAATATGTATTCATTTTTAAAATATGCTAATCCACTTTCTATATAAATGATCAATTTACAAATATCAGATATTCTTTTTTAAAGTGTCAATGATTGAAAAAAATATTTATATAATTATAATACATTTAATTTTGAGCTTGCATCATCAAAATTTGTGTGTGGTCATTTACACATGAATAGTAACTTGCAAATGTGCATTATGCAATTTGATGAATGTCTAATGCATTGCACATATATGTGTAATTTATGTTTAAATGCACATACATAAAGACTAAATAAATTCACTTCTTAGATTAGAAATTGTATCTGTTACCCAACTGAAGGTCAATCTTCTCGAAGTAGTCACTCTGAAATTTTTTTTTTTGTAAATAATCTAAGTTAAATGAATTTGTGATATTAAATTATTATTTTAATTTCTCTTCAACCCAGCTCAATTTCTCCTTAAAATAATTTCTCTTAATTCAAGTTCTCAAAGCTTACTAACTTGATGTTAAATTGATTTAAAGTGAAAAATATGAAAAATTAGATTTCTATCTACAAAACTAACACCATTTGTGGAAAAAAGTAAAAATTTGGATTCTTTATCTAAATATCTAGATTTTTTGCTTCTTCATCCTTTTGTGCTTTGTCCTTTTTCTTCTCCTCCTCCTCTTCTCTTCCTTCTTCTTCTTCTTCTTCTTCTTCTTCATTTCTTTTTTTCTCTCTAGTTTCTTGGCTTATCTACCCAAACCACCTAATCACGGATAAGGAATATATTCAATTAAGTGTTTGTTTGGGGCAATTGTAGTTAGTTGTAAAGCTACTGTAGGGGAAATAGATTTTTGAAGAGCTGTTGTGGGTGTTACAACTATTTTCTTTTTTGAAAAATTCAATCAGCAGCTTTTTAACAGCCACCACACTTTAACAACTCTGGTTTTCAAAAGTAACTTTTCTCCACAAAATTTTCTAAAAAGTAGCCAAAAAGTTGGTAGCCAAACATAGCTGTGGTTGTTTTATCAAAACAAAGTAGCTAGAAAACTGTTTGTAACGTATCCTAAATGATGAATATTCTTGAAATATTCTTTAATTAATTAATCAATATTATTATACTTATATATATTGAAATGAGATGTAGAATTTTATAAAGATGCGTGAGGTCTTTTTTGAGATATGTGAAAAATTGGATATAATTTTTAGTAGGAATTTTCATTTCACTTTTTTGAAATTTTGTGGTGTTTTTTTTTGAAACATTGAGCCATTTTTATGGTAAACTTACACATCGGTGCGTTCCTCAAGGTTCGAACTCGGGACACCTGAGAATGAAACAGGGCCTCTACGAACAGGTTGAGATAAGGAACACATTTTTGGGGCGTTAAATTACAAACCTGCCTTTGGAAACAACAAAAAAGATTTAACAATATAATTGTTGAACGCATTAGTGTGAAATTTTGTGGTAACTAATGGCTTGCTAATTTGGTATGTCAACATGTCAGTACATCTTTTAATTAAATTTTCTCATGCTGTAGTGTCTCTTGGTGCATCTTTGATACAATATAGGCATTTGGTTGCTGAATAAATTTAAAAATTTGAGAGAAACAAAATTATTAATGGAGCAAATATAATAAATCCTCTAGTTCATAATGTTAATCGTCAATGCATTTGATAGAAATGATAAAGAGGATGCATATATCTAATCAAGCCATTGATGTTGAAGTCCCATATCATCTAAATTGTTAAATCGTTAATACAATTGTGTTTATCCTTTATTGTGCCTGAGGGAATAATTAAGCTTCCCAATAAAATTACTTGTATGAACTTGTCATATAATAACTCTTGGTAAGATTAAACAAATAGCTTGAAAAAAAATAACTATGCAAATATAATAAATTCTCCATTCTTGATCATGAAATAATCGTATGGGCAAGTATAATAAATCCTCTAGTTCATAATGTTAATCGTCAATGCATTTGATAGAAATGATAAAGAGGATGCATATATCTAATCAAGCCATTGATGTTGAACTCCCATATCATCTAAATTGTTAAATCTTTAATACAATTGTGTTAATCCTTTATTGTGCCTGAGGGAATAATTAAGCTTGCCAATATTAGGCTACAATTAAAAGTGAAAATTACTTGTATGAACTTGTCATATAATAACTGTCGTGAAGATTAACAAAATATCATGTAAAAATAATTATGCAAATATAATGAATTCTCCATTCTTGATCATCAAATAATCGTATGGGTGTACTACATCGATTCTCCTCAGATGAGAATAAATTACTTTCAGAGAATAATAGTGGTGGTATCTCTCCAAGTTGTGCAACAATAATGCAGTGCACTAAAGAAAATTCTGGGACTTCTTTAAGTAGACAATGTTTTTTTATTGATAAAATTTATGTTGTATTTCTTGGTGCTACTAGTAAATAGAAACATTTCATCACGTCTTCCACCTTTAGAAGCAACAATAACTAATATGAGAGGTTCTGGATCACCTATGGTGGCTCAATACTAATTTTAAAAGATAAAATATGGACAAATACAGTAGTTCATACTGACTTGAATGATAATATCATTTTGGCTTTGATAGGTAACGAGTCTGAAGACAAATTAGTGAAGTATACATAGTGTGCAAAAGATAAATAAACTAAGTCATAGCCTTTTAGGAAAAAGTTCCAACACTATGACAATCTTGCATGTATACTTTTTGTCATTATAACAATATTCATTTTAAAAATAGCTTCAATTTCAAGAAAATGCTAAATAGAAGATGTAATTTAACTATAGAATGTATGTTTATGTTTGGTAAACATAGTAACAATTCAAGTTATCTAAAACTATGAAGTAAAAGTCAATCGGTAATTAATTTATCATCAAATTTTTGCTAGCTGTTTTGAGTTCTTATATTATTTAGTTATATATTTAGTTTTTGTTACATATTCATTTTTAGGAATATATGAAAGATCATATAGTACTCAAAATTAATTATCTTAAATTGTTTATTTTTTCATCTTTAAGATTTGGAGGGTCATTAGATGTTATTCGATTCTTCACAAGTGGCTTAGTGTCTCACCTCGATAATGTTATTGCATCATAAAGGGTCAATGCTAACTTTAAAGATTGAATAGACAAACACATTAGGTCCATGTTGACTACATTGATAATATGGTTTTGACTTCAGTAGGTAAAAAGTCTAAAGACACTTCAATGAAGTATGTACATGGTGTGCAAAAGATGGATAAACTAAGTTATAGTTTTCTTTGAAAAATATATATGAGTGTTGCGTGCTAGAAAACCAGTTGCGGTAGAGTGAAAGTTTACTTAGCTTTGAAATCCAAAGATACACATGTATTTAAAGAGTGAACAAGAAAACCTGCACTTTACATGGAAAAATCTCGAAAAGAGAAAACCACGGCCTGCCCAAGAAAAGCTTCTACTATATATGAGAAGTTTTTCCGATAACGGATTACATAATTATATAGAAGATGAATGGAATCCCAAAATCGACAACAACTATATATAGTCCGTTGTAACAATTGTTAGTATAGCAGATGAAATGACGGAACAACGCCATGAAGGTCCATGATGGTGACCGGAGATTAACGACGAAGAATCACCGCCGGCCGACTGTGATGGGCGGAGCAATCACCGGAAATGCGAACAATTACTCGAGATAATGCAGGAACAATCACCGCGAAATCATCACGACGGAGACCGGCGAGATCGACAACAAGGATCAATCCGGCTGGCGCAGTGGTTGACGAGTCGAGTACGATTTGCTTGAGGATCTTGAGCTTCTCCTCTCTGCTTGACCTTCCTTCATATGAGAAATGGGCTATTTATAGATTGGAGGTGACATCTCTCAGAATACATGCAAAACCCGTACACTCCACTTCATCGACGGCTCAAAATGATCCCCTTGATCAGATGATGTATTTTGTGTATTTGAATGCTCAAATGATGTCGAATTATGATATTCGCTTGTTAGATTCGGCCACAAGACGCCGATTTGACTATAAACACTCCATGTTTAAGAATTCGATAATAAACGCCGATCTCGGTTTGATTCACGATCGACGCTTCTTACGCCAAGATTCGCGTCGACTGGAATTTTCGGTCATATCGTCTCCCTATTTTTGGATGATATTATCTCAATCATCCAAAAATATATATGCCGAATATTTGAAAATAATAGATTCTTCAATGAAATTTCATGGGTTCGTTAACCATACATTTTGAGAGAATATATCTTCACGGAGCATAAGATTGCACGTGGATGTACGCGATACGCTGGGGTGCAAGATTTCGAGGTTATGGACTCATGCAGACATTTACTGCACAGTACGCGTTCGGGTTGGATTACGAGAATGGGATGCAAGAAATCTAAGGTCGCGATTTCTTTCAAGAGTGCGCGGCCTGCGTAATGGTCGATTGATCGGGCCGCGGGAAAAGTCGGACTCGACAGCTGGCGACAATGGCCGAACGGGTCGCGAGGGACTAAACGCTAGGCTGAACGCTACGGGTCGCTGGGTCGGCTACGGGTTGACGCAGTCGAGCCAGGGTCGCGGAGGCTGAGTCACGGCGCGGTCGCTGTTCATCGCGACGCTACGGTCGCGACCGAAGTTTGGTCGCCGGAACGGGGCGGGTCGCGCGGAACGACGGACGGCGGGCCATAGGCGGTCGAGTGGATTGCTGCACAGGGCCACGGCACATCACGCGGTATCCACGTGCCCATTGGCAAAACGTCTGTTTTGGCCCTTTCACCCATTCCCGCTTTGAGCTTTGAACGGCGGTTTTTGGACGCTTTTATCCTTTTGCCCTAAAGGGGTTTATAAAACTCCCTCAGGCTGCGGAGAAAACACCTTTTCTTCTTCTTGAGAGAAGCGCTCGGCAGATATCGCCGTCTGTCTGCTTTTCCCTCGAAGAGGCTAATCAGACTTCGTCGACCGACCGGGTTGAGACGACTGCTCGGTATACGTCGTGTACGCTTTTCCTCGAAGAGGCGTCAGACTCGTCTTCCCGGGTTCGAGGCGATCGCCAGCGCAGACATACGTGGTTTCTAATTTTTCCTCGAAGAGGCCAATCATTTCGCCGTCGGTTCGAGGCGATCGCGCCCGCAGACATACGAGGTGTCTACGCTTTCTCTTGAAAGAGGCGTCAGATTTGACCGTCCGCCGGAGGCGACCGCCAGACATACGTACGCTTTCCTCGAAGAGCGCCAACCGGCCTCGGACCGTCCGGTTGGAGGTGATCAACGCATACAATCGGAGACGGGTCGACAGCGATGCTCGACGATGGCGCGTGATGTGGTGGCGTGAGACGGCGACGATGGTCTGTAGGAGAATCGCCGACGATAGTGGACCTACGGAGATTCGGCGATGGTGGCGGACCGATGACCAGATTCTGGCGGATCAGCGCAGGTCGGAGGTCGACGGGTGGTCGCAGAAGAATCGGCAAGCAGAATATGCGACGGAACGAGCCTGGTGAATGACCAGCGGACGAATGGCGACTACGACGGTGGTATGCCGACGTGGTAAGAATGGCGAACCGGGCTTAGCGAATGAGTATGACCGACGCCTTAGTAAGGGATGATCTACGACGGTGACGGGCGAAGATTGCCCAGCATCAGAACGGATTTATGGCGGACCGGCTGACGAGAATGCGGTCGACGGGTGGTCGGCAATGCGAATCGCCGACGGCGCAATGGGTGAATGACGGGATGACCGGACGATGGTGGTGACCGGCAAGATCGCGGGCCGATGGTCTAGCCGGCGACCCATGACAATGATAATCGACGGTATTCCAGAATGACAATCGGCGACCAGAATGACTGGCAACTAGCGGCCCAGAATCGATGACCGCGAATGGTTGACCAACCGAGATTGTCGGGCGATGGTAGCGGACCGGCTGATGGTAAGCGGCGACGGGACGCTTGCGACGAGTGGCCGGCAGCGCGAACCGCACTGCATCGACGCGAGACCTGGCGAATTACGGATGACCGCGATGCGATAAAGATGCAATATGGCGGATGATCGAATTAGCCGGCTTACGGTGACCAGCGACGGTAATGCATGACGGTGGTGGCAATGGTCGTTAGCGGCGTGGTGTCGATCGGGCGAGAGTCTGTAATGGCGGATGACCGACGACGGCGTGGTGGTGACCACGGAGACGCTGATGGTCCGGCGATTTGGTCGGCACCGAAGCAATGGTTAACCGCGGCAAACCGACGGATCGACCTATCCGGTTGTTTGTCGAGTGACTTCGACGCAACCTGTATGGGAATTGAATCCAAGATTTTGACCTATCCGGTTGTTTGTCGAGTATTTACTCACGACGCAACTGTAGTACAAAGTTTTGACCTATCCGGGTTGTTTATCATAGTGTTTCACGACGCGAACCTGTGGAAGAGGTTGAATCAACCGAGGATCTTTGACTCATCCGAGACTTATCGAGTGTTACCCGACGACGCTAACTCCGCAAGAAGAGGTTGAATTGAACTGGATGATTTTGACCCATCCGGTGTTGTTTCGAGTGTTCCACGACGTTAACCCGGCGACGTTAACTTGTGAAGAGCGGAAGTCTACGCGACCTTTTGATCTATCATGGTTTGTCGAGTCTTTGCTTACGACGTTAACGGCGACATTAACTCGCGGAGAAGTCCACCAACACCTGACATCCTGGTTTGCTTGTCGAGTTTTGCGCAGGTTGAATTAACCGCCGAGAATTTTGACCCATCCAGGTTGTTTGTTGAGTGTTGCCTAACGACGTTAACTTGTGTGGGGGTCGTAGGAAGTCCACCGCGACCTTTGACCTATCCTGTTGTTTGTCGAGTCTCAGTTCAAGACGTGGAAGGTCGTAAGAAGTCCACCACACCTTTTGACCTATCCCTTTCGGTCTTTGCTCAATGACGTTAACGAAGAGGTCGTAGGAAGTCCACCAGACCTTTTGACCTATCCTGGTTGTTTGTCGATATTTCAATGATGTTAACTTGTATGGAAGAGGTCCAATCAAAACATCCATTTGGGGAGCCAAAGTTGCTCCTTAACCGGTCTTTTTTTTTTCCATGAGTATGATTGGAAAATCATAATTTGCAAAGCTATATCTCTTCTCAATGTTGAAATATCATCCAATTTTGACTTATTTCGGGATGGTAATCGATTAGATGCTTAATATATTAACATGACGATCTTACGAGATTAAGAGTTGCCCCCGCCGACAAAATCGACGAAGTTTGATGAATCTTCATTTTCGCCATCCTTAAAGCTTGAAATGCTCCACCTTGATGGTGGTTTTGATCTTGTTGGAAAACTTGGTGTCATACAAATGAAATAATGGAAATCGCTTCCATGAGACGGCGCCAATCGCGTCTTAGAAAATCAATCGGTAGAGTGAAAGTTTACTTTTGTAAATCCAACACACGGTATTTAAAGAGTGAACAAGAAAACTTAATTTTACGTGGAAAACCTCGAAAAGAGGAAAATCACTGGCCTAAAGAAGAAGCTTCCACTATATTTATTTTGAACAAGTTTTCTCGATAACGGATTACATAATTATATAAGTCGACAATGGGAATCCCAAAATCGACGACAAATATATAGTCATGCCTTCAGAACAATCGCAGTGAAGATGATGGTGAGGGAACAACCATCGACGACGGCCGCCATGATGGTGACCTGAGATTAATGACTAAGAATTAATGCTGGCCGACGATGGCCGATGGAGGTGGTGAATCAGGAGTAATCACGTAAATGCGTGAACAATCGACAGAATGCGGGAACAATCACCGATAAATCTTCACGATGAGACCGACGAGATTGACGAGAAGCGATCAACAATGCATGGCTACGGCGGCCGGCGTGGTGACGCCGAGTGCAGATTGTCGGAGGATCTTTAGAGCCTCTCTCTTGCGCTTCCTTCATATGAGGAATGAGGCTATTTATAGACGTGAGCATATCAGAAATACATGCAAAACCCAGACTACTCCACTTCATCGGACGGCTCAAAATGATCCCTTGATCGATGATGTATTTTGTGTATTTGAATGCTCAAAATTCTAATTATGATATCTTGGGCTTGTTAGCCAAGACGCCGATTTGACTATAAACATTCCATGTTTAAGATCGATTGACAACGCATCTCTCTTGCTTGATTCATCGATTGCTTCCTATTTCAAGATTCGTGCTTCGACTAGTGGAATTTTCAGGGTCATATCAAGGGGTTGTTTGATCGAACGATTTAACCTAAGTTTGCTAAACAACATAAATGATAACATTAAATCTTATAGAATTTTAAATCTCTTTTCTCCTTTGTTTTACCTTAAATCTTGAATTTAGTAAATCTGATTGATAGGCAAACTTATGAGATTTAGAGAAAATGAAGGGCGCGAAGAAGGGGGTTGGGGGAAGACAAAGTTACCTTCGATTCTTCTTTGTCGAAATCTTTATTCTCCTTGGGCATCATGGTTCCCTTCAATGTTGTCTCTAGCTTGCTTTGTTCATGACTTCTTTTGTCTTGATTGAAGTGAAGGAGAGGCGGGGAGAGGGTTTCAATGCTCGGGGTAAAATCGAAGGAGAGGTGATTTATTGGTGTTTTTATTTTTATTTTTTAAATTTTGAGTTAATAATTATAATAATGGGTATTATTTAAAAGAGATATGTTAATTTGATCTTTAAATAATTTTAATAATTAATATTAGTTTTCTTTTAAATAATAACTTCATTAGTATTTATGATTTCAATGTGCTTTTAATTATTTGTATTTTTGATTAAATTTGATTAGTGAAAATATTGTTATATAGAAGATACTTTCTTAATTAATTTGATTAAATAGGATTCATTTTAATTGATATGTTAATTTATGCTATTTATTACTTTAATTAATTTTCTTATTTCAGTTGGATAACATCAAGGATCGACTTTAAGCCCTTATCTTTTTTGCTTTAGTTATGGATGTTCTTACTAGGCATTTACAGGAAGATGTATCTTGTTGTATACTTTTTGCTGATGAAATTCTTCTTGTTGATAAGAATAGAGATGAGTCCAAGATAAACTTGAATTATGGAGGTCAACTTAGAGTCTAAAGATTTCCGTTTTAGTAGATCTAAAATTGACTACATAGAGTATAATTTTAGTTGAAGATGTTCTAGTGGCGGTGTTATGACGTTGGGTGATCAAGTCATTAAAAAGAGTGAGCGTTTCAGATATGTAGGCTCTATTGTTCAAAATGATGGTGAAATAGATGGAGATGTTATTATCAGAATTCAAGTTGGATGGTTGAACTGGAGGAATGCATCTGGCCTGTTGTGTGATAGAAAAGTACCACTTAGACTTAAGAGAAAATTTTATAAGATGATGATAAGACCTGTAATAATTTATGTTGCAGAATGTTGACCAGTAAAAGAGAAGCATAAGAGTAAGTTAAGTGTTGCAAAGATGAGGATGCTCAAGTGGATGAGCGGCTTTACTTTTTGAGATAAAATGCGAAATGAGTATGTTCGAGAAAATGTTGGAGTAGCTCTAGTGGCAGATAAGATTAGAGATGATGGTTTGGTTACATAAAGTCAATCAAGACCTGTTGGGAGAGTGTACTAGATTTTTAAGAATGACTTAAAGATGTATTAAAATTAAAATTGACTTTAGTTTATTACAATTAAATGAGAATTTGACCCAATGGAGACATAATATGACACAATGGAGAAGAAGGATTCATGTAGCAGACGCCACATAGTGGGATAAAGGTTTGTTGTTGTATTACTTTAATTAATTTAATTACTTTTGATTTTTGGTAAATGAAAATAAAAATTAACTAAATTAATATTTTTTTATGTAAATTGAGCAAATAAAAATATTATTTAATTTGCTTTGTAGATTAGTAATCAATGATTAGTTGATATAATGTCAATATAATTAATAATATTCTCTCAATATTAGATACAAATAACTTAATTTTAAAAATGGTTTAATCTAAATAATTAATACTATTTTATTGTAATTTTTGACTTAAGTAAATTTTTTTAGGGTGAATTTGTAAATACAATTAATATTTTTTCAGAAAAAAAAAAGTGGATGTTAGATTTGTAAATAAGAATTGGGTAGTATGAATATAATTCTCCCTTTTAAATAATCTGGCATAGGTATAGATAAAATTGATGGGAAAAATAAAAGCTGACTTAGTACGCCCAATGGATCTCTTTTAGTGGTGGTAGATTGACTAAAATTTATTTATATTGTAAGAACACTATGTTTAAAGTGTCTTACCTCAATCTTTAATTTTATGATGAAGATTATTCACAAACTTAGATGTTATTAATAAGCTTTTTTTTAAGTTTCTATCTATAATTAATTCCTTTAAATTGTTGGCATATTTATTAGAAGTGGGATTACCTTGATTAATATTTTTATTAATTGCTTGATTATATTAGACTTATAGTAGGTAAACAATTGTTTTTGAGTCTAGTTTTCATGTTAACCAATGTTTAATATGATGGTTCACAAAATTATCCTTGCCATGATATACACTATTAGAATTTTGGCTTAGTAAACTTGATGTATTTTGGATCAAGCATGGAGTATCAATCAAATAAGAAATAAGAAAAATATCGGGTTTTGCCTATCATTATGTGGGAGCATCAATAAACTTTTCTAATTGCTTTAGATTCAACATGACATAAATCATGTCGATTTACATTATCTCATTAATGATGTCTATGGTGTATCACATCATTGGATTAGGGATTGTTTGGGATCACTTATATTTTTTCTTTTATGTTTTAATTTATATTTTATTTTGTTTATGTTTTGTCTTGAAACAAAATATGTTTGGTTGTGATAGTTCCTTTTAAAAGCACCCAAAATTTTCAAAAGTTGTTTTTGAGTGTTTTTAAAAATAATGTAATTTATTTTAAAACATAAAAAAATACACTAAACAAACATGTTTTTAATAATAATCTAAACAAAAACATAAAACACAAAATGAAATTGATCCCAACCAAGCCCTTAAGATTTATCTCTAGGATCTACGTGATTTCTAGGTTTTTAACCTGATTAGGTTAAGGATAATGGTTATTAGGATCTATCTTAAGTTCAATTGTGACTGATTAAGGAGTCCAAGGCAGTTCACTATGATTTCTTTGATAGTATATCCTATAGATCATCAACATGACAACAAGCAATTTGTCAACTAAATGATTAAAGGTGTTTGGAGGATGTGAACATTTCTTATGTGGTGGATTTCTCATGTAGTTATCAGGCAAGAGTGGAACACCATGATAGGGAGGATTTTTAAGTTAGTCATTTGAAATTTTAGGCCTTTCATGCAATCGAGCATTTCCTCTAATTTACTCGTTACTTTATTAATTTAATCTTCTGAATTTTAGATCTTTTTTCACTGATAGTCAATTCTTATTTCTTCATTTGCTGCCATATGTTCAAATTGTGCCATTTGTTTTGATGATCTTTTATATTTACCTTTTAATGCATTGGTTATGTTACAAATATGCAAAAAAAAAAAAAAGAAAAAACAAAGAAAAAGGAAAAAAAGAAGAAGAAGAAAAGAAATGTGATTTGAAATGGCTGCTAACAGGATAGCTTTATATGCGATGTATATAATCAATTACTTGATTCATGGCTTCAATTATCTGCAAGAATTCATATATAAAAAATGCCAATTTGTAATTCAGTCTATTAAAAAAATTTCATTTCAAATATAACCCGGTTTGTATATAAGTTAACACAATCTAGAGTGCTTCAAAACCCATAAAATGATAAGGGTGAGAGGGGATCCGATTTGGGTGGGGAGGCAGCATTTGGCAGGATTAAATTTGGTTTGACACTCAGTTGTAAAAATATTAAGAAAAGAGATAAATGATTGATAGTTTGAACCAAAATTCAATTTAAAATTTAAATTTTAATTCTAAGTTGAATAACTATTATAAATTTGAGGAATGGTTAAGAGAATTTTGAAGATGATGTGGCAGATATATGTGGAATGTTAGCTGGTTGGTGAAGGGTTTTTAGGGCATATGGGCAAATGTATGAATGGGGATGGGATTATTAGGAGTGTTAATAATTGACCCAACCCGACAAGCCGACACAAACTCAACTAAAAAAGTAGGACTGGGGTTGACCTGAATAATTTTTGAGTCGAGTTCGGGTCAAGATATTTTACTAGTTTAATTTGTCGGGTTGGGTTTGAGTTGACCCCCACAACCCGATTTTAACCTGTTAACCTGAAATTGGCTCGATTTTGATCCACTAACTCGAGATTGACCCAATTTTTATTGAAAACTGAATTGAAATATATGTTTAAATGGGTCAATTGGGTCGGGTTCAGGTTAGTCAGGTTTGCATCGAGTTGGGTTCGAGTTAAGGTTTTCAACGTGTGTAATATTTTGATCAGGTTCGGGTCAGGTTAATTTCGGGTCAGATTCGAACTCAACCCGTGAATCCAAATCGACACCCTTAGGGCTTATGAAAAAAATGGGGTTTCTCTATTTTGTTTTGTGACATGATGGACAGATGACACATTTAGAGAGACTGAAGTATATGAGGGGATAGAAGAAACAATGGAAATAATCCAATAGAAAAGCTTATTAATGAAAGATGACATGCTCAAATATTATGTATGAAAATAGGTGTATAAAAGCTGCGAACTTCATTTTGAAACAAAAATGAAAATATTGGCTTCAGGATTGTAGATACCATAATGAATTTGAGAGAAACTAAAGGATGAAGTGAACATATGCAATGGATTTTCTAGCTAGCAATATTGAAGTATCAAAGCAGGCTGTTGAACCCTCAAAGCTATGTTGTACGGAGTCAAAAGTTGGGTTGTAGGAAATTTGACTCATCGTATACAAAACTAAGATTTGCATAACATGAAGGGGGCTTTTTATAATTTAACTCTCTTAACTAATCCAAATACAAATCTAAAGAAGTTTTCATCATTCTTGATCATCAAACAATGTGATTGGTGGCTTTCATCAATCTTTCTATCGAGAAATTCCTTTTGGTTTTCTTTTCAGATACTTGTATTGTTTTATCAATTAGTCTTATTTTTAAAGCCGGTGGTCAGGATTGTTTTTGCAAAGAACTTTTCTGGCTTTTATATTTAGTGCACAGTTTTCCCTCTGTTTATCATGCAGTGGAACCCTGTCTAGTTAAAAGAAGGGGAGGGGTGACAATGATACATAGATATCTAAGACTTGATAATGTGATGAGCATTTTTATCATTTTTTGTGTGAATGATGAGGTATTGTTGCACACTGCATAGCTTGACGTTGGTATGATAACTCGTTAACTGTTCAGCAATTAGAGGCAGTTTATTCTGAACGGTGCATTGTCAGTCACCTAAAAAATGACAGCATTTTCTTTAGGTTCCAAAGAAAGGATGAAAATGCATTTTTTTCACAATTAAGATTGTTGATGCTTGATTGATTTTAAAAGCATGTTTGTCTACCTTCCACTTTTGAGTACTGAGGATAATTGGCTGTCGTGCTGCAAAAACGTAAACTTGCCTACCAATTTTAATATTTTGTTTCTCTCGCTCATGCTAGGCTTTTTTTTTTTATCGAGACTCTATTTTTCTAAACTTCAATTTTCTCCATCGTTGATCACTCTTTCTACATCGCTCATGCTAAGGCGAATCTGGTTTTTCAAACTCAGCTCAGAAGGTTATTGTGCCTGATAACCGTTGAATGATAACCGTTGAACAAATTTAACATGCTTACCGGTTACTTTTTCAACAGCCATGATAACTGATTGTTTGTGCTAGAGCAGAAACTCGTTCATTTATTTTATTATTTTGTTTCTCTCATTAATTAACCATGTATTCACCAAAAAACACCTTTAAATTTAAATTTGCTTTGAAACGGTTCACACTTTCTGCATCTTTCTATGATAATCCATTTTAAGGCATTTCCTTGATTTCACCCACATTTCAGCACTTAGTCAAACTATACTAGCATTATGAAACTATATTACTCTTGGTTTTCCTTTTAAGTTTAAATATTTATAAATCTGTCTGTCCATGTAGCTTTCTGAATTATTTAGTGACATGGTATTACTATATTCATTTCAGGTCACTGTCCTACTGCTTACAGAAATTACCCCAAAAAGTATAGCTGTTCATAATGCTACTGAGGTTGCTAGATTTGTTGTCAGGTGTGAAAATTGCTCCTTGATTCTGAGTAGTAGAATTTTTCTTGAGATATCTTTCTATTTCTTTGTTGCAACTAACAGAGTTTTTAGTAGAAAGAATGCTTTGAAATTCCTCGTCAAATTTCATGTGATGTAACTAGGTCAGACCTGTTGCATGGCTTTCCTTGGTCCTGTATCCTGTAGGAAGAGTTGTTACTTTTCTATCCATGGGAATGCTGAAGATGCTAGGATTGAAAGGCAGAAGGTAGGTAATGTACATAGCACTCCAGCAACACTATTATTTATGTTTTATTCACTATGTATATGATTTTTACGTACATGTTTTGTTCCTTTATGGAAATTTTTATTGTATATTTAATAGGTTAATAATCCCATATGGTGCTCAATTGCTTAACTGCATTCTGCAAATAGACATGAATTCATCTCCCGATTGTTATAGGGTACTTAAACTAGGGACTTCACAAAGACATCGAAGCTCATGCTTTTGCTGTTGATGTTTGATCTTTTTTTCTTTAAAGTAATGTTATCTATAAATTATTTGGATGGATAAGAAAGTAGCTACAACTAAAAAACACTTGCTCGTTCATGTTCTCTATTGTGAGAGGCAAATCCAATCACGACTTTACTTTCATTTTTGTTCTTTTAGAACTAATATTTGTTCCACATATATATATAGATAGGTTCGTGAACTACTTGAAGAAAGTGCAAGCCTTAGCAAAAAGTTACTTGCTTCAAAACTTCAATCATATTGGTTCTGGTTCGGATGCTCCCTTACTTAGTAACTACCTTCTTAGCAGAAGCCTTGAGTACTTTTGACCTACATTTTACTTGAAGCAAGGCGACATTCTACTTTGTGACCAATGCTAATAATGATGGGCTCCGAAAATTCGTGCCTTGCTCTCCTGAGAGAGTTTGTGGTTTTGAATCAAGGTTTTAGAAGACATATTAGATTGTAGATAAGACATTATCTTGAGATTTCATCACTATTTTGCTAGAACTTAAATATATGATTCCATATTTCTTATTATTGTAAGCTTTCATGATTAATTTCCCTCATATAATAAAAGAGAGCTTTTAAATAATATTAGATGTTAGTTATTAAGAGTTTAATGTATATTAGCAATTGCTTTAGTTTAAAATTTTGAAAATTCTCCAATATTAATTTATTGTGGATGGTGATGAACTCAATCAAGATCCTATGATTCTATTATCTCAGGATATCATGAAACCTTTTCTCCTTTGTAGAGGAGGTAGTTAATCAAACTTGGCCAAATGATTTTTATTAGCAACCACGAGTTGCTTTGTCTATATGGACTTTATAAATCTGGGGTGAAAATTTGTCTACGAGGACACTTCTAAGTCAATCTTTGCTAACAAGGGGCTTTGTGTTCTATGTACTTTATATTTCATAACTTAAGGCGGGTTGAGCTATAGAGGAATATTCTTGTCTAATCATGATTGTGATATAATTTGTCATTTCATGATAAATCATAATCAAGTCAGATGCTTTTGAACGTAATTATTTTTTTTAATGGCGCCATTTAGCAATAAAATAACGTGGTTAGAGGATTGTGCTAGCATAAAATATTTTGAGAGTGATCATAGAGACACATGTGATATAATATTAGCTTTTTGTGAACGTAGGTTAAACTTAAATATGTCACCCTAAACCCTAAACTAATATGATAAAATTTTAAATAAATAATTTTGTAATATTATTAATTTTTTATATCTTATTAGTGTTTATGTTTGAAATGATTTGTATCAAGACTTAGGATATTTTTGATAATAATATCTCCTACAATCTAGATTTTTTGTATGCATGGCCCTCATCAGGGTTTTGTATAATTTTATTTTGTCATTTTGAACCTTATTGACTCGCATGCTTGCTTATAGAGGATTGAGTGTGATTTGCATATCAATTTAATTTCTTTAACTATTAAAAAGAGAGTTTACTAATTTTTAAAATGGTTTCATAATTTTCAAATTAATCTTGTGATTCTATTTGTGCAACATTTTTAGATGTTAAGATTGAGTATATGGCACATTCTTTGGAGCACATTTAGATATTTTCAATTTCAATGACTTGAATAGTTGAGGAGAACTTGCACATTTTAAGAGGCAATTTGCTAAACTTTCAAAGTTTAATATTTGAGTTAAAATTACTTAATAAAGCATGTGAAAACTTGACATTATTCGAATTTTGAATTTTGACACTTATTAGAATGCACCCTTAGAAAGATTTTTATTCGACCCTTTGTAGGGGGATAATGGCTTCTTGTTATTGTTGTTGTTGTTGCCTTGTGTATGCTTGCATGTACATATTGTAGATTCGATGGCATGTGTGACGAGCTAGTTCTTGTTGTATATTTATTTGCTTTTATTTTGTTCGTAATTTGTTGAATTTTGAATATTTAATAAAGTCTTATTCATGTTCTTTGACCAGCCTCCAAGTTCACTACAAGTTCCATTATGTTCTTTTTTGGCTCTTTCAATATAAGATATAACATAATCCAATTGGTCATTGAAAGGCACTGTTCATGCTGGGCTGTCGTATTCTGTTGTTCAATTTTGTGTTTAATTTAAAATTTACTTTGAAGTTCATTTGATGTGACATACATTGCATTTTGAATTTTCATTTTTATTCTCATTTTCTAATTTTATATTCTTTCATTTTTCATTTTTTTTTCCCATTTATAGTTCAGAAGGCCTGAGGTTTGATGGAAAAGTATAGAGAAAGTAAGGAGGATCTACATATGATATTTATTGATTTAGAGAAAGTTTATGATAAAGTTTCAAGAGATGTTCTTTGGAGAGCTCTAGAAAAAAAAGGAGTTAATATTGGTTATATTAAAGTCATTAAGGGTATGTGTACTAGAGCTGTTACTTGTGTTCAAACACAAGGAGGATTGACAAAATATTTTCCTATTTCAGTTGGATTACATCAAGGATCAGCTTTAAGCCCTTATCTTTTTGCTTTAGTTATGAATATTATTACTAGGCATTTACAAGAAGTTGTACTTTGGTGTATGCTTTTTGCTGATGACATTCTTCTTGTTGATAAGACTAGAGAGGGAGTCCAAGAGAAAATTCAATTATGGAGGTCAACCTTAGAGTCTAAAGGTTTTTGTTTAAGTAGATCTAAAACTGAATATATGGAGTGTAATTTTAGTTGTAGATGTTCTAGTGGTAGTGTTGTGACATTAGGTGAACAAGTTATTAAAAAGAGTGAATGATTCTGATATTTAGGCTTTATTGTTCAAAATGATGGTGAAATAGATGGATATATTATTAGTAGAAATCAAGTTGGATGGTTGAAGTGAAGGAATGCATTTGGCTTGTTGTGTGATAGAAGAGTACCATTTAAACTTAAGGGAAAATTTTATAAGATGATCGTAAGACTTGCAATGATTTATGGTGCAGAATGTTGGCCAATAAAAGAGAAGCATAAGACTAAGTTAAGTGTTGCAGAGATGAGGTTGCTCAGGTGGATGAGTGGCTTTACTCTTAGAGATAAAATGCGAAATGAGTATGTTCAGGAAAAAGTTGAAGTAGCTCCAGTGGCAGATAAAATTTAAGAGAGTTGCCTTAGATGGTTTGGCCACATAAAGCGTCGACCATTCGATGACCCGGTTAGGAGAGTAGATGCATTAGATTTGTCTTATGTTAAGAAAGGTAGAGGTAGACTTAAAAATACTTGGTTAAGATGTATAAAAAATGACCTAAGTATACTTGAATTAAATGAGAATTTGACACATAATAGAACACAATGAAGACGAAGGAGGCATGTAGCCGACCCCACTTAGTGAGATAAAGGCTTATTGTTGTTGTATTGTTTAGAAGGCCCTCTTTCATTTTATTCTGCTTAAGTTTTTTTGGCAAACACAATTTACTTGAAATTTTGATAGCCTCTTGATATCTTTTATCGTAAGGCCTACCCATCGTAGCAAGAAAGATGCATGGGGTTAGTATTGTAAGGCATTATGGCTGTGGCATTCTATTTGATCACACCAAGAAAGCTGTGTATTAGTATTCAACACTTGTGCAAAAAAAACATTATAGGATTTCATGCCCTCATCGAACACCACACGTTTATTTGAATTTTCTTGCTGCATTGAAAAAGTATGCATAGGATTTACTTGTTGCATTGCATGCATTGCATGCTTTGCCTAAGAGTTTTCCTCGTGCTAACAATAGAGCATATAGGTTTCATTCGTTGCATGAAAAAATCTTGCTATCTGGATTTTGGGAGTTTAAAAGTTACTTTTTTATTCATTTTTTAGCAAAATCATTGACAATTATGAAGGTGATGAGTCTGGATTTAGCGAGATGGTGAGAATGAGATGACAAGGCCAAACTTGTGGTGAGAGATCAAAACAATTATGATTTCTTTTTCTTTTTTACTTTGTTTAAAAGAAAGAGAAAGATTGTGAGAGAAAGAGGGAGAGAGAGAGAGATCGGGCAATAAGACTTGAGTAGGATTTATATAGCGCTCAAAATTTTGCTCAGGTAAATTCAAAAATATTCAAAAATTTTATACCCATTTTCTTACACCAGGAAAATGATTAATACTATTTTAATAAAATCCTAAATTTTGTCAGGAACATTTTAATATATTTTTATATATATTAGTTTCTATTAATTGATGTAGTATTAATATTAATCACTTAAAGTTTTATTCTAGTAACACTAGCTAGAGCAAATGCAGTGTAACATCAATTGTAATTCCATTTATAACTCCATGCATTTGCTAATATAGCAGCAGACGGCTGAGATGATTTAGACTTGAAAATATTAGGTTATAATATATAAGTACTTCTTATAATATCTAAAGCATTAACGTATTCAGCATTTACTTATTTTTTTTTCTAACCCGTGAGCAACAGAAAGAAAACAAAGACTAACTAGATAGCGAGGGAGAAGAAGGGGAAAAGGAAAGAGAAAAAGCTTGGGTTTTTTGGTGGATCCAATTTTTTAATATTATTCTCCAACTCAATGACTTGTAATCGAAGTATGATGAGAAGTTCTTTTGAGGCAAAAGGTTATTTTGAGATGATTTTAATTTAGCACTGAGTTGCAAGTTATGAAATTTTTGTAATTTGAGAAATTGTATTTCATAGATTGTATATAGAAGGACTAGAATTCAGGCTTGATTGTAACAAAGAAGTTTTTCTTATTGTTGACCATCATTGAGGCAAGATATTTGATTTTAATTTAGGAAGTAAATTTTTGCTAAGTTTTATGCATTTAATTTATTTGTTTTTAAAAATGTGTCTGTAAGGTATTAAAAATGTTTCATTTTGCAAATTGCATGTTATTATTCTACACAATAATTAAAAAATTTGAAGTATGTTAACATTGTATTAAAATATTATATTTTTAAGGTAGGGAAAACTATACTTATTGTGGGCTCTTAAAATTTGTCACCGACTTCTCCTGATTAAAGAGAGTTTGATTTAAATGTCGGTCAAACTTTCAGAAGGCAGATGAAATAGTAGATAAGACACTACCCAGAGATTTCGTCCTCATTTTGTGAGGACTTTAGATCTAGTTTCAGGTTTTTTATAGGCGCAAACACATATAATTAATTACTCCTCTTAATGTTGAGAGAGAACTTTCGGTTAAAATTTAGTCGTTAGATAAACAAGTGGCAGCTGTGGAGTTTAAAATTTGGGATTTAGAATTTATGAAATTCATCATTATTTAACTTAAAGCATATGGTTGGTGGAATGAATGATCTGATTCCATAGTTATCCCGGTCATTGGTCCTGGTCTACTTAGTGAGAGGAGGTATGTCCGATCGAAGGATCCCAATCATGTAGTACGTCGTCAGTAATTTTGTAGACTTGGGGTCTTTCAAGGACAAGCTTAAGTCCACCTTAGCTGACAAAATGGGTTTGTGCCTATCAAATATACCCGATGATTCATAATTCAAAGGGTTGAGCCTTAACATACTATTCTGACAAGTAATATAATGGTCTTATTTAGGTATCACCGTCGGAGGACTCTGGTCATAATCACATCATATGGAGCCTCGGATCACACATCAGGACAACGCTTTTCGGCATGAGATTATTTCTTTGAATATAGTGATTTATTTGATTTGACATTATCTTTTGGGAAGTTTTCTTTCATCATCTCAACAAACGATGGTGGATGGGTGGATGAATTGTTTGCTTTAAGTATTTAAATAATAAATTTTATTTAGTTCAAATATTTATTTAGTTGAAATTTAGTTTTATGATGAATTAGTTTAGAGCTCAAGTATCTTTTGATGATAATATCCCCTCCGGTTGAGATTTTTAATCAACGCGGCTATCATCGGGATATATAAGTCTGCTTAGTCATTTAGTTTATTGTTTGATCCTCTCTATTAATTTAATAATAGAGGATCGATCTGATTTATATTTTGAGTATTTTGAATTTGAGAATATTGAATATAATATCATAAATATTTTGATAATAGTTCTCCAGGTTGATATATTTAATCAATTATTCATCGTTGAGATCTGTCTCTACTTATCTTGAGTAGAGGATCAAGTTATGACTTATGTGTAATTTAAATTTTTTAAAAAATTTATATCATAACAGATCTTGTCAATTCCATTGTAAATATTGAACATTGAGTCTTATGATCTAATGAAATTTAAGTTTATTTAGAAGTTGATTATTTAGTAGACCATGTCAACTCTATTTCAAACATAGAAGATTAGGCCTACTATGATCATATTCTGTGGAGTTAAATATTTATCCTTCATGGACTTGAATTAACATATGAATACATTCATTAACTTGCATGCATATAGTTATAAATGATTGAATTAATTTCATCATTCTTCTATTTTTCTAAAACCCGCATCGCCTATTAAGTCAGACTTAGTGTAAGTGTAGCTCGCTGGACTCAATTCAAGTGCTTACCTAGATTTTCAAAGAACTTATTCTTTCTAAAGCACTCGCATATACTCTAATGCCAACAAATTGATATGAATTTTGAAGCACTTGAATTCTATTAAAAGTTTATCTTATGATGCATGCATATCAAATTAAATTCATCTGGATATTTATATTAATTTTAAAATATCCAAGTTGAATTTAGTATACACCTTATGAAGCATGTGAGGTTTGTTTAAAATTGGAATTAATGCCTTCAATAATGAGTTATTTAAATATAATATAAATCTTCACATAAATTATGGTTAAATTGTATCCATACTTGAATACTATATTTTAGTCACATTGTAAATCCTTGAGAATCCAAACATATATTCAATTGAATTCATTTTTGGATCATCTGAAATGAAGGGTTGCAAAGTTATGTTTGTATTCATTGGTAGATTATCAAATTCATTGCATTTGCTATATGATCAAGTATTTGAATATTTCATAAGTTTCTTATGCTTTGATCATATAGTCAATTAAAGACTTTTAAATTATTTTATTATGAGTTTTAAAATGATTTTAATGTTTAACAAGAGATTTTATCTCATGTAATTTCAATTCTAGTTAAACTTATATATATTTTTTTTATAGATTCATCTATTTCAAAATTTGATAATCCCAAATTGAATATTGAAATTATCTTAATATTCAATTTAGGTGTAGAAATTTCTATTTAAATAGATTCCTTTAAGTCATTGTCTCGAAAAATTTGGTAGCGTTTTGACATTCGTAAATAGGTGTCGTCAGCTACTTTGACTTACCTGTATGCTCTATTATTGAATGAATGTCTTGCACGTCAATCTTTATACTAGAGTATTAGTGGGGTCTTCGATCATTTGCATATAACAAACATATATATGCAATTTCTATACATTCAAATTTCGTTTTAGATTGTTTTTTTATGTGGTTGATTTCTTTTTAAATAAATCTTGATTCTTCACTCTTTTTTTTCTAAGTCCAAAATTTAGTCAAAATTTCGAGTATTTATGTCTAATAATTTTTATTATTAAGACCTGTGAAAGCGAGTAGTGTCTTCACACCACTGTCACTATGTCCAATGGCATTAGCGAAACTTTAAAAAAAGCAGCATATACAATTTATTTTTACACATTCAAGCATCTCCATACATTCACCAACAACAACAATAATAATTTTGCATTCGTTTGATTGGAAAGAATTGAATAGGAGAGAGTATCAGGTTGGTTATCTGGGTTGAATAGGTGGGGAAGAAGGCAAAAAATGGTATGGTGGAAGGAAAGGATAGAAGATCAGAAGAGGAAGATGGCGAGTTACCTCTCAGTTCTGTGAGAGGATGCTCAGATTTTGGGGCTTTGCGGTTTTGCTGGTCGAAACAAGAGATTCGAATGAGGAGGATTGGAAGGGAAGCCGAGGGGAACCTATCTGATGATAAAGTTGCCCCTCGTTTTCCATCGCTTGTAAGGAAGGTAGGTTGAAGAAGAGTATGGGCGAGCTTACGGTTGATGGGATGAAGGTGGCTGACGACAGGGAATTTCAGGAAAATAGGGAAGATGGCCGACGGCTGGGAATTTTGGGAGAATAGGAAAGGTGGCCAGTGGCTGGAAATTTCTAGAAAAAGTGATGGCTGAGAATTTTGGTAGAATAAAGGTGGCAGTGTGAAATAGGAAGATGGTGGTGGGATTCTGGGAGAAACAAGGTGGTCAACGGCTAGAAATTTCTGGAAAATAGAAGATGGGATTTTGGGATGGAAAAATAAACAGCTGAAATTGGAAAATAGAAGGTTGGCTGGGTGGAGCGAACCTCAGAGGGAGGATTGAAAGGAGACGATGGGGAGGTCTCGTTGCAAGGAAGGAACAAGAGGAAACAGATTTAAGCTTCCTGGGAGGAACAACTCGAATAAAGCTTCATTCAGCCGGAGGAAGGAATATGGAAGAAAGAGAGAGAAGGCCAAGATCTATCTTGATGGGAGACAACCAAGAGAGGAAGACTTGAGATCGTTAAGTTGGGTGCTCATCTGCAGGAAGGAAGCTTTGTTCGGCTTAAGGGGGATGAGTACGGGCGAGAGGTTTGGTTTGAGGGAGATGGGGTGTGAGAAGGGTTTGAACGAGAGGAGGCCAGGTTTCCTTTCTTCGGATCTAGCCAGTGGCTTTGAGGCCGAGCGGATGCCAGAGATTGGGGAATCCCCTTTTTTCTTTTCTGTCGAGACCAATAAGTGGATATTTTTTTGTTGTTTTTTTTTTGCAAAACTGTCAAGGAGAATAATAGGTAAGGAGTAGTGGGATTTGAAAGTCTTAATCGCAGTTTAATTATCCTTCCAAATTAAGTTGATCAGGATTTTCAAAAATATCGATTAAAATTAAAACAATTTAGGAAGATTTTTTACAACAAATTAATACATATCAATTATATAATCCCTGGTTTAATGTTACCAAAATTAAATTATCAATTTTTGGCAAATGATATTTAATTTCATTTATGCTGATTTAAATTTAATTTGATTAATGAAGCATATGGAAATTACTTATAGGTCAACACTTATAAACTATAAATTGATTCTTTTAATCAAATTGTAGGTGAAAATGAAGGTTGTGTGTATTTAAAAGTTAAAAATGAAAATAAAAATGGATGAGCTTAAGAAAGTCATATATGCAGATAGATAAGACAACAAAGTGAGGCTATAAATGAATGTGAAAATATGTATTTTTGGAGCAACAAAGTTGAGCTTATAAATAATTATTTTAATTTGTACAACTAGGGCGACAAAGTTGAGCCCATAAATGGGAATGATAACTTGTATAAATAGGGCGTTCAAAGGTGAGCTTATATGAAGAAAAAGTTAATATGCGCATGATACTTGTATTGATAGGGTGACAAAGGTGAGCTCTTATACGATGACCAATGAACTTAGCACTATAGACATGATATATTCTAAAGCTAAAAGAGGATCATCCCTTTTATGTTAAATAATGATTTAAATAAAAAAGTATATTTGTGAAAAGATTAAACTAGCATGATATCATTTTTCCTTATGACAAAAAATGGTGTTTATAATGTTGTAAACTTTTATCTTCTATCGAAGTTTCTTTCAATTAAATATTTCATTTACTATTATACCAATTGTTCTTTAGGTAATTTTATTTGAATATTTGAATTTTGTATTAGAGTTGTTTATTTTGCTGAGCTTTTAAGCTTATTGGATATTATATCGAATGTTATTTCATGTAAAGAAAAGACAAAATTATGTTTGAGTGAGGATTAGATTGCGTTCAATTATTTTTTATTTTGATGCAAGATAAATCATGATTAGGTATGTATTTGATGAAAAATTTTGATGTTTGTTAGAAACTCCAATGTTGAATAAATGAAAATTTTTGGAATGCTTCATCAAAATTTATTAGTGTTAATAATTAGATTTAAGTGAGTTAGGATTTTATATTATGTAATCAGTTTGGGTAGCTCAATGAATGTCTTTATTACTTGTTAATGATAAATTTAGTCAACTGAATTGTACTCACCTCTGTTACAACTCTCGATCAATTTGGAGAGATATCGTCAGCGGGCATGACAATAAAAGTGACATTTGAATTTTGACACATTTAAATGTGAAAGTTTGATTGGATTTAGTGTCATTAAAAGAAGATTGAATGCAATTTGATTACTATAGAGTATAGGTAGGTGTAGTCTTTCTAAGTGAGTGGCGAGACAATTTAATGCTTGCATATTTATATGAGATAATATGTATGAATTATGAATATAAGTATAAGAATGTGCATCATATGATGATAATAAATTTAATGAGTTGCAGGTAGTATGGTTAAGAGTACCAAAAGGAATAAATACCGGCCAGTGTAGTAGCTATCACTAGATCCAAATGAGAGCCAAGGTTGAGTGAATAACATCTTTCAAGACTAGAGATTGCCTCTAGAAGTTGATGGTCATACTTTTTGACTTATCTATTATTTTGAGCACTTTATGAGGTTGATGAACTAAGTTTTTCGAGCATTTATTAGAAATTTTTTGGTCGTATATTTTGATAATATCTTGGTGTACAATTGTTCAGTGGAGGATCATTTGAAGTATTTGGGATAAGTCTTTGAAGTTCTTCGAAAAGATCAGTTATATGGGAATCCCAAGAATGGTCATTTCATGATCTCACAGACATGTTTTTTGGGATATAATATTTTGATAGTTGGTATTGAGATGGATGCAGTTATGATAACTATTTGGCCTAGGCTGTAGTCTTTTACTCAGATTCACCAATTCTATATGCTGGCTTTATTCTGCATGAGTTTCATAGGAAATTTTGGTTTCGCTTGTCACACCCCTGCATGACCCCTTGGTCAATCAAGTCAGAATCAGACGACTGGACGAGATTCCACCGACACGCTCCAACCTGCCATCATGAACAGCAAGTGGAGTATCTAATCAAATCATCACTAAACTATTTACAATTCATATACCACTTAACTTAATTCATATCACATTTACCTAAGCATCAAATCTTAAAGCCAGAATATGAAAGAACTAAAGACATTTAATTCAGCACCCAAAAGCTTTAAGCTTCCCAAAACTATACAATTAAACAAAACACTCTTCTACCCACTGCCTTTTCGAAATTTTCAATTAGATCATGTAAAAAGACAAGAACGCTAAAACAGTTTCAATACAAGACAAGAGAAACAACCGCACGATATGTAAATTTGTAAAATCAGAAACTGTAGTAAATCAGATAAAGAATGTAACATCAGAATCAACAATAGAAGGCCAGAATGTAACAATATAATCAATAATATGTAAGTTCATATCAGATCAATCAATGCCGAACAATGATTTTCATTTCAGCTCTATATCAAATCATTTTCTAGAAATGTCATTTATAATCGATGGTTTTGACTTTCATTCATAAGTGGTCGCCACGTCATTTTAAAGGTAAGTAGCGCGGGTAACCATACTTTACATACCTAATACTGACACCAACAAATGCTTAACGACACCAACCTCAAATGCTGTCGCATACTAAGATCCCCTAATCACGGCCATCTCGAACTTTTGCTATCTCGCAGATTCGTAACATGCCTTTCCTATCACAATTTTCCGACATTTCCTCGCTTATCACCGCTTTACAATACGTATTAAAATATTTATATACGCCAAATGAATCAATTTAACTCAATGACATATCAGAAATCATTAATCTACGCAGCCAAATAATAAACATTTGTATTACATTCATTCAATATGTAAATCTATGTCATTCATACAATTTATAATGAAGTAGTAAATACATGATACATGTAAACGAATTTACATTAAGAATTATCTCTCACCTCGTTTAAAGCCAAGACGGACGACTCGATTCTCCTCAGACACAACCTATAATGAAATAACTCTTCTAAAGACTTCTATAACATACAACTCATAAATGAAACATAATTAACACCAATCTTACGAAATTGATCTCTCCTCATAAGTTTTGGAAACACTTACACACCAGTAATCTCAAAGAAATCTTCTAACGTATTTAATTACTCGCTTAAATTAAAACTAAAATTAGCAAAATGCCAATTCTAAACCCCGCTTTACACACACAATAATTCTACAACTCACCAATAAAACAGCTCAAAACTCCCAATCACGATTTCAACATCACAAGGTCACGAAAGAAAAAGGATAGGAAAGAAATTAAGAACTTACAAAATTCTTAAGTTTCCGACGGCCAGAACAGAATCCCAACCGAGCCGACGGTTTCAGGAGAGCCGACGGCTCACCTGATTTAAACCGAGCCTGGATTTCCCAACCCGCGGCCTTACCTTATTGACGGCCGCGCTCCAAGCAACCGGGAATTCTTCCACCGCGCGAGCGGGTGGCCGAACGCAGATCGGCCACGGAGTGGTCCGTCAAGCCGATGCCGGTGGAAGGGACGGTTCCTCGCGCTCGTCACAAGCGGAGGCTGCGTCGCGGAAGGGAAGGAGGAAACGAAGAACTCGCGAACGGACGAAATGAAATAGTCAGTAGGAAGGAAATAAAATTACCTTCGATCGATCCCTACCATACACGCCGAGGCTTTAATCCCGCAGATGTAAAAGTGGATTTACATGAGTCTTCTGATAGCAATGAGTTAATTAAGCAAACAAAAATTAATTGGAAATAATTAGTGGATATTACAATTTCCCCTCTTAACAAAATTTAGTAATTTCTTGAATCATTCAAGCGAGGAAGGAAACTTACGCATCTCTTGTTCAGCTCCCAGTAGCTTCTTTGATTGTTACGTGCTTCCATTTAATTTTAACATAGGAAATTTGTCTATTTCGTAATCTCTTCACATCAAATTTTAAAATCTTTTCTGGCTTCAATGCATAAGTCAAATCGGTCGTATTTCAAACTTTGTATATGGAATCTTACGCTTTCTGCATCGTGATCCATTTTCTCAACATTGAAATGTGAAACACGTTGTGAATGTCACGATTGATGGGTAAAGTCAGTAGCCATATTGATCCTTTCAATGATTTCAAAAGGTCCATGTACTGGGCTCAATTTACCTCCGTGACCAAATCTAAATTCCTTTCATAGGTTTGACTTTAAAATACAAATTCTCCAACTTGAAATTCTACTGATCGATGCTTTAAGTCGTATACTTATGGCCGATCACGGCGACTTTTTATCTCGATGTCGATTTTCTGTAGCTTGATCAACCATCTCACGGACTATGTTGTCTTTCTCACTTGACAATGGAGTTACACTTTCGACCATACAATGCTTCATAGAGTCGAATCTTAGATTGGTATTATTGTAAGCTCGATCGTAGGAATATGATCTTCACCTCAAAATCAAAACACATAACCTCAACAAATCTTACAGGACTTGAATTATTCTTTCGATTGTCCATCGGTCTGGGATGAAAAGCGTACTTAAGTAGCTTGTGTGCCCCAAATCTCAATTCCTTTCCATAATCGGAAATATCTACCATCTCTGTCGGATCACTTTTAGTCTGTGAAGTCTTCTACAATTTCTTTAACATATAATCACAATTTATCGAATGCATGTTTAATGGGTAAGAAATGAGTGACTTAAATCTATCCACAAGATCTTATCCGCGACCTTGGATCTAGGAAATCCAACAAAATCCATTGCAATTTCTTCCCCCTTACTCCGGTATAGGTAATGACCGTAACAATCCGCGTCTTTGATGCTCGAACTTTAACAATCGACGAGTTTAGAGACATATTTATGTCTCTTTCTTCATACGACCAAAATGTTGCTTTTAAATCTTTATGTTTTTGAACTACGCGGATGAATAGTATATCGCACGATGAGCCTCGTAAAATTTCTTGTCTCCGCATCACCGGTACCCATAATTGTGAATCTTAGAATAATACCCTCGCATCTACTAAAATTCGCTCCATTAATCCTGGATTTGTTCAATGAATTCGATATCCACGATCTAGTTTACGTGCGACTTTGATTACGTCAAATAAAGTTGATTGTTGTCGATTGAGATAAATGCCCGATATCATTTGAATTTTCTAACTTCAATAGAGCTCTAATTCTCTAATCAACTCGACTTTTGAGTAATAACCGGCATTTCCCTGCGACTTAATGCATCATTTACATTACTTTGCGGACAATCTTGAATATCTAAATCATAATCTTTAATAAACTCAAGCTGTCTTAGATTGATTCTTTTTGTGTAAAGATATATTTAAGACTCGATGATCGATAAAATTTATTTCACTCAGTAATGTCTCCAAATTTTAAGAGCAAAACCACATTGCTTCTAGATCATGCGCGGGATAATTTCTTTCGTGAGGTTTAATTGTCGAGCGTAAGCAATTACTCTTACGTTACGCATTAAGACACAACCCAAACCTTTTAAAGCGTCACTAAATATTTGGAATCCGCCGATCGATGGAACTAAAAGCGTGATCAAATCTTTTTCATTCTTGAAAACTCGCACATTCAATTGTCCATTGGAATTTGATATCCTTTATCGATAAATTAGATAGAGCGTTCGAGAAAATCTCTTGACAAACTTCCGTAATAACGTCTTAAGCCCGGAAAAGCTGAACTTACGTAACATTCTTTGGTGCGGGCCATTCTGCTTTTACTTTTGAGGATCAGAAACTCCCACTTATAATGTGACTTAAATCGACGATCAAAACTCACATTTTTGATTTGGCGTATAATTGATTTTGTAACATTTAACAATCCTCAAATGATTTGCGTATTCTTCGTGGTTTAGAATAAATCGAGTCATCAATAAAGAGATGATAACAAGTCCCGAGGCACGATTCATTAAATCCAAAGATTGCGGGCGTTAACCATGGCAAGAAATTCATAATGTTACGCGGTTCTTTTAACAATATCGGCATCTTTAACTCTAACGATGATATCAGGATCTCAAATCATTCGAAAATCGGTGGCTCCCTCCGATTGATCAAATAAATCATTAATCCTCGGTAGTGGATACTTGTTTTGATTGTCACTTTATTTAACTCTCATGTCAATAATCGCGTAGACCCATCCTTTTCTTAACAAATATCAGTGCACTCCGGTGAGTTCTTTGGTAGAATAAATCCTTTGTCATCAATTCTTGCAATTGGCACTTCCTGATTCTTTGGGAGCCATCAGGAGATTTATGTATAGAAGTTGTCGGGTTTTACATCAATCCCAAACTCTACTTCGAGTTGGTGGCGGTAATTCCTGAAACACATCGAAATTCCAATGGAATGTTTTTTTCACACCATCCTTATTCAACACATCTAATTTTAGAAATCTTTCATTTCTTAAATATTTACTCAACTTCTAATCGAAGAAGAAGCATTCTTATCACAAGAAAAATAAAATGATTTTTCACCGGATATGCAAAATTTCTCTCCTCTTCCAAAGATTCAATTGTTGCAAAATATTTGATCAACCAATCCATACCAGTATAACGTCAAAATGTCGATTGGTAAGATATTGGATTCAGTAGGAAAGTGTTTATCTTGAATGTTAATGTCACAACACATTTCTATTTGCATTATATCGCCCGGAAGGCATTCTGCACATTCTGGTGAAATAAATAGCATCAGTAAACTGGCGAAAAGGAATCGAAATGAGCGAATCGCGGCGAATCAAACGAGCGAGCGAATGATCAAATTTTAAGCATACGACACCACTTCATTTGATTCCTTTGCTTCTTGTGGGTGATAGCAAAACTCGGCTTTTCTGGGAGGGTTGGTTTTTTATTCAAGTTTCTCCTTTTCTTGAATTGAAGGTCTTCCCAAAATTATGTGTTACCGGCTTCCGGCTTCCAAAATTTTCTTTGTTGACCTCGATAATTGTATGGCTTTATGTCTTCCTTCTTTAGGCGGTCCCAGTGCGATGTCGTCAATCGTCGTAGCATCTCCGATCCCATACATTGACCAAAATGTCTTTCCACACTTATCACAAATAGGTTTAATCAATTTGTTTCGTAAATCGTCGAACTTAAGTTTCTTCTTGAAATCGGCGCTAGAGAAATCTGGCCTTCTTTCCAAGCTTTTGCGCTTGCTCGCCTGTGAATCCCACTGTTGCTTGGAAAAATTCAACTCATTCTCAATTCTTCTAGCTCTTTCAACTAACGAGCTGATATCAAAGTCTAGGCGATCTTAATTGATCTCACGAGGGTACCATGATCATGACATTTCTCTTCACGTGTCTTGATATAATGTGGGTATCAGAAGAGAAGTGAACTTCATATTGCATTATAGTTTTTGAGTTAGATTGAAAAATTTGTCTTGTAAAGCGGTCAGTGATGGAGGAATAAACCAATCTTTGAATACTTTGACAAATTCCTCCCGATTGATGCAGTAATAGGTGTCGGTCAAATCTTTCCTGTGTTAGCGCCCACCCCGCCTCTCTGTCTAGTAGCCGATCTTCTCTTACGTTTTCGGGGCAAATCATCCCATCCAAAATTTTTCCAATCTTAGCCAATCTTACATATAGGATCAGCTCCTTGAATCTTTGGTGGTTTGAGCGTTTGAAAGATCGCCTCAAATGTTGGTCCAAACCATACGTCCCATTGTCGCGATTTTTTAGAGGTAGCTTATCAACAACGCAGGAAATCAAGCGACTACCTTCGATTCGGATCTACCTTCACCACTTGCTTTCAGGTTGTATTTTACTCTTGTTAGAATTATCTTGTGACGGTTCGAGTCGCATTTAGTCTAGAAGGGACCACCTTTACGGCATTTCTTGGTATTAATCGAAAGTATAAAAGTATTTATATGATACATATTTATTAAATATATCATATGAAATTAAGAACATATGGATTCTTAAAAAATTAACGCGTCTATTCGTATTAATCAATTCAACTCTTATCCTAAATCCAAATCTTCCATTCTATCGATCTTTTTACTGTTATCCTTTTGCTGACTTTAGCAGATGACCCACTATCTTTGTCAATCAAGTGTATAACGAATAGGATATTCGATTGGACAGATTAGACGGCGTTCCGGCTGTCTTCAGCGGCAGTGGAAGGTGTATCTCAATCAAATCATCATTAACATTCTGATCTCTTAACATTATATCATTCTTTGGGCGTGAAATCTTAAGTTTGTAAATAAATCTGAGCAAAAAGGCGTTTAATTTGCGTGCCCTTTAAAACTAGCTATCTGATTAATAAGCGTAAACTACCTTTCGTTTTCTTGAAATTTTCAGAGATAGCGTCGTAAAATTTAAAAGCAGACAAGAATCTTAAAAAAGTGATGAGCGGTAGAAACAATGGTAAATGTATATGTAAAAGCGTAGGTAAAGATCTTGATAATGTAACGTTAATGGCAATATCTTTGTAGGTCTTTGTAGAAATGTATGATATAAGCGAATAATATCTTTGTAAGTTCATCTATCTGATCGATGTCGAGGCGATGATTTTCATTTCGGTTATGTCAATCGTTTTAAAAATGTTATAATTGAGTTTGACTTTTGTTCATTAAGTCGTCGGCGGTCGACTAGGTAGGTAGGTAGGAGATCTCCCATACTACTGTGCGGCGGTTGGACGACTAACGACACCAACCTCAAAATTGCAGTCGGGGATCTTAAGATCCTGTCCATTTTATCTGTCTCGTAACATGGCCTTCATCGATTTTCACGACATTTCCTTTATCACATTCTGCGCTTTCTGACATGTATTAAAATATTTATATCGCGATGAAATCAATCTTTGGTAGGCGATTACATTGTAAATCGATTCATCTGGTCGAATAATAAAGCGTTTGTATTTCATTGATATATGATCCTGATTCGATAATGTCATTAAATCTGATTTCTGAAGCGGTAGAAAGCGATTGGCATACATGGCGTGGCGAATTTCATTAGCGATTATGTCGCCGATAATACACGATTAATGGTGATGTGCTCGATTCCTCGCCAGTCCTATAATGAAATAACTCTTAAGCACTTAACTTGTCTGACTCATAAATGAAACATAATTAACTCCGTCTTACGCGAAATTGATCTCTCTTTAAGCTTTGGAAACACGAGCGACTCCAGTAATCTCCAAAGAAATCTCTAACGTCATTTTAATTACCTTAAATTAAAACTAAAATTAGCAAAATGCTAAACCCGTTTCTTCTGATAATTCTACTCACTGCGGTAACAGTTCAAAACTCACGTCGCATTTCAGGAAGGCTGGGTTGAAAGAAAAAAAATAGGGAAAGAAATTAACTTACAAAATTCCTTAAGTTTCCCGTTGGTAGGAACATGAATCCGAGAACGATCGGTTCACGGGCCGGCCGGTTCCGATTTCCCAGCGGCTGGATTTCCCAACCGTCGTCTTACCTTCTGACGGTGCGGCGTTCCAGCGGCGAATTTGGGCTTCCAAGTCGCAGTCCGGGCAAAGGTCCGCGGCTCGAGCGTCATGACTGCGCCAGGGAGCGGTCCGTCAGCCGATCTTAGGAAGAGCGGTTCTGCGCTGTGTCCGCGGAGCGGAGCTGCGTCGATCAAGCGAGGAAGGAAAGGAAAGCGAAGAACTTCGCGGCGTGTGAAATGAAATAGGCGGTAGGGAAGGAAATAAAATTACCTTCGATCGATCCACAGCGTCGAGGCTTTAATCCGCCGCATGCGAAGTAAAGTGGATTTACTTCTGATGCTTCTGATAACAACGGGTTAATTAGCTTAAACAAAAATTAATTAGGAAACAATTAATTGATATTACACCCGTTGATTGACCTCCTTAAAATAGTTACATTTTCCATGGTCAAATGAGGCATAGGGTTTGTTTGAAACAACTGCAACTGTCCGAAAAAATAGTGGTAGAAGTGCTGTAGAAGAATCTATTCTTTAGGAAGTTGTGGTGAGGTTTACAAATTTTTTTTTTTTTTAAAAAGTCAAATCACAATTTTCGGCGTCACTGCGAATGCGGATAAGGTTGAAAATAATATTCTTTAAAATGCAGGTGGAACACGGTGTCCCAAATGACACTGCGGTGCGGTGCGTTACTGCACCGCCACCGTTGCACTAAAGGCACCCATAGTCTAGCGTTGATACATTAAATTAGATGGTTATGCAAGTCCCTGTTCTAGTTTCATGCAACTTTAATAAGGTATTTGAGGTAGAGTGTGATTAAAGGATAGACATGCCTCATGTATAGAGTTTCTTTCTTCATTTCATTTTGTGCATATACTCAAATCAGGGAGCTAGAATAAGGTAGTTGATGCTCTCAATAGACGCCATTTGTTTATTACTACCATGCAATCAAAGGTAGTAGAGTTTGAGGTGTTGAAAGATCTCTATGCCATAAATTAGGATTTTTAGAAGTTTTAAAGCAAATGTCAGGAGTAGCCAAACGAGTAGTATCATAGAGCTGATAGATACTAGTTCTTTTAAAATAGGTTGTGTATTCTTAGATGTTCACTCAAGGAATCTGTTTCATAGGGATGCTATAATGGGGAATGATATGACATTTTGATAGAGGCCGAACTTTTTTTTAGTGAAAGAGAAATTATTTTGACCCAAATTGATTCGGTTGCTAAGGGACATGTTAAATAATATAAGGTGTGTCATATAGCTACAATTCAAGGACATAATAGTGCCCAATACACTCTCCACTTTGTTCTTGAGTTGCCTTGAATGGATTTGCACATGGATTTTGTTGTGAGTGCCACTCACACAATGTAATATACACTATTATAGTGGTGTTGGTGGATCGTTTCTTCAAAATGATGTACTTCAAACCAAGTCATAAGATAATGAATGCCTCACACATAGCTAATCTCTATTTTAAGGAGATAGTCTAACTTCATAATGTATCGAAAACTATCACTTTAGATTAAGACGTTAAATTTTTGAATAACTTCTAGAGGACCTTATAGGGTAAGTTGTGCACGAAGCTTCAACTTAGTGCCACATCCATTCACAAATCGATGAACAGTCGGGGGTGGTGAATTGTATAGTCTGAGGCACCTTTGCAAGTGTTTTGTTGGTAGTAATGTGATTTGATTCTTCCTTAAATTGGGTTTCCTTACAATCAATTTATTAGCCAGTTTATAGGTCGCAACCTCTTTGAGATTGCTTATGGGAGAAATTCGTTCACACCTTGGAAGCTTGTCCTTCTCCTTACCATTTAGTCTACTGATGCATAGACTAGAGTCAAGGAGATTTAGGACATACATGGATAGGTGAAGAAGGATATTGTTAAATAGAACTCCAAATATCAGCAACAGACAAAGGAAAAATAAATCTAAGAAGGCCATGGTTTTCAAATGGGGTGATTTGGTCAACTTAAAGGAAAAATTTCCTGCAGGTTCCTTTGGGAATCTTTGATCTATAGTTGATGGTCCATTGAGAGTCATCAAGCGAATCAATGATAAGACTTACAAGATTGTTGCACTTGATGATTACAATGTTTTTGCTACTTTCAATGTAATTGACCTATCACCATATTATGAAGATCTAGACGCTCCAATAGATATTTGCAATGCCTCCCCAACCCAGGGAAAATAGAATAGAGTGTCTTTCTTTTGAGGAAAGGGGCCACCGACCTTATTTACCTAGGCCAATCCACTTGGACCTTTAATCGACCAGCCTAGGTTTAGGGTTTATTTAGGCTAATAAATATAGTTTTTTTGGTTGTATTAGAGTTTATTTCTTGGTTGTCTTTCATTCAGAATTGAGTTTTGTTCTTTATTTTTTTTAGTGTTGTATCCCATTTTTTCGACTAGTGTGCTTGTAATTTAATCGAGATTGAGTGGTGGATCCAAATACTTATGTCGGAAGTCATCCTTGCTTTCAAAACTACAGTTTCCACTCTTTTTCCAATGAATTTCTTGTTGTTTATTATTGTCCAGATTGTCGATTGCTCTAGTCCATGTTCGACCAATTAGAAACTTGTTGTTTTCCTTTCCTACAAGCATCGTCCTACCACATACACTTTCAATTCTTGGTGGTTCTCAACCCTACTCTCTCATTTATGGTGTCACCAACAATATTCATGGATATGATGAACATAATCTTCAAGCGTTATCTTGATCATATTGTGATAGTATTAATTCATGATATAATAGTCTATTCGAAGAGCGATGATGATCATGCTAATATTTTAAGGATTATCTTAGGTTTACTAAGAGAGCATACATTGTTTGCCTAATTTTTGATTGTGAGTTTTGGCTAAGTAGTGTTGCTTTCTTGCGATTTTATCAGTAGTAAAGATATATTAGTTGATCCTGAGAAAAATGCAAGCAGGGGTGGAATGGCCAAAGTAGATGTGTATTTGAGATTTGTGGTTTTCTGGTATTAGCTAGATATTATAGAGATTTGTGAAAAGATTTTCATAGATTGCTTTGCCTTTACCTTGATTGACCAAAAAGGATGTTAAATTTGACTGGAAAGATGAATGTGAACAAAGTTTTCAAGAGCTTAAGATGTTTTTGATGTTTGTATTAGTGTTAACAATTTCTTTATGAATTGTGGGATTTCAGAATTTTAGTGATACATTGTTAAAGGGTTTGTGATGCATTTTAGTGCATGATAGAAAGTGATTATATATGCTTTTAGACATCTTTAATCACAAGTTGAATTATCCAACACATGATTTAGAGTTAGTTGCAATAGTGTTTGCTTTTAGAATTTGGAGGTATTATTTGTATGGAATAAGATTCGAAATATTTACATATCATATGAATTTAAAATATATTTTCATCTAGAAAGAATTAAATTTAAGACTTGGTTAAAACTAATAAAGCATTATGAGCTGGGAATACAAAATTGTCTTGGGAAGATAAATATGGTAGTAGATGCATTGAGTAAAGTCTAGTGGACATGCAAACTGGATGTTGATTCAAGAAATAGTGTTGATTAGAGACATGAAAGCTTTACAATTAGAAATTAGATTGCAGAATGATCCGATCACATGCAGATTACATTAGATGATTGTACACCTTTGGAGAAAGAATTCAAGATGCAAAAAAAACCAATAAGAAATATCAGAAGTGGATTGATCAAATACATTCATGCTAGAGTAAAGAGATTAGCTTTGATGAACAAGGTGTTACATCTTTGGGTTCCAAGAGATTCAACATAAGGCTCATTATTTAGATTATTTAATTCATCCATGTTGCACTAAAATGTATAAAGATTTGAAGGCATTATTTTGGGGGATAAGGGTGAAGAAGGATGTCAGTGAATATGTGACAAAAAGTGAATCTTGTTAAATGGTAAAAGCCGAGTAGCAGAAGTCAAGTGAAATTTTATTATCATTAGCTATACCCGAGTGAAAATGAGAAGATATAGCTATAGATTTTGTCATAGGTTTCCGCAGACCTAAACAAGCCCATGATTGCATTTGGGTTGTAATTAATTAGTTAACAAAATCAATATACTTTCTACTTATTTGTCGGACTGATTCAATTGAAAATTGACAAAGATACTTGTGAAGAAAATTATCAAATATGATCAAATTTTTAAAGGTTTTAACTTTGAATTAACCTCAAAATAATCTTTTTACCCAATTAAGCAATTACTTCTAATCATATACATGTGAAGCCTATACATTGAATTGAAGTTGTTATGAGAGAGAATAATATGAAATATCAGATTTTTAACTTAATTCCTTTCTTTCTTTTTCCCATTCCTCTTCTTCCTCTACTTTTCTTTTTCTTTTTTTCCCTTTCCTCCCTTTTCCGTTCGGTCTACTCTTGCTTCGACCCTCTAATTGATCATTGGATGGGGAGTTACGGGAAATGAGGGATTGCCATACTTAGTACTTATTAAATAATTATTACTTGTTGATTAATTACCTCACTTCACATTTTCTTGACTTTTGATCTTATATATTTAAAATTCTTTTACTTGGCTGCATGAATGTTTTCTTGAGTGTCCCTTTGACTTTGACTTAATCTGTAGACTAGTTGAAAAACTTTTAGGTTTGGGTCACTTTAACTCGTCGTGTTGGATAGACTTAGTTTTTATCATTAGACTAACGAGACGAGGGCTCTGTCATACTATCGCTCTTGTGGCTTATTAAGTGAGGAGTGCTATTTATAATTCAGCCATATTTGAACTTATTGAGTTCAACTTTGAAGACTTCCTGAAATCTTTAACTTAAGCTATGCAGAACTTGTGCTTTTCCAAATTTACTAATTAAGCTTACAACTTGGGAACCTTCCTTAAATTTTAGGATTTTCACACATGTATATTTGAGAAATTCATTAAGGATGAAATGTATTAAAGATGTAAATTATAAAGTGCTTTTCTTAGAAGAGGGTATTCAACATAAGTGGATGAGATATTTTGATAAGATTTTTCAATGACGATTATGAAAATATGATTGACTTTAGCGATTTTAGTACCCTAAATAGAAATAAAGATTTTTATTTTTACCATCATATTAGTAAAACTTATGATATTCTTCTTGTTGATAAGACTAGAGAGGGAGTTCAAGAAAAACTTGAATTATGGAGGTCGGCCTTAGAGTTTAAAGGCTTTCATTTGAGTAGATCTTAGTACGTGAGTGATTTAATAGTGAGTGGTGACAATGGGTGATCAAGTCATTAAAAGAGTAAATGTTTTAGATTTCTTGGGTTTATTGTTCAAAGTGATGATGATATAGATGAGAATGTTATTAGTAGAATTTAAGTTGGATGGTTGATGTGGATGAATGCTTTGGGTGATAGGAAGGGTGATAGGAAAGTACCGCTTGGACTTAAGGGAATTTTTTTTTTTTTAAGATGATGATGGTGAGACTTGTAATGTTTTATGACGTAGAATGTTGGCCAATAAAAGAGAAGTATAAAATTAAGTTAAGTGTTGTAGAGATAAGGATACTCAGGTGCAATTGGGGACAACATGCGAAACAAATATATAGTTGAGAAGGTTGAAGTAGCTCCACTAGTAGATAAGAATAGAGAGAGTTGCCTTAGATACTTTGGTTATACATAAAACGTCGATCGTCCGATGGCCCAATTAGGAGAGTAGGTTTATTAGGTTAAGCATATGTTAAAAAAGGTAGAGGTAGACCTAAAATGACTTGGTTATACAGTATAAAAAATGATCTTAATTTATTAGGATTAAATAAGAATATGATATTAATAAGACACATTGGAGAAAAAAAGATTCATGTAGCCGACCCCATGTAGTGTGATAAAGGCTTGTTGTTGTTGATGTTATATTTGTGAATTCCTTTGCATAATTGTGTGGATGCTTTGTTGAATGAAGATTGTCTCATTGCTTTGCTTCGCACCATTGATTAATCGAGAAAACTTCTTAAATCTTGGTCACAAAAACTTGTCAAATTTAGATAAGCTTGGAATTTGATGGCTCGTCATCAAGTTGACATAATGGGAGCTCTTTCACTACAATTGTTCTCGTTGCTTGTTGAGTGTGGAGAGTTGTTAGTGATAGGATCATATTTTGACTTGTTGAGTCTGAGACCCATTCGAATTTTGGATTTGATATGGATAATTTATGCTTGTCCAACTCAATTAGTTGAAGTTTGCATATTTAGAAGTCCTCTCGCTTGACTTTAAAAATCTTGGGGAGTTGAGGAATTAAGCCTCTTTTGAATTTGTCTTGTTGATTGAAAATGGATCTTACTTTTTTGTTTATACTATAGAATGCAATTTTAACAATGATGGTTCCGGCTATTTATTTTGAGGATTTTTGCATGAAGCACGATATTAACTTAAATATAAAAAATGTTCTTCATTTTGTAAGGGGAAATTTTAGCAATATGTAAACATATAAAATTTAAAAAATATGCCCCTAATTTGGCAGGGGATATCTCAACAATTAATAAATATATGCCTTAAAAATGTATCCCCTTGTCTAATTGGGAGACTTTAATGATAACTTGAAAATACATTCTTATATTAGAAGAGAGTTTGAATTGAAGTGTAAACACATATATTGGGTGGAGTAGATACTTCTTATCTTAAAAGAGAGCTTTAAATATAGTCATTTATTTAATTCGGCCACTATGCATAATACTTTTTCAAGTATCAATCGTTGATTTGGGGCATTCGTCATTGACCATTTAGGTTGTTTAATTGATTGGCTTGGCTTTGAAAAAGATGATTTATGATGGAGATTGAAGAACAACCATAATTGTAAGTCATTCCCTTAAATTTGATGATCCCATCTACTAACAAGGTTTGCATGGCTCCTTCATTTGAATCCTTTAGACTTATTGGGATTTGAATGTTAACCAAAGTTTCATTATATTGGCATGAATTTAATAACCTCTCTGCCTGTGAGGTTTGTAAAGTTGCTAGTTATATAACTTGACGAGTGTGGATTGTAATTAATATTTGTTCATTGTTCATGTTTGGCATAGTAAGGCTTCCCATTGTCTTTGTTGATAGACATGTTTGAGACTACTTGTTGATGTGTTCTAATAATTTGACTACTTGAATCTCTATGGTTTTGGTCTTTTCTTGTTCTTGTTCTTATGCTCATAAGAGATATATATATATATATATATAACTCGTGAATGCGTCGACTATCATATTATCAACAAGGGCTTTCATCATTGGAATCCATTTTTTTTGGATCTTATTAATGGAGGATCTCTAGGAGTACTAATCAGATGTCATCCCGTTCAATTTCTCAACTAGCTCTTCTCATGAGGCTTTGACCTTCATATTGTTTTCTATTTCGCTATGACTTTTCGGTGATAGATTCTTGGACTTGATGTTTACCTTACCAAACTTATTTGAGTTGGTCTTTGAGTACCTCAGTAGATAACTTTTTTGGTGGAGTTTTATTAGCCACTCATGTTTTCTGTCCATCAAATCTATTTTTGACAATCTTCAGGATTGCGTACTTTGGCAAAGAAAGTTTTCAACCCTTATTTTAAGGAGCAGGGGCTTGATTTTTTTGTGCCCAAAGTACTACTATCGGTTGCCATTTGAGCTATCCCCTGAATTTGTTTTGGGTGGAAATACTTCTAGGTTTGGACCTTGGTGTATTATAAGCTGCACAGATTGCAAATGTTGGGCATGTAGATTTACGTTGCGTCTTCTTTTTTGGCTTCCAGAGAATTTCGATCCAAATGAGCAAGGTTTGATATCATGCCTTCTCAGAGCAAATGACTTGGCAGCAAAGTAGTAGCTTTCTATCTTACAACAATTTTCTTCATAGTTGGGACCTTCATATGAAATTCCTTAAGATATCAAGGTATTCTTTTGATGGATCTTCGCAGCAATAGGTGCTTCACTAAGTCTTCTTTGATTTGTAGATTGATGCGCATGACATATTAGTACTTTAATGGATTAAGGCCTCCCCAACAGATATTGTGATGGCCATGGCATCAACAATAAGGATTTCCAATCCATCAAAATGATTGGTTGCTCTCATATTCCTGGTATTGATGAAATCTTAGCTAGATGGATGTTGGCTTCTTGCCCTAGTTATATAATAAATGGTGTGTTTTATAGGTGCATTAAGAGACATCATTCAAGAATTTTTCATCACCAAAAGAATTTTGGAAATTTCATGTTGGCAATGAGAGAGAATAAGAATCTTAAGTATTCATTATTTTGTTATTATTTATCTGAGATCATAATAAATACTACTGGGTAAAATTAGAAAGAGAAACTTTCTACAAAGAACTAGAAATTTATGAGCTCTAAAATTTTGCACCTAGTTCTCCTGAGATAGTCTATGGTTCTGAGTTAAAATTTCAGAAGTCAAATTAGATTGTAGGTAAGACATGACCTAGATATTTTGTTGCCATTTTGTAGGATCTTTAATATTTTATTTTAGTTTCCCATTGACGAAAGTCCCTGGTTAATTATGGGGCTTTTGCCTATGGGTTTAAAGCTGTTTGAACTAAGGTTGTTTTAAAGCTATAATATTTAAAGAAGTTTGAACTAATGTTGCAGTTGTTTTTAACTCAAAAATTAATAAATAGCAACTTTTGACTTTTGCAAGATTTCATTCGTTTTTTTATTTGTTTCCAAATTTTCTAGTCCTGGTGAATTTTATCGTTGGCCTTTGACATGCATGTCCATTATTCAGTGAACCATATGTTACTGAAGACGAATTGAAGCTGATGTTGAGAGGTGCAGAATTGAGTGGCGCTATAGAGGAGGAGGAACAGGTGATAATCGTTCAGCATCATCAGCTTGGTATTTATTCATGTTATCGTCATCTTCTTGTTTATCACATTGTAACTATTCATAGACCATCTTTTTTTTACTGTGTCCAAACTTCCTGCCATCCAATCAAATGTTTCTACAAGTGCTGATAAATTGGTGTCAGGCAGGGCATGTGTGATGCAGTACAAGACTTCATCAAGAAGACTTTTAGCTTTTTCTAGCTATTTTTTGATTATTTCTAGCATTTTGTTAAATTTCTAATGTATTTATTGCCATGATAAACAATCAATTGAATTGTTTTTTTTTCACTGAGGTAATCTTTTTTTTTTTAAGCGGATGATATGATTCGTCCTTGTTAAGATTTATATAATTTTAAAGTTTAATTAATTTGAATTATCCATATAACTCTACTTCTTTGTCTTGCCTCTCTTCTTTGTCTTGCCTGAATTAAATTTGAAGCTTTGTAAAATGATCCATGAGATCTGAATAATTTTTTCTTATTCCACCAAATATTTGATATAAGGAAATTTACAGATTTATCTTGGAAAAATTAAAAAATATATATTTTTCCTATTAGCTTCTTTAAGAAAGATTATAGTTTTTAGATTTGATGCTATTATTCAATTATATTTTTTTTAGAAAATTATTTTTACACCTCCTTGCTACCCCCTTTATAGGACATGATTGAAAATGTTCTCGAAATAAAAGACACTTATGTTCGGGAAGTGATGACTCCCCTTGTGGATGTAGTTGCAATAGATGGCAGTGCCACTCTAATTGATTTTAAAAATCTATGGGAGAGCCATCAATACTCCAGGTAAGTTTAAAGACACTACTTCATTTTAAATGTTATTCTCATAATTGATTTTTAAGTGAGTGACTATTTCATCTTAGGGTACCTGTATTTGAGGAGCGTATAGATAATATTGTTGGAATTGCGTATGCTATGGACATGATTGAATATGTTGAGAAGGTTAGTTATGTTACGAAGTTCATTTGTTTTAAGATGCAGAGTTGATGCAAATTTTGCTCTAAATCACACGTTTCCAGTTTCACAGTATTGTACTTGGCGTCTGTCTTTGACAGTGTTCCTATATTTTCTTTTGCAGGTGGATAAGCTGAAAGAATCTACTGTCAGAGAGATTGCACACATGCCGATCTACTTTGTGCCTGGTAATTGATGTCAAAATTTTGCCGATGTAGATTAAGTGATAAAAATCAGAGTGAATTGGCAGGCCTTTATTTTGTCCCATGATATCCTCTGAATCAGGAGCTGCTGTGATATTGGCTCTTTCATCTTTATCATTTACCATGGATTTAAAATGTTGCGTTTTGGTGATTATATTTTTCAGTATTGGTGATTGAAATTTTTTTTTCAATCTTTAAATATATCATAGATTCGATGTCAGTATGGAATCTTTTGAGAGAGTTCCGGATCAGGAAAGTTCACATGGCTGTTGTGCTTAATGAATACGGTGGAACCATTGGAGTATGTATCTTCATCTAGGCTTGGAATATTTTAACTTGTTCTCTTAACTTTTTTAACTTTATTTTTTTTTTGTTCACTTTGTCAATCCTTTCCCTTTGTCTCTTTGTGACTTCACTCTTCCAGAACTCTTGCATTATGTTATTAACCAATGTTTATAAGATGCTTGTTTGATGTGGCTAATCTGCTATTTATGACGCATTGCATGCTTTGTGAAATTACTCTATAATGGGAAACCATTTCATCCATGATTTATGTTATTACTTTTACCTCGACTTAATCATTCTTTGGAACACTTGGTTGTGCTTATCCCATCCCACAGATTCTGAAATTTTTATCATACTTCTCCTGAGGAACTTTTGCTTTACAAAATATGTGTGGTCAAACATCAAAGCGGTCTTGCTCAAACAATGTGCTCCTTGGTTCCTAAAATAGATATCATAGGTTTGATTTTGGCTTGTGTTCTTTAATTTAAATATTGACTAGTTTATTATGTTTAATTCAATCTATAACTAGCCTTATAATTATTTATCTTTAAAATGACTTTCTCTCTACTTTCAATTAATAATATGTTTGTAATAGGGTTTCTATACTTTTAGATTTAAAGTAATTAAATGACAATTTTTAGGCATTTTTTTGTTTAAGCTACTTCAAATCATATCCATTCAAAATATATGATGAAAGGTAGAAGATGTGTTTGTATAAATGCATTTGTACTTCTACACACACATACATACATACATCCTCACAGACACAAACATATATATATATATATATATATATATATATATATATATATATATATATATATATATAATACAAGGACCAATTTATCCTTGTAATCTAAACAATGACAACAAGATTTCTGCTATTATAATCTCAGAGGAGGTAGGATGAAATGTTTCAAATCTCGACCATTTGGATCACCTCAAGATGAATGAGGGTAATCCTATCAAATCTATAAAATCGATCATCAATTTTAATGCCCCAATCAAGATATGATACTCTAGATTACATTACACTCAGCTCTAATCTCAAAGCTATCATACGACAAGATTTTATTCACTAGCAATACTAATCTCAAAGTTTGAAGGTCTTATCTTAACAACATCTTCTACCTTCATCAACCTTAAATGATTCTTAATGAAGAGTTTTATTGCAATTTAACCCTCATATGATTGAAGGAATAAATACCTTAGTAAGATGTTTTTGTTTAACTCAAAATGTGTGTCTTCCTTCCATTATGGATTACCACAAAAAATGTCAAACTACCTTTGATCCTCACTTCATTAAATAATGTTCTTGGGGAAAAGGTAAAATAACTTAAATTGATTATAATTTACTCAATTTTTTTGAAGATTCAATTGGACCATTCTTTCCTAGGAAACATTCACAAGTCAAACTCACATTTTATTTGGATATTTGTTTATGTTAGAAGCAAGCGATTGTTGTGAATGACATAAACCAAAAAATCTCTTTTTTTTTCCAATTGTTTCCTATATGCATTAAAGTGTTGTGCTATATGTGAGAACTTTTCTACTCACCTTGATTGATTATACTCTGCAATTATTTAGAGCTAAGAGACTTGGCATACCCTATTTAATGCTTCATTTTCCTCGTGGTTGATCGTCGACATGCACAACATTGTGAGTTTTCTGTTCTTCACCATTGGCAAAAATAGTTTGACAAATTAATTTTCATGAAGGTAGACATTTGCACTTCTATCTTTGATCAAGAAGAGGATATCATTTAAGAAGGCATTCTTGAACTTTCTATGAAAGATCCACGTGCAGTTGTTGGAGGTGCAAAATGTTATCCTAGGCCTACTTTTGGAATTTTGCCAGACAAGTTTGAGATAGGTCAAAACTCCTACTCCTGCCAACCATCTTCTTATTAACTCATGGGTATTGAATAACATAGGATATGAGCCCATCTCGAAGGCTATATCATAAGATTTAATAGAGTTTAAGTACAATCCAATATTATTGCTATTGAGTAACATTGATGATCATTTTGTCTCCAAAGAGAACTTTTTTGTCCCATTTATATAAGTATCATAAACATATCATTGCCAACATATTTCTAGATAATATGATATTTCTTAAGCTTAACATATTTTTGCCATTACATATTTAAACAAACATGTGATTCATTTGTAAAATTTTTTTATCAACTACATATATAAATGGATAATTTATATATATCAAATATATTTCTCTATAGTGTCACTAACTTTTACTATATTTGTATAATCAAATATATTATTATTATAAGCTTGTATTATTAAAATTTTAAATATGATCATTTACACATGAATAGTAAATTAAAATGATGCATTTAGCGATATGAATAATTTATAATACATTACACACATAACTATAATTTGTATTTAAATACACAAGGAAAAAGGCTAAAAAAATTGCTTCATGAATTAGAAATTGCATATCTTTCTTAACTAATAATTGCCTCCTCAAATCGATTACAATGAAAGTTTTTTCTTTTGTTAATAGTTAAAATAAATAATTTTTTATTTTAAATTATTTTCCTTATTTCTAGCTCAATTAGTTCAATTTAACATCCAAATATTTTTTTACCTACAAATAATTCCTTCTCATGCACACCTTAATGTTTATATACTCAAAAGACATGAAAAATCGGATTTCTATCTTCAAGTCTAACTTTATTGTTGAAAAAATGTATAAAATCAAATTTTTTTTACCTTGATTCTTAATTTTTTTTGCTTTATCTTTTTTTCCCTTTCTTTTTCCCTTCTCTTTCTCCTCTTCTTCTTTCTTGTCTTCTTCTTCATTCTTCTCCTTCTTCTTCTTCTCTATTTTTTTCTTTCTCTGTTTTCTATTTCTTTCGGTCTTATCTGCTTGACCTCTATTTTGTCCACTTTAACATGACGAGATTAGGATAATTAAGGAATATTCTTAGAATATTTCAGGAATTAATTAATTAATTACACACTTAAACTATTTTTATTCAATCAAAATATTTTATTTGCCAATTAGTCATCACATGCGCTTTTAATTGAAGAAAATTGAGTTGGATGAGTAGTGCAGTAGTTGTGAATAATAGATTTAATTAAAATTTTAGGAAAATGATTTTCATGAATAATTACTATTAAACTCAATAATCCATATATATTTCTATACATAAAAATTATCAACATAAAATTTAGAATTTAAAAAAAAAAACGTATTTGGTCATTTTCAGGGCATGAGAAAAGTATAGTGCAATTTTCTCAAGGAATTTTATTCTCACCTTTTCAAAATTTTGGGGTATTGCATATAATAAAAAATTTGATGCACAATACCATTTTGATTAAAACAGCTTTCTAAAATCTTAATAAAAGGATATGTGCTTTTGTTTGAATGCAAGGTATAGATATTAGTAGAATATTGAGTTTAATCATATGATGGAAGTTTTTAAAGATTTGAGGTCTCATTTGGGGCGGCATTCTGCCTATGGTGTGGTTCGAATCGCAACGCACCAAGTGTTTGACAAACTGTGACAGGACTGTGTTTTGAAGAATTTGTAGCAAGAAAGTTGCATTTTTTGATTCGCGATTGGCGGATAGAAAGTTCTGATTTTACTTTTATAAATAAAAAAAGTTTGTAATGTTCATTCGACTTCTTAGGCAGACTTTTTCTAGACTTCACTACTGTAGTCTTAAATAGACCCTTATTGCATCATATTCATTTCTTAAAAATTAAAGTTAACATATGTTGGTATGATCATTAATAAAGGAAATGTACCAATGTTTTGAGTAAAGACTTGGGATTGAACAGGGTTTCAAATATCACTGTGAATGAGAGAAATATTTAGTGGGTTTATAAGTTTTAAGAGGACTCTTTATATTTGGCCAATTGAAAAACTTTACATTGTAGAATGTCATTATTCATAAAGGAAGGAATATGATTTTTAGATTAGAAAAACGGGGATGTCCTAATCTTAATATGGCACAACATTATTTGTTTTGCTGATGTAGAGGAAGAGGTTTTCTGACTCATCATGTGAGCTTGTTTATTTTGTTGGTATCCTTGTCAAAGTTGTATAATCCCCTATACTGGTTAGCATTGTCAATTTTCTTTCCTGAAATTCACAATGTTCTTGTGAGAAAATAACCTTGCAATCACAATCCTTTGAAAAATTTTCAACAGATGGAAAACTACAAAATAGATTTGGAACATGTGAGGTTTGCTTAAAGTAGATAGCTGAGTTATTTTTTTTTTAATTATAATGGTTCTAATCCCAACTGTTGGAAAAAAATATCCATCAATAATTTGAACTATAAGTTGGCCAAATGTGGAAGTATATGAAGAGAATAGTTGAGCACAGTTTGTCATATGATCTGAAAATTTTGAATCAACTATTTAGGATTCCCATTCTTGTTATAATAAGGACTATCATACAATTACCTTTTTGGGCTTTTAGAACAGTGTTAGTTGTGTTCTTGAGAGTAACTTGAACGGATAATCAAGTTAGCCTTTGTTAGAATAATCTCGTCAACATTGTCCCATTATTTTTTATTTGATTTTTTGGTATTTGCTTGGTAGGCACAGGTGTATCAATGGTTGTTATCAATTTCTTTGAGGAAAAGCTTCCACATAATAGTTCCACCTTTATGGCCAGCTCTAACACATTCTAAATTTTCATGCAAGATGACTAAATTTTCATCAAAGTTGATAATAATTTGACTTCATTTCAATATACTGTTCTCTATTTTTTTCATACTTATAATAATTTTAACACAAACACAAAAATATAGAGGAAATAACATGACCACATAAAAATGAAAGAACTATGTGAGAACTGCATGAAAATAAAGGAAAAATAGAATAATATTTTGATTATGCAATACTTGTGGAGTATATTATTCATTTTTTCGCATCAATATCTTCCATTCTCAGTTATCTTTTATTAATTTCTCATTCTTGTGCTTAATAACAAATATAGAGAGCTAATATGCTCTTTGATGGAGTAGATGAGTTAAGACATCATTAATGCATTGCTAGTATCTCAAGTTGTATCAGGAGGATCTCTTGGATCAAGTTCATTATGATACCATCAACATTTCCCATCTTCCCCTTAAAAATTTACAACAATTAGGATTAAATATGGCCATTGGAAGAAATGCTTATCATTTAATTTGTAAGAAGTAAACTAGAGTGGACAGTGATCCACAGAAGACAATGGATTAATGGAATGGCTTGGTAAGGAGGAAAATGCGATACTCTTCTCTCCCCATCCTTGCTTAACCCGGTGAGGGAATGCTTCTAATCGTCACTCACCTCCTTTTGTGGAAGTATTCAGACTCTTATACCATGTAGGAATAAGGAGGAGAAAAGCTTTTCCACTTTACTATAATATCTCTATGTTGGAAGATACAGATTTAATACACAATGACAGCCAATAACCAATTCATATCTCCTAAACCAATAGAAAGCTCAATAGGGAGCGTGAATCCAATTCCTCATTATGAAAACTTACTGCTATAATAAAATGGCTTGTGATGTTCATCGTTATGCTTGTTACTTAAGTTGAATGCACGCTTCATGATGTGTTTTTTTTTTGGTTCTAGATAACCTTATGTTGCATCGGTTTTACACTATTTTCAAATGCAATGCAGATTGTGACTTTGGAAGATGTTGTTGAAGAAATTGTTGGTGAAATTTTTGATGAAAATGATTCTAAGGTGAAAAGCATTGCTCATAAGTTTGTTGATGTACATTTTTTAGATTGCTATCTTTTCTTTCATTTGATGATTTTATTATTCTTGTTGATCTTGCTTTTCCAACCCCACCTAGTGGGATTAAGGCTCGTTGTTGTTGTTGTTGTTGTTGTTGTTGTTGATCTTGCTTTTAGCTTAGTTCTATTTTGAATCATGCAAGTAATGTTAATAGAGTTTCTTTCTTTTTGTTCATAATAACGGTTGCGTTTCCTTTGTATGGATTTTGCAAGTCAAAATGACAGAAAATTATTGAAACATGACAAATAAACCTATAGTTAGGAGTAAAAGGCACTCTTGATTGCTAGTTGAATCATCATGGAAAAAGTTCTTTGTTTTCATGCTAATCATGTGCAAGGTGTTTGGTTGCTTCTATATCAAGACTTATACTCTGAGTTAGCCTCTTGATGCTCTGACTCTTAGGTCTGCTTCTTAGGTTTCCTTTTGAAAGATCTCCTTAAGTTCAACCTCAAATGCAGGTCTCCTGAAGCTTGCAGACATGATTTAGCTCTTAAATTTTAATAGTGATGAAGTAAAAAACTGGGGAATTAACTCTAGATCACCTTCTTTTTCTGTATCTGGTTGATCAACTTTTTTTGTGTGCTTGAGAGAGGATTGAAAGAGGGTTCGAGAGGTAGATGGGTAGTGATCCTTCTATGGAGAATGCTGAGAGAGAAAAGAGAAAATATGACAACAACAATAACAACAATAAGCATTTATCCCACTATGTAGGCAACTACATGAATCTTTCTTCTCCATTGTGTCATATTTTAGTGTCAAATTCTCATTAGTTCTAATAAAATAATATTATTTTTTATACTTTCTAATCAAGTCTTTTTAGGTCAACTATTATATTTCTTAACATATGTGGAATCGAATACATCTACTCTTTTAACTAGGTCATCAAACAACTGATGTTTTATATCACCAAACCATCTAAGACAACTTTCTCTAATCTTATCTGCCACTGGAGCTACTCCAACATTTTCATGTATATATTTGATTCGCATTTTACCTCGAACTATAAAGTCACTCATCTAGTTGAGCAGTTCATATGACCATTTAGCATAAAAAGTAAAATAAAGTAAAAATTACTTAAATTATAAAGTAAATTTTATTTTTTCATATTTTACAATTGTTAAAGGATTCACCATTTAAAATGCACTTTAAAGGCAGACTATTTAAAAAGAATCTTTTCCAAACCCACTCAAAAGGATGGACAACATTTTTTTCATTTTTATTTTCATTTACAAGCACGGGTATATTACATCCTTAGTCAGTATTATAAGGGAGTGAAATTCTATTATCAATATGCATATTCCATCACATAATTATTATATCATATTTTATTCATTTTTATTAATTACTATACCATTTACATCATCATTTGTGAGACAATAATGTAAGCTTCAAGACATTTAAAAGATGTAATAATACGGGAAACATTGTGAAATTAAATATATGAATGACTTTGAAAACTATGTATTCAATATGTAGAAGTGTAATAAGGCATAAGAAAGCTATCATGAAAATGCTTCTTTAGTTTATCTATCTAAAATTAAATGTATTTGTCTAGTAAAAAAATTGAATTATTATAATAAAAATATATATTTACTCACTTTAATGTGAATCTTTTTGAGCCTCCTTTTCTTTAACAGTTGATTGCTTCCTTTTGTGATGTAACTATAAAACTTATAATACACATAATTAATTATTAATTTATTAGTCTTACGACTTTCTTAATATTTTGAATTGAACTTAAATTTTATGTTCTTTTAATCTTATATTTTCTATTCATCTTATTAGGTTTAATATTTGATTTCCACTTTTAAGATCCATGAAAATCTAGATTTTATATTATTGTGTCTGCATTTAATATAATATTAGTTCTATCATCATAAGTTATATTATATAATTTATATAATACTTTATTAATATTTATTAAATTTATATTTCAATTTATGAATAGAATCCTTACCTTCTATAGTTCACTTGTTCCGACCCTAAACCCGTGTTTGTCGTCTACTCAAACACACACGCACAACTTATTTTTTCCTCTTCTTCCTTGGTCGAATGCACTCACTACTCCCTGTCTCTGAGACGTTGCATGTTTGTCTTTGCAATAGGCTCGACGACTTGGCTTTGACAACCACAGAGACATACGAGGTTGTCGCCTTGACTTGGACACGCATGCAAGGTGATGATTCTCCTTCTCTCTCCTAACCTCACATACACAGACACTCTCTCTCACACATTTTGGCCCTCTATGCCTATTTACTGTAATTGGAATCAGTGATGTCAATTTTGTGTGAATCGGCACTACCAATTCAAACACACACACACACACACACACACACACACACACACACATAGAGGGCCAAAATGTTTATATGCACATATCTTTATCTGAAAAGATGTAGATAACAGAATTTCTCGATTTTTGAGCTGCTTAACAACATTTTTTTATGGTCTTCCACAAATGTAAGATCAGGCTGAATGTCTATTAGATCATAAATAATTTTGTTGGCTTCATCAATAATATATTTTCATAGAAGAGAAATGTGGAACACATTGTGTACTTCATGCATATGTGCTGATGAAGCAAGTTTGTAAGTTACTTTCTCCAAAATCTTGAAAGATACAATATAACATGTGCTCAGCTTTGCAACTTTGCAGGAGCATCTCACACCTTTCATTCGGCTAACCTTAAGGAACATTAACTCTCCCACTTCAAATTCTTTTTGCTGGTATTTAGTATCATAATATTTTCTATGCTTATTTTGAACAGTTCTCAATCTGTTAGACAGTCATGAATCAACTGGATCTTCTCGGTAGCTTTATTTACTAAATTAGCACCAATGATCTTTCTTTCATTTGTTTCCACCTAATAAGGAGGTGTTATGCATTTTCTTTCATATAGTGCCTTGTAAGAAGTCATATCAATACTTATTTGAAAGTTATTATTGCAGACAACTTGATCAATGGCAAGTGTGATTCCTAATTTCCATCAAAATCAAGTGCATGATGTCTAGGTAGATCTTCTAATGTTTGGATTATTATTTCAGACTGACAATCAGTCTATGGATAAAAGGCTGAATTGAAAGTGAGCTTGATACCTAAAGCTTCTTAAATCTTCCTCCACGTTATAGATGTAAGTCTATCATCATGCTCAAATACTATGGACTTTGGCACACCATGCACTCTCATAATTTCATCAACATATATTTTTGCTAACTTCTAAATAGCATCAGACTGCTTAATGGGTAGAAAATATGCAGATTTAGTCAATCTATCAGTGATAGCCCAAACAATATTATAACCACGTCTAGATCTTGGTAACTTAATTACAAAATTCATAGCAATATCATCTCATTTTCATTCAGGTATTGATAAGGGTTGCAAAAATCCACTCGGTCTATGATGTTCAACTTTAACAACTTAGCATGATGGACACATGACAATAATTTCCGCCACAGTTCTCTTTATCCCCGGCTGCTAAAATATTTTCTTAAGATCTTGATACATTTTATTACTCTAGATGAATCATATTATTCCTCACTTTTTTGTCATTTTAGAGGATGATAGGAAAAATGTAGTTGTTACCCCTTTCTTATGTATGTAGCCTTTATTTTTAATGCAAAGTGCTGAATTTCAAGAATGAATCATATTACTAGAATAATGTGCCTCATATAGAATGTCTTTTTTTAAATCTCTAATATTTGGAATACAAATCTTGCCTCTATATGTTAACAGTTCTTCAACATCAATCTCATTTTCTTATATATAACTTGCTTTGATCAGATTTAAAATTTTTTGAAATTCAGCATCCTGAGATAAAGCATCCCATATCTTACCCTTCATGGTAGATTGTATGACCATTTTATTCAATGCTATAATTCTCTCATTAGTGGGTTTGTCTAAAGAAATTTTCAATTACTCTATATTTTTAATGAACTCTTCTTGCTAAGAAATTAACTAGTTTGCAATAGATGTTTTTTTACTTAAGGCACATCAACTACGTTCATCTTCTCTGGATGGCACTAAATATCCAATTCGTAATTTTTAATGAGTTTTAATCATCGCTTTTGCCTCAAATTTAACTTCTTTTAAGTGAAGATTTATTTTAAGTTTTTATGATCGATGAAAACTTCACATCTCACTCCATATAAACAGTGTCTCCAAATCTTCATAGCAAACACAACTGTTACAAACTCTTGATCATGTTTTGGATAATTTTTTTGTAATTTTTTAACTGTCTAGAGGCTAAACAACCACCATTCCATTATGTATATGCACACATTCCAAACCCCTCAGTTATGTATTACTGTAAATTTAAAATTCTTATGTCTCTAATAGAATGATTAATACTTGTGTAATCATTAAATAAAATTTCAATTTTTTAAAAGTCTCTTCACATTGATCTGTACATTTAAATGTGTCTGCTTTCTATGTTAATCTAGATAATGGTATAGTCATATGAGAGAATCCTTCAACATATCTTCTATAGTAACTTGCCAATCTTAGGAAGCTTTTGACTTTGTAACAATGGTTGGTCTGGCCCGATTAGCTATTGCTTTAATTTTATTTTATACTGAAATACTTTCACTATTGATCACATGTCCCAAAAATGTAATGCTCTTTAACTAGAACTCACATTTTAACAAATTGCATATAACTCATTTCCTTTCAATATTTGAAAAATGATATGAAGATGATTAGCATGAGTTGTTTCATCTCTTGAATAAATTAAGATATCATCTGAATACGATTACGAATGAATCCAAAAAATATTTTAAATTATGTTTATGAGATACATAAATGTTGTTGAAGCATTGGTTTAGCTATAAGACTTTATCACAAATTCATAATGCTCATACATTGTATTGAATGCAATCTTTGTTATATATTCTTCTTTATTTCGTAGCTGATGTTAACTTGATTTTAAAATAATTTTTGAAAAAATTGAAGCTCCTACAAGTTGATCAAATAGATAATCAATTCTTGACAAGGGATATTTATTCTTTGTTTGAGTTTATTTAGTTCTCTATAATCTATACACGCCCTTAAGTTCTCATCTTTCTTCTTTACAAATAGTACAAGAGCTCTCCAAGGTGATGTGCTAAGTTTGATAAGTCCCTTCTCCAAAAGCTCTTGTAATTGATTTTTCAACTCCTGCAATTCCTTATGTGTCATTCTGTATAATGCTTTTGCTATAGGTTTTACTCCTTATACTAATTCAATAGAGAAATCTATAGCTCTGATTGGAGGCAAAATAAACAAATCATCTAAAAAGATTTCTGAATACTCCTTCACTATTAGTATATCCTTGACTTCTTTACCTCGTTTGTGCAATCAGACGCATTCCTTGACTTCCAACCATCTAACTTGAAATCCACTAATAACATCGCCATCGATTTCACCATGGCTTTGAACAATAGTCCCGAGATATTTAAAACATTCACTCTTTTTAATGACTTAATCATCCATTATCACAATCTCCCCTTAGATCTTCTATAACTAAAATTGCACTCCATGTATTTAATTTTAAATCTATTCAAATGAAAGCCTTTAGACTCTAAGATTAACCTATATAATTCAAGTTTCTCTTGAACTCCCTCTTTAATCATCAATAAGAAGAATATCATCAGCAAAAAATATACACCAAGGTACATCCTCTTATAAATCTCTAGTGAGAACATCTATAACTAAAGCAAAAAGATATGGGCTTAAAACCGATACTTGATGTAATCCAACTGAAATAAGAAAATACTTAGTCAACCCTCCTTGTATTTGAACACAAGTAACAGCTCCAATATTCATATCTTAATGACTTGAATATAAGTATTATTTAGCTCATTTCTTTTCTAGAACTCTCTTAAGCATTTTTCTTGACACTTTGTTATATGCTTTATTTATATCAATAAATATCATATGTAGATCCTCCTTCCTCGATACTTCTCCACCAATCCTCTCAACAAATGTATAGCATCCATAATAGACTTGCCTAGCATAAAACCAAATTGGTTTTTAGAAATTTTTGTATCGTATCGTAACTTATGCTCAATTATTTTCTCTCAGAATTTTAATTTATGACACATTAACTTAATTCTTTTATAATTTTTACATTTTTATGCATCACTTTTATTCTTAAAAATAAAAACTAACAAATTCTTTTCCCATTCATCTACCATCTTTTTAGTTTTTAAAATAATATTATAAAGATGAGTAAGCCAAGAAATTTTTTGATCTTTTAAGCATTTCATGCTTCTATTAGAATACATTAGGTTCTATTACTTTTTTACACTTCATTTTCCTTAAAGTCTCTAACTTCGGTTTTACTAATAGGATGATAAAAATGAAAATTTCTATTTTCATTTAGAGTACTAAGGTCGTCAAAATTAATTGTGTTCTCACATAAATTATTAAAATATTTATCAAAATATCTTATACACCTACGTTGAATATCCTATTTTAAGAACAGTAATTTTTTATCTTTATCCTTAATATACTTCGTTTGAATTAAATATTTACTTCTGTAATCTCTTTGGTTGACTAACTTATACATATATTTTTCACGCTCATTAATATTCAATCTATTGTATAAATCACTAAATATTAAATTCTTTACATCACATTACTTTCTCAAAATCCTACAGGTCTTTCTATATCTTTTTAAAATTTTTGAGCTTTTACATTTAAACTAATTTTTATAATAAAATTTTTAATTTTTAATTTTTATATTTTCTTGCATATTTTGACTCTATTAACAACTATTTTTACTAATAGTAAATTCTCAATATTAAGATGTTAGGTGGGGGAAGCTAAGAAGCAATCATACTTTCATGAATCAATAATCACCATTATAAAACTTGTAACTTAGTTCTTATAAATATAAAAATATGGGGGAGGGTGACTTTGAATAAAAATAATACAACAACAACAACAACAAGTTTTTATCTCATTACGTGAGGTTGGCCTGAATAAAAACAATAAACAAAACAAAATGATATTAGAACTCCATGTCTTGGTGATGAAGTAGCCATAATCAAAGAATTTAATGACCTCATATCTCGACACAAAAGGTATATAATCAAACTAAAAGATTGAGATGCATGTAATGATTGAAGGTTATCACTATAATGGTCCTATAAACTCTTTGTGGTGTAAAGAACTCTTCTCCAAAGAATTAGGCAAGTGCTCATGCTTAAAAGATCTGAAAGCTTTAGAGAAGGTTATTATGTGAATTGCTCATACTTGCTTGCACATAAGGAGTGATTGCTAGAGGCATAAGTATATAAAGATCTAGAGATTGGAGAAGGATGATTGTGTACCCTTATAATAGAAGTTGTCTCTATGACATGCTGAAGATCAAGTGATGGTAGTGGCAATAGTACAAGAACATTTAAGACTAAGGATGATGTTGATGAATTAACATATCAACTATCATACAAAATGCAGACGAAATGGGGTAGGAGCATGTTAATGGATTGTTTAGATTATACGTAGGTTGCAAAAGCTATTATTTATTTGGTATATGCTGAAAACCATCTTTTAGTTTGTAGTGTAGGCATATATGAATAAAATATGTAATGGTGAGTCATTATGTCCTTGATTATTGGTATGAACAATAGCTATTAGCAAAAAGTAGTCATTATTATCACCAGTTTTATCTTTATCATTTGTTTTGATTTTATGAATCCTTATTTTCAATTAGTTTTTGATATGTATTACATGCAATATTAAACCTATTTTGCTCATCTTTTTTCCATGTCAACTTTGATCTGCTTTTATTTATTTCTAATTCTTTAACATTAATTTTATCCACTAATCTTATTAGCGTCTTCTATGCTTCAAATGCATATGTTCAAACCACTAAAATTTGTTTTTTACCATCTTATATATACTTGGTACTACTTCCACTATTCACCTGACAATGTATATTAATATATGATTTTTAGTTTTGCCATACATCTATCTTAACATTATTTTTTTTCCCACTTTCATCTTGGATATCAATTACTTTTGCCACCCAACATATACATACAATAGAACATTGTGGGCTCCGAAAATTCGCCACCGACCTCTCGATGAAGAGAGTGATTTAAAGTGCCGGTGTAATTTTCAGAAGATAGATGGAATAGTAGATAAGGCACTACCCAGAGATTTCGCCTTCATTTATTGAGGACTTTAGATCTGGTTCTATATTTCTATAAGCACATAGTTAATTACCCTCTCAATCGAGAGAGAACTTTCTAGTGGTTAGATCAATCGTCGCGGTCACTGGTCTACTTAGTCGAGGAAGTAGTTGACCGATCGAAGGATCCTTATCGACACATGGGTTACGTCGTCAATCTTTGTAAACACAGGGTGGTGTTTGTCAGGAGATAGGAAGTCTACCTTTACAGAGGGTTTTTGCTATCAGTATACATATGGTTCACTCAAAGCGCCATTGGAAGCATACAAGCTACGGTCGTGATCGTGATAGTGTGGTCATTTGCAACAACCACGGTCAGGACTCACTGACGCGTCGTGAGCCTCTTGGCACGCTCAGAGAGCGCAGTACGTCGCAGTGAGATTATTTGAGAGTAAACATAATTGTGTACTTGATTTGACTTTAACTCTTTTGTGAGCTAGAATTTTCTTAATTTGTCACCTACGACAAACAATTGCGAAAGGTGGATTGAGTTTTAGCTTTAAGTTCTTTAAATATTGAATTTCACTTAGATATTTATAGCTTAATGATATTTTAAATTATGTATTTAGATTGTTATTCAATCTAAGTTAATTTACTTTGAAATTATAATCATATTTTGATGGAAGTATCCCCTCCGGTAAAAATTTTCATTTAACACAGTCATCGTGGTGTTGATCACTTAGTTTATTATTTCAGATCCTGTCGACTCTATTAATTTAATAATAGAGGATCAGATCTACTATCATATGACAAAATAACCCTTTCAGAGATTTTATTAGAATAAAAATTTATAATATAATTATTGGATTTTTAAGTTTTGTTAACCCTGGTCACAAAATTCTATCAAGAAATTAACGCACTCGGCTAGAATTTAAGCATTCAACGTAATGTCGGGGCCCATGCAGGTGTATTTGATTCAACATTAATTTAAATCTAAGGAATTTGTATAATATTGTTTGTTTTGACTGAATTTCATTCTAAGTATAAATTTTTAGATAAAATTTTGTGATATTCGACCTCCGGCGTCCTCACACTAAATTTCTGATGGGGTTGGGCACACCATGCAAAAAAAAGGCATGTATGGGTGGTGTAAATATCACGGTCGAATGTGTCATCCCACCATGTCAAGAAAGGTATGTATGAGTATTTGAAGTACCTGTAATGTCAAGTTAAAATATTAATTTTAGCTTTATTGTTGAATTTTCATTAAGCGGTTTATGATTCATGTCAATGTAAAATTTGATTTGACGTCGATGTGGATTCGTGAAATTTGATATGCCCACCACGCTAAGAAGACATGTATTGCCAGATAAAACCACGGCTTGAATCGCCTTCCCACCATGCCAAGAAAGACATACGATGCAGATGCGAGTTTGCCGCATCTAACGATTTTTCCCCACACCAATAAAGGCGCAGGTAATTTTATACACCTACAATGTTAGTTTAAATAATAATTTTATATCAAAGATAGTTTATTATCAAGTCGTATGTCCCACCGTCGGTGTGAAGTTTAAGAAGATTTCAAAGATCCCTGGCCATCCCCAGAGGTTACTATGTTTGCCCACCATGCCAAGAAAGACGCATGAGTGAGATAAACCACGACTGACGCGCTTCTTCTCACCACGCCAAGGCGCGTATGAGTCTCTACGTGACCACTAAACATATTTTGTCAAGGTGTGTATGAGTACTTATACACACGCAGTTAAAGTACAAGTTTCCGCCATGCCAAGAAAGACGGTACTGCATTTATAGTCAACAAGCAAATCTGGGTTCCCGCCCACGCTAAGAAAGACGTGACGCACTTATGGTCAACACGTCGCGAAGACGGCAGCGGGGCTGACGGTAGGTGCACGCTACGGCGCTTATGCGTGCCCCGCAGGGAGTGCGTGGTCACAAGACGCGACGCTGGGCACGCGGGTCCTATCGGCGTGTGAACAAGGTTACTTACAAGGCATCCGCTACGCGCCGTCGAAGGTTGTTCCGACGGAAGACCTAAAAACTTGATCAGAAGACATGAACCTGGGGAGAGAGAGAGAGGGAGGGAGAGACTGTGAAAGGGAGATCATGAATGGGAGACGCGAGGGTTTCGGCTACGGGAGGAGGGGAAAATGAAAAAAGGTTAGGTTTAGGGTTTTAAGAGAGGTATTTGTAGGATTTATATTTTTATTATTTTATTTGCCATAATTTGGATTTTCGTGCCGACATCGTCACATAGACAATATATATGTTGATTGTAGGTTACTCTGATGTTCCGGAGGCAACAGCGCAGTGCGTTTCGCGATCGAAGGTCCTTTGCGTCGGCCAAATCGCGGGTCAATTTCGCTCAAATTTGCTCGCCGTTGCTTCCACTCGCCGATATTCGCAGACTCGTCCAACCGAAGCCTTATTTAATAGGGACGCTTCGACGCTAACGGAGATCAATTTCACGAACGGAGTCGCAACGCCGTGGCTTCTCGACTATATGTGCAGACGGCACTCCTGACGGCCGACCGTCGAATTATACAAGATGCCTATTCTGATCAATTTCGACGTTTTGAACATGATGGCGGAGTTTGTTCGTCGATCGGAGGTCGTTTCGACTGATTTTCGCGCTTGAGTGTATTTCGCCGATTTATGGTTATATCCGATTGTTCGATATTCATGCATACTTGTCCGGTGAGCACGGTCAGCCTCATTTGATGATTTTGACGTGGCGCTAGCCATTATTAATTTCGAACGGAGGTCATTTGGGCAACGCCGCGCCGACCTCGAGCGCGCGACGATCGACAACCTCCTCGACGGCCCACCGTCAATGTAAGATGCCTATTCGATTAATTTCGACATTCAACGCCACATGGCGGAGTCCGCTCATTGGAGATTATTTCAACCGATTTTCGACGCCGTTGAGTGTACCATTTCATGCGACCGAAGCTTTTAATTAACTTTGTGAGCTCGACTTGACTTATGGCGCATGCATAGAGGTCAACAAACATGTTTAGCTGTAGTTTTATATTTACCTTCATGTCTCCAAGATATTTTCATATTGCATAACTTTTCAGAGACATTCCTTATTTTAATCCATTAAAGCAACTATCAAAATTATATCTCTTTTATTTTATATGATGTATTTATTATGCTTAAATTTATCAGTTATCACACTTAGGTATCACATCATATTTTACTAATAATAGTTGGTAATTATTAAAGTCACACCTATTGAAATTATATATCACATACTTGATCTTTATTCAACTAATTATAAGCACTTTTTATTCAAAAAGTTTTTTGTTTTAATTTTTTAACATTTAAGTTAACTTAATGGTTGTTTCACCAACTATGACTATTACAAATGCAAAAGACATACATTAGCGTACTCATTATGAATGTTATTTGTGAGTATCTTCATAATTAATGCAAAAGATTAAAAGACTTAATATTGATCCTTAACATTATCTTACTACAATTGCGATCTATGGTCATTATCAATATCTTTAATAAGTTTAATATATTTTTGATACATTAATTTCTTAATGTGTGCCAAAGCAAATTTTGTGGTATGTAATATTATGCCTTCTTAATGTTAAAAAAACTATATGAAGTTTTTTTATTTGTGCTCTATTCTTTTCAATTGCTTTTATAACAAAAATATATGGGTCCAAAAATTCACTTGTGAGAGTTTTATTTAGTTCTCAATTAAACTTTCAAAAAATAGATTAGATTGCATATAATAAATTACCCAAAAATTTTATCCTCATTTTATAGAGACTTTAGATTTGGTTCTAAGTTTCTGATAAGCACAAGCTCCTATTATTAATTACCTCATCCAATGATGAGATAGAACTTTCAATTATGACTATTTGTTTATGTGCTTAGGACTTAGTGTGTAGTAGCTACAATTTTGATTTTAAGATAGGTGAAACTTATCATCATAACTTGTTGCGGATGGCGAGGAGAATGATGACAAACTCAATCAAGATCACATGGTATCTTCATCTTGAGTTAAATTGGTCCTTAATCTTCTACTCTGGTAGAGGAGATTGTTAACTTAACCTTATCAAATGATATTTGTCATCAGCCATAAGTTGCTTCATCCAAGAGGACCTATAGATTTGAGTGGATGTTTGTCTAATGAGATAATTTCAAGTTAATCTTAGCTAATAGAGAGTTGTGTGCTTTTTTAAAATGTATCTTTTGATTTTAAAGTGGCTTGAGCCATTAGAAAATAAGCGTGAAGAGTTATAATCTTTTTTTGACATATCTCTAAAAGCATAACAACACTCCTTGAAGATTTCTCCTTATTTTTCTTCGATAAACTTTCCTCATCATTTATCTTATATCATAGAACGCTTTCATCTTCTCTCTACTTGAGCTAATTTATTTGCCTTATTTTTACCTCTCACTGGAGCAAAACTAGATACGAACTTTTATCTCTTCACTGATAATCGATCCAATTTGATGTTACATTGATTAGAGCCTTCATGTTCTTGTTGGAGTGTGATGACCCCCTAGTAAAATATTTCTTCACTTTCTTTTATCCCTTTTCGGATTTATTGATCATAGTATGGAATATAACTTTTAGGTACTTTGCTCTTCTTCATTTAAAAAGGAAAAATGAAAAAAAGCCCCTCTTTTGTAGCTGTTAACGTGTTAATGTTTCTTAAGAGCTCATTGTTTCCGACACTCAGCGATAATTTAGCTATCTGATTTTGGGTATAATTTGATCGGTTGGATTTACCTAAAATTTTCTTCTCTTATAATTTGATGTTTATTTGTGCTTCTATAGAAGTTTATATCTTGATTTGTTTCTTGAAATATTAATTTAATTTACTACAAACTAATATTTTTGGCGATTTGCTTATCTCTGTCATGTTTATTTGTGTTTAGATTGTGTTTTTCATCAAGAAGATGTTCTTTTATTTCCAAAGAAATAAGAAAAATAGTTTCCCTGCATGTTCGTTACATTGCATTCTAGACCAATCAACTCTCAAGTCTAAAATGCTAGGATTGTTTTTCTCTCTGGAAGAAAGGAATTACCCGGATGCTCGTGCATGGGAAAAATTTAACTACTGGGACACATTTTGGGCTGAGTTGTAAACAATATTATTTATTTATCACTTTCTATAGTGCCTTTCAATGGTTCTTGGAAACCCTTCTACAGCCACTTAGTTTAATTGTTCTGTTAGTATTGTAATTTGTGTGTTCTCTATACCATTTATTTAAGCCTAGTGATATAAATATTTATGGTATTATACAGGAGGAGATTCAGAAGAAGACGGGTTATATTGTAATGCAGGAGGATGGATCATTTGATGTTGATGCCAATACATCAATTGATCAGCTTTCTGAGGAATTGAATGTGAAAATACCAGAGGTCTGTATGTGTTTATTTTTGGCAATAAATTTAGCACATTTGTTGTCCTGTCTTGTTCATCATCATCATTAGGCTTATCCAACCATTCCGATTGTTCTATCTCACTTCATTTTGTAAAATATAGTAATAATCGGCTTGACATTGTTTTTTAATGAGATGTCCTCCTGTCCACTATTATTGTCATAAAATCTTCCCATTGCATGTGAAACGAGCAAATAGGATCAACTATTGTCACTGGTGGTAGTTCATATCATTTACTGTAGAATAGGATATTAGTCTTTTCTTTTTCAAACCATAAACCTTTTCCTGATTGCATTGCTACGAAGTTGTCTAACTTATAGTAACGAGTTTTGGTAAATATACTTGGCTAATTTAATCATATTCATTGAATTGTAGATGACATACCAATGTTGAATGTGGAAAATTTAATGTAAATGAAAAATACAAAAGGTATGTATTTAAAAGCTGTGAAGAAAAGGACACTTCGAGTTGAATCTTTCAACGTGTTTGCACACCATTCAAAGCAAGATGAAATTTTGAATTTATTTATTTTTTTCCCGCGTAGCATCTTCAGATATTGAGCTTAGAAATTTAGCATGTGTCATGACACATGCAAGTGTTTCAAATTTCAAAAAAAAAATTCAGATTTAACTTTAAAAATATAGTCAAGTCTTTCAAAATGTTTGCATGCTTCTGAAAACAAACACACTTAGAGTTAATTTTATCTTCAGTCCTCACCTCATTCTTAGACCACATAATAAAGCATTTTACATATTGGTCGGATACATGCAGATGTCTTCAAGTTTATTACACAAATTTCAGTGCACTTATATTGCATGACTGCACAATTTTCAGTGCACTAGCACTACACAATTTGTTGGTGCAATTATATGATACACATACACGAATTTTAGTGTAATTATGTTGTGCATTAGCATATCTTTCAATACATTTATGTGATGCAATTGCACACTTTTTGACATACTTGTGTTGCATACAAGTATGCATTTTAAATAACTTGCATAACATTTGGGGCATCATATTTAAGCTTGAGAGTTGCTTCACAAGACGTGCAATTCCTATAATTACTAAAATCTTTGAATGTTTCATGAGTATTTTATTATTGAGTAATACACAAAATTTCTTTTTGCGAATTTTCAAACAACACTTTATGTCCACTTGTGGATGTGTGTTGTGGATTTGGGGGTGTTTGTTACGAATTGGATACTTTTCAAATGAGTTGGGATATATTGGGAATTTTAAAATGTGATTCATTCATTCTTATATATTTGAAAATTAATGTGATGGGCCCTATAAGAGATTCCTTTACTTCATAAAAATGAGGGGGTAAGGGCTATATTCATTTTACATTGAGTTTAGAAACTTCCACGAGCTTGATAGTTATAAGTGTTTAAGAAGCAATGGGAAGGTTTTGCTCTTATTCCAAGCGATTCTTTCAAGTTTTTCACGGGTTTCCTATAAATTCTCATTTTAAATTCAATATTTGTACATTGTTTGAATTTAATGAATTTATTTCATTAATTATATTTAAAATTTTAATTTAAGTTCTTTTATTTTGTTCTGTTTGACTTTTATTTTTAGGGTTGTAAATGAATCGAGATGAGTCGAGTTGGTGTTTGTCTGAGCTTGAGTTCGTTTATCAACATCTTGTTAAGCTCGGCTTGAGCTTGATATAAGCTCGGTTCATCTTGGGATTATCATACCCGTTAACAAGCAACTTTTTAACGAAATAAATGAGCTTTAATCAAGCCTTCATCGAGCTTGTTAAAAAATATAAACGAATTGAATCAACTAAACCTTGTTGAGGCTAGAAACATAAAATTTTAAATGATGCTATTCACGAATAAGTCTTAAATTGATTCTTAATTAAGCTTTAATCTAGCTTCTTAACAAGATTATTCACAAGCTTTTAATGATACTAATAAGCATAAATAAATCAAACAAGTTGTTCATTTAGTCACCTAGTATTTACAAAAATGTTCAAGCTCATTTGATTAGTTAATCAAACTATGATGAATGAGCTCTAAGTGAGCCAATTCATAAGTAGCTTGTTGAATGCTCAACTTATTTGCATTGCTGCTTGTATCAATCTAGAGTTTGGAAGCAATTTGACAATATTCTGATGTCTTTCTCACATGGGAGCTACCTTGAGAATGTTAGTCCTTGTCATCTTGCTAAAAAGGTGTGCACGGTCAATGTCCTTAGACACCATGGCTAGAGGTTTTGTACCCATTGTGCTTACAAAAACACACATAGGCCTTAGAAATATGCATGAGAAAAGCTTAATCTAGAATTTTCTCACTGCATTAGGACAACACAAATGAGTACTTAGATTTTTAACAAAAATTTTGTTGCATTGGAACAATGTGGGCAGATATTTAAAATTTAATGCTTTCACTCTGTTTTATCTGTATGCAAGCAATGCCAATTTCGAGATGGCAAAGCAGTTAGGTTTACAAGGCATAATAATTTTGTCTCTTTCTAGAGAGAAAGAGAGATGGAGTTTGATTATTATTATTATTATTATTGTTGATGTTGTTATTGTTGTTGTCATCGTCTTCTTTTTTTTAGAGAGATGTTGTTAGAGGGGAAGTGAGGGAGAGAAAGCTTCTCTCTTTGTTTAGAGAGAGGACGAGGGTAGATGGTCTCAGGTAGGAGAGAAGGGGAGGTCTGGTGGTTGCTAGATTTGAGGTGAATAGGTGGCAGGTTGGATTGGAGTAGGGGTGAGTGAAGGGTTGTCGGCATCGTTGGTGTGGGATGTTCAAAGGATGCGGTAAGGTAAATGGAAAGGTTAATACACTTGCTAGCATGGATTGTCATAGGGAGAAGAAAGAGTAGCATGAGGATGGGTTGTGACTTTGGCTAGGGCAAGTGGCGTTGAACTTGTTGTGTAGCGAAGAGTGGAGGAAGAGAGCTAGGGGTTTACATGCAAGGGAGGAAGTAGGTTGTTGCAATCAATTCTATGTGTGGAGTGAACGAAAGGGAGGATTGAAGCTTGCAACAATAAATTTTTGTGTGGAGATTAGTGGAAGGGTTCGACGTCTGAGGTGGAGAGGGAGGCGATGCGGCTACTAAGTTTGCGTGCAACTTGAGGTATTCAATTCAAGAGGGAGCGAGGAAGAAGCATGTGAGACTTGACCAAATAGGGAGATGGGAGAGTGAGAGATAGAGAGGAGAGGAGTTCGGCTTGTAGTGCAAGGAAGAATAGATGGGAGCGGTGAGATAGAGACACGGGAGTGAAGCAACCAAGGAGCTGCTTCCTATGTAAGTGAGTGAGTGATGGGGTTCTACATGAAGCTTGGGGTGTGGGTGTGGGTGTGGGTGTGATGGAAATGGAGTGGGATGGGAAGGCTTTGCATTAGGTTTTCTAATTTTCTTTTTTGTTTCTAGCAAAATAGAGGGACATGTAGGTGGGAACATGGGTATGAGATCAACTGCTCGGGCTACTACACTGCCAATCTAACTTGATTTGATTTGATCTTTTATAAAATATAACTCAATAATGTGTGCGTGCTACAATAGAAAATATTTTATTAACTTTAATTAAAATTTGATAGTATTTAATTTTATTTTTAGTTGGTAATTAATAACATTAAATAAGAAAATTTTAATTTAATTTAATCTTTTTATTACGTAAGAAATATAAGAATTTATTTAATACTCATACCTCTTGGTGAGAGGTTATATGGTTTAAATAGAGATATGAGGAAGCGGAAAAAAGAAAATAGTAAATTAAGAAATATATAAAATTAGGAAATTGATATGATAATTTCAATATCCCGTTATTTCTAAGAAACAAATAAATAATAATAATTAAGGCATATAATCTTTTAAACCTGAATTTTCACACTCCCCCTTAAGCTAGGTTGTGTATGTTGAGCAAACCTTGTTTGGAATAAAGTGTTCAAATGTCTTATTTAGCACTGCCTTAGTTAGGACGTCTGCAATATGTTAGCTTGTTAGAATATACCAAAGAGAAATCACACCAGCTTATATATTTTTTGGACAAAATTTCTATCGATCTCGAAGTGCTTTGTTCTATCATGATGCATTGGATTCTTTGCTATACTTAATTGCATATTGATTATTACAAAGCATCTTTATATAACTTGGCACTGGGATTCGTGCTCATAAAATACCTGTCTTAGCCATATACCTTTACAAATACCTAGTGCAAGAGCTTTGAATTCTGCTTTTGCACTACTTCATGACACAATTGATTGCTTCTTACTTCACCATCTGACTAGGTTTTCCCAAGCATATGTGTATTATCCTGAGGTAGATTGTTTGTATGTTACAGACCCAACCCAATCTGTATTAGTAAAAATATCAAACTCTTTATTTTCTGACTTTTAAAAAAATAATCCTTGACTTGGTGTTATCTTAGGATTCTATTGATAGCCTCCGTGTGTTCTGCTGAAAGTTTGTTCATGAATTGAATCACCACACTTATAGCAAAGCTAATGTCGGGTCTAGTTTGTGATAGATAGATAGCTTTCCCAGCCAATCTTTGATATCTCCCTTTGTCAATAGGTGCTCCATTGTTGTTATCTCTAAGTTTTGAGTTGAAATCCATTGGAGTGCCTGTTGTCTTGGATCCTAGCATCTATCTCCTTCAAGAGATCTAACACATACTTTTATCGGAAACTGTAATCCTTTTTTTAGACCGTGCTATCTCCATGCCAGGAAAGTACTTAAGGTTTCTCAGATTTTTGATCTCAAACTCCTTGACCAGAAAACTTTTGAGATTTTAAGTTTCTTCAATATAATCTCTTGTTAGAATGATGTCATTAATGCATACAATGAGAATTGTCTTCTTTTTAGAATGAGAATACTTGACAAACATTGTATAATCTGCTTGACATTGTTTATATCCAAACTTCTTGATTGCTTTAGTGAATCTGTTAAATCATGCTCTTTGTGACTGCTTGAGCTCATATAATGATTTTCTAAGTTTGCAAACTTTGTTGTTGGAGGATGGAGTGTACAAGCAAGGGGAAGCTCCATATAGACTTCTTCTAGATTTCCATTGAGAAAGACATTTTGTACATCTAGCTGATATAGAGGCCAGTCGAAGTTGGAGGCGAGTGAAAGTAATACTCGAACTATGATAAGTTTTGCTACAGGAGCAAATGTTTCTTGGTTGTTAATTTCGTACGAATCTGTAAACCCTTTAGCCATAAATCTTGCCTTATACCTGTTAATACTATCATCTGATTAGACTTGACTGTGAAGATCCATTTAGATCCAACAAGATGTTTTCTTGGAGGTAGTTTAGCACCCAAGTTCCATTCATCTCAGGAGCATTTATTTCTTCCTAGATTGTTGCCTTCTACTTTGGTATACTAAGAGCTTCATATATGGAATATGGAACTTGAACTTCATCCAAATTACTAATAAAAGCATAGTGACTAGGAGACAGTCCCTTATAAGAAACAAAATTAGATATAGGATAATTTGTGCATGTCCTTGCGTGTTTCACTTCAGTAATGGGTTTATCATCAATTGACAATAGCAAGATGGGTGTCAGAAATGAAAATAATGTTACCCTATGAATTCTGAGGTTAGAGATTTAGATTGGAGTCATTTCTCTGCTCCGGTGGCTGTGTTTCTTTTTGTTCTTGAGTTTTGATTCTTCTAGTATAGACATGCAATTTATTAGATGCAATTGGCTAAGTTTGAACAAGTTGTTGGGATGTTTTAGTTTGAAGTTCAATTTGAGATTCAAGTTGAAATTCAGGACTAAGTTGGATAATTGGTTGGTGTGACTATGGTTGGATAACGGGACTTGATTTTGAATTAATTTAGATGGATTTGGTGATGTAAGGAAAAGAGAATATTACCTTTTGACATCTTATAGTTGATATTCTTGTGTAAAGTTGTCTCCATGAATCTCAAATTTATAGTAAAGTTGTTGTTTATTGAAGCATCCATGGAGTTATAAAATTTTCTTGTGATAGGAGAGTAGCATTTATACCCTTTTTGGTTTGAGGAATATCCAACAAATATGCATTTGAGTGCCTTAAGATCAAGTTTATTTCTATGTTGGACATGAATGTGAATAAAAACAGTACAACCAAAACCTTTCATGGGTAGGATAAAAAGAACACGATTGTTGGGAATGAATGAAAGAAGACTTGATATGGGGTTTTAAAGTTCAGGATACAAGATGTTCTATTTATCAGATAGACTGTCGTTAAAATTGGTTTCCACACATGAACTTTGAATTAAACTTCCTTGAATTTGAAGATATTCCCCCAAGATAGTTTAAATTTTTTTTTGCATTGTTGGTTTTTAATACTTATATTTTTGTTTAAAACTGAGTTTAGTTCATAGCGTTAAATTTCTAAAGATTTTTTCAACTCCAATTTTTTTTTTTCCATGAGGAATAATCATGTGATCTTAGTATGAACATCTATAAAGAAAACAAACCACCTAGTGCCAGTAACATTTTTGATTCTAGAATGCCCCCGCACATTAGTATGGATCAATACAAAAAGATGAGATGCTTTATATGGCAAACTATGATAAAAATTGACAAACATCACATTGAAAATTTCTGCGATTCTTATTACTAAATATTGATGGAAACAATTTTTGAAGATACATGTAGTTGGGATGACCAAGTCGATTGTGGCACAACATGATTTCACTATCTTTATTAGAGTTCTCAAATGCCACACGACTCTTTTAAGACTCAACACATATTGTATCATGAGCTTGTCTTTTAGGAGATTCATCAACTTTCAGAAGAAAAAGTCCCGAGCACATCTTAACATTGTCAATCGTTCCCCAAATCTAAATCCTTAAATTCACATAAATCCGAGAAAAATTTAGCAACACAATTATGTTCCTAAGTAAGCTTACTTATTGACAGAAGATTGCAATCTAAATTTGGGGCATGTAAAATTGATGTAATGAATAGTTCTTTGAAATAATAATAGAATCTATTACAACCACTTTAGAGAGAAATCCATCGACTATTTTTACTATAATGTTTTCACAGCTTGGATTATAGGTATGAAATAATGTAATGTCAGGATTCACCCGAGTCTATAATTCATGAATTTGTTCTCCTTGTTTTAACAGTGAAGCACTTAACTAATTACCTTTTTGTTCTAACATTCCCGTTTTAATTGTGTTGTTAGTTTGACTTTGTTAAGAAAGTAATTTTTGAGTGGCATTTAATTGCTTCTTCTTGAATGGGCTAGAATCATCAATGAGAGGCACTTCATTAGTAGAAGCATGATTTCTACAATTTTTCTTATCAGGTGCTGATCTTAAATGCTTCTAATCAGTAGGTTTACTATAGATTTTCTAACATTTATCTCGTGTATGGCTAGGCTTTTGATAGTGGTCAAACCATTGTCTCCCTTCTTTTGGCAATTGTCACAATTGTTGTGTTGGATTCCTCGGGCAATTAAGGCAGAGTTGTTGGTAGCAGAGGTGGTAGGAGATTTTCCAAGTATCACCTTCTTTCTACTTTTTTCTCGACAAACCTCAGAGAAAACTTTTTGGATATTGGTAATGGTTTCATGCCTAGTATGTGCCCTCAAACTTCATCGAGATTTTTGTTAAGTCCCATCAAAAATTTAAAAATTATTTTCTTCTTGACAATATCCCTGAATTTTTTTGCATCTCCTGCACAACTCCATTGATATTCTTCAAACACATCCAATCGCTGTCATGGACGTGAAAGATGGTTGTAATATTGAGTGACGGAATACTCATCTTGTCAAAGATAATTAAGGATGGTTTTGATCTTGAACATTTTTGAGGTGTTTTCCTTGAATAGAATTCTTTCGCTACATTCCAAATTTCATAAGAAGTATTGCAGACCAAGAAATTTTTACCAATTTTGTTCGCTATTGAATTAATCAACTAGGACATAACCATATTATTTTAAATCTTCTTGGTTTTGAACTTTGGATTCCCAGCCTTTGTAGGAATGACTTCGCTAGTGAGATAGTCATCTTTCCCCTTTCCTCGGATATACATTAGGATTGATTGCGACCATTGAAGATAATTATTTCCATTCTACTTAAACTCTGTGATTTGAATGGGAATACCTTTTTTACCACCATGATTGTTGGTGATGAGGGTTTCAATACTTGGATTATCTTCTTGCTTTTCTGTGGTTATCCCATATTTGGTTGTCAAAGAAGATCAGAGATGCATAAAATATTCAAGGCCTCACAGAGAAGCACAGGTCGCAAGGGTGGAAGTAAAAGTCAAAGCAGCTGGAAACCCTAGTGACGGGATGGGAATAAAGAGTAGAGAGATATGTCTCTGATTCCATGAAGCAATAGATGAATTTATTTGATACGCATATCTCATGGTGAGAGGTTACATGCTTTAAATAGAGATACAAAGAACCGAAATAAAGGAAAATAGTAAATTAGGAAATTGATATAATAATACCAATATCCCATCATTTCAAGAAACAAATAGAGAATATAATAATACCAATATCCCATCATTTCAAGAAACAAATAGAGAATAATTAATTAAGGCATGTAATCTTTAAATCTGAATTTCCACAATTACTTATTATATTTTTTTGCATGTATCATTCATTTTTTAATGAAATTTATCCTTTCACATCTCGAATTATGTGCTCTCGACTTCACACATAAATATCTTGTGTTTCGCATTCGTGTAAAGTGGGTTGTTTTTTCAAGTAATTTTGATGTTTTGGACATGCTGGTATAGCTTGTTTTGCGAATGTATACTACTTGAATAATTTCACCAACGATCAAAGCAATTATTGGCCGATTCATGTGATGCTCTTCCATAGCTATCATTGTCATTCTATTTGATTTGATCATCATAGAAGACTTCCCTTGATAGATTTCGGTGCTCTGGATGCATTGATGTAGTTTGTCTAGGGAACATACGATGTTCGACAATTTTCAGCGATAATCGAAGCGTCTCGACTCTGAATTATGTGAAGATGCATCCATTGTGCATCTTTTTTCAATTAATTAGTTGGGGACATCCTCGTTTGATGATTTTAACTCTCTAGATGCATTGGTGAGATCATTTTTGTGAATGGGAGATATTTTAAGTGATCTCGGTCATAGTTGAGGTATTTCAAACTCAGTTTGTGCAGTCGCCCCTATATATTCATTTTGTTCAATTGAGTTGAAAGTGGAGGTCAAGAGGGGAGTGTTTTCATATAGGGAATGTTTCTCCCTTGTTCTTCTTGGTTTTCTAAATATGGGTAACTATATTCAGTCGATAATATGCACTAAAATATTTCCTGTTCTGTTATATCTTTTTAGGTTAATGTTGTGAAAACAATCCTGTAGTTTGAAATGCATCGAAGTGGTTGATAGAATTGATTTTAAATGAATAAAAAGAAAAGGGAAGTATTATGAATATAATTTTGTAACGATTTGTATTAATTAGAATAAAGCCCCAGTACAGCACCTAACGTGAATGAATTAGGAAATGGTCCATAAAATACATATACCAAATAGCCTGGATAAAGCTAACAGTGCTAACATTAAAATTCTAATTCCATTTGTATTTTGCTAATAAGATCAACGATATCAAACTAGGGAGCAATTTATGGCAGACCAAATTTTCTAGTCTGGTCCTGTTCTTGCAAAATCTATGGTAGAAGATATTATTTACACTTACCTATGTTCTTCATCATGCTGTGTTGGTAAAATCTAATTGCATAGGTGTGAATGATAGTTTATTTTTTGGACACTAGTTAGAATGGAATAAACAAAGAAACTGCTGGCATTTATGTAGATACTTCTTGATGTATATTGCATTATTTATTTCATATAGAAGGGTCCATTTGACTGATGTTATTATCAATTTTTGGTTCATGATTTCTTTTTGTTCTTTCCTTTAAGGAATAATTTAATTATCATGATGATAGGTTAACACTTTGTTATGTTTGGAGTGGTGGTTCACGTGCTTCTCAAGCAAAATCACAAATCGTTCTCATTGTAGGTGGCAGCATTCTTACTGGCCAATGAACATAAAAAAGTTTAGGCTGGGACAACCTCTTGCGAGGGGGTGGTCCTGGCCACAATGCAATGCTATTACCGTGGATCTTGCCACCACCCTTGGCGTGCTCTTTAAGTTTAACCAGCTTTATATTTAGGTTACCACATTGTCCCTTACAAATTTGTGGCTGCCACAAAGAGGATCGGACGGGAGCCCTGCCCTCATTACAATCTCAAACTTACCATTGAAAATCAGATTTTTATGGTTTCATGCTGTTGTTCATTTTGATGTGGAAAAAATAACCACATCTTTCTGGTATACTTTGATACACAACCAAGCTGACCTTCAAACTACATCTAGAAGAGAGATTAACTGTTGCCTTACTATCATTAACTTGAGTTGATAATACTGAGATGGTGCCTTATGATATCTGTGGAATGCGTCTATTCATTTTTTGTGCCACCGGTTATGATATAATAGTGTAATTTGGTTAAGGTGCTACTGAAGTCCTATACAAAGTATTTATTATTTCAATGAAGCAACCAGTGCAGCATGCTTGATATGCTTGCTAACTATTGATATTCTTGTATTTATTTATTAATCATTTAGCTTTTCTATGCACGTCATTGCCAATGCTTCCGATTAGTTAACAACTTCTGTGGTGCTTGTTGCCTATTGCATTTATTGATGTTATGGTTCTCTGGCATCCTTGTTTTCATTATGAATCCAGGGTCATCAGTACGAGACAGTATCTGGTTTTATCTGTGAATCATTCGGATATATACCAGAAGAAGGTCAGAAAACGTTTGTTGTGCTTGAAAAGGCAAACCATGAAGATAATGATGAATACAATGAGTCAGAATCTGAACAACTGGATGAAAAGGAAAGACGTCAAACTTTTGAAATTGAGGTATCTTTGCATGTTGAATTTCAAGCTATTAAATTGATCTTTGTTGATCTCTCTTTTTCAGTTCTCAACGGACTGAAATTTTAACATGGCATTGCCATGTGTAATGTCAAAATTGGTCAACAGCGATTACTATTTCTTTCTTTAGTATCCTCTGTACCTTTCATGTCCTTCTATAATCTATACTAGAATTTCATGAATTGTTGTATTACTCTTCCTAGCATTAATACTTCCAAAATTGTTACATTTCATAAAATATCATCTTACGAGTCTAAAATGAAGTAATAGGACATAGTGATGGAGGACAATCTTGATTATTAACCTTTGGAAGCTAATGACTCTTAAGTGTATTTATTTTTTAAGAAGTTGTGATAAGATAGCTTCTTCCCAATATTCTTTTTGAATATTATTTTGAAAAAGTAAAGCCCAAGTTACTTCAACAAAACGTATATTTTTTTTCTTCAATCATCACAATCAATTGTGGGTGTCAGTACATAAAAATCAGTTAATAATGTATTCTTTTTCAAATGATGGGGATAAAGTTTGATTGAAAGTCCTAGAATTAATAGTTCTAATCCATGTAATAGTAACCCTAAGTTGATTTTTTATCATAAGAAGAATATGACTCAAAAAGAGTTTTGTTTTGATCGCTCAAAAAAAAAAACACCTTTGAAAATCTCCGTCATCTTTATAGGATGTTTAAGGAGCTCGTTTTTCATTAAGCAGATTGATTTATATTCAATCGATTTTTCCTAAAATTTATATTAGGATGTATTTAGATCTTGGTTCTACTTTTTATGAACGCAAGCATTCATAGTTAATTACTCCTCTTATCACAGTAGGAGAGCACTCTCGATTAAGGTTAGAAATAGACATAAATTTCTAGTATAAATCGGTGTCTAGTGGCGTGGTGTGGATGACTGTCTAAAAGAAAAATGAGGGTAGTCCCGATCAAGATCCTATGGTTCTGCCATCCCAGGACTATTGTTATTCTAGTCTATCAACATTAGAAGGCTATTAGCGGTAATGTCTGGGGAGTTTGATTAACAGTCATGGGTTGCCTCGTCTCAAATATCGTAAGCATACTAGAGTTTTAGTATAGGTGTTATTGTGAGTGCAAGTGTTTATTGAATTATTTTGGCTAAACTTGATTTATAAGTTTATCCAATAATTCAATTTTATAAAGTTTGCATTGCAGGCGTATGTAGGACTTACATCAGTGCCATATTTTTGGATTGGTGCTCGCATGCTTACATCCATCGAAAAGCTAGCTATAATGATGTTTACTTTGCAAACAAAGGTTGAACTTACATCTATTATAATGTCAAGTAGGATGATGTTTGTATGACAAACATATAGATTAGACTTACATTCAATTTGGAATACCAGGCTTTATACGTGGAATTTGATTTTTATCTCCGTAGTAGCTGAGAGAAGCAAATACCGGTGTCAAGTGGCGCGCTAATGATGTCGAAAATTAGCTCCTCGGCACTAGGAGGTAGAAATTGGGCACAAAGGATGCAGCGTCTTGACACCAGAAGGTAGCATCAGGGGATTGAACTTCAGAATCCGAGGAGGCACAACGCTGGTCACAATACCTCGGTGCTGCAAGTAGAGCACCCATAGGCAAACTACCAAGGGCTTAACGCCAGGTGCTAAGATCGCCGCGTCGTGGCGCTACAAGTTAGGTAACTTTATTTTAGGGCTGTTTCTTTCTGCAATTTATTAGGATTTTTTAAGTTCACTAATTTTCATAAAATTTTGGCCGCATAACGACTTAGCAATGCTATATATCACAATATTTAGTTCGAATCCACATTTTTCTCTCTTGCTCTGGATTCAAGATCGACGGATGGAGGTATTTCATCTCGCATCGGATCCAAGATTGATGCCGGAAGTCTTTGTAGATTTCCCGGTCGATCCAATATCAACATACATGGATTTTCTGATTTTAAATTTTGTAATTTATTAAATTCAAGTAAAATAATTTAAATTTTGAATTAATTTTAATTTTGGCAGAGTTTCATTTTGGCAATGCCTGATTATTTTGTAATTAGCATGATCACGCTCTTTTCCTTTGCTCCGGATCCAATGCCAATGAAGGGAGGTATTTTATCTCGCACTGGAACTAAATTCAATGATAGAGACTTTTGATTTAACCGATGGATGCAAGAATTACTTATACAAAATTTATTTTTTCATTTTACATGAAATCGGTGCTTTAAATGTTGTTTTCTTGGATGTTGGACAAAATTGCTCTTGCTCACTCTTAACCTAAATTTATATGAGGGGAAAATGGGAACCAAGCTTCTTATTCTCTTAAGATAGGCAAAGGGGAGCGGCGGCAGCAGCGGCGATGGTAACGACGACTGCCAAGATCTCCTTTCTCTCGGTCTCTTTCCTTTTCTCTCGCTTGGTATGTGCACGAATGCATATGAGAGTGTTGGCCGACTCCTTCCCTTTTTATAAAGGTTTGAACTGTCAACCATTCCCGCTCCTCCCCATGAGCAATTTTGCTGACATGGACGGCAGTTGCCATGTAATTAGGCTTTCAAACTTTTTTTTAAATTTTCTCCCTTTTTTTTATTCAGCTGTCAACATGTTTATTGAGATAAACCTATATTATTCTTTCATGTGTCGATAAGTATGATAAATTTTTTAGCTCATGAGATATTTGGAGTTCTTGATGGCTCCAAAATATCATAGTATATTATGCAAGGAGTTGATGATCTATCATTGATAAAGAAAAGTGATACTCCATGATGTTTTGCAAGCTCATGAGTTTCACTATGAAAAGATTATTAACTAATATGTTTGAAAATAAAAGAAACATTGTTTTAGAGTCTTGAAAAAAAAGGACAGTCTAAACAAAGATAAGGTTCCAGACCTCATTCTTGTTAAAATTGGTAGAAATAAGTGAAGGTTGTTCCAACCAATTTTGTGTTAATCATTATTTTGTTATCTTGGTCCAAAAAATATAATGGTTAGCAAAGAATGTTACATGGCAATTTCAGTCTTTATTGATTTCATGGATGAACAATAAGTTTATATGGAGGTTAGGAACATAAAGTACATTTTGAATGGCAAAAGAAGGAAGAATGGTTATAGTTCTTTGGCCTGTAGCTGGGGTTAGAGAACCAGGCTGGGAAATAAAGATCGACCCCAACCGATCAAAGCGATCAAGGATCGGCCCTGACCACAAAATATGATCAATGTTCATAATTTCTTGGGAACTTATCAGTATGTGAGTTTATTTTCAGTTTATTGTTACTTCTCGTTTCTCTACATGCACTGATGAAAATTAATTTGAAAATTTTCTGGGAGAAGAATATGAGGATATGCTTTTTCTTATAAAACTAAGATGAGTGAGCCACTTGTCTTTTCCTTGTCCAACCTTCTAGAATCGTTTAGACGCTAATGCTTTCAGATATGCACTCAATGCAATTGTGATGTAAGGAAGACTTGCAGCATAATACTAGCAGTAGAAGCTCAAAAGAATTACCCAATATACGATATAGAGCTGTTCTCACTTTACTCAGTAATGAAACATTGGTATTCTTATTTTCTCAAAAAAGAGATGGTGGTTCATATGGACCACAAGGCACTTTTATACCTCCAAATCCAATCCAAATTCACTGAGTTTGATATATGAGGTGGATGACATGCTCGTGGTAGCGCAATCTGATCATCCACAGAAGAAGAGCATGCCAAATTAAATGGCAAATAAACTCTCCTATTTTCTGGTGACATTATCAACAGTAAAGTGGTTGCAGCTAGCTCAACGTAAGAATACAATGATCCATACAAGCTAAATGAAAACTAATGAGTAGTCTTGGAGGAAGCTCGAGAAAAAGAATACATTGTATTGGGAGGGTTCCTCTACAAGGGGAACTGAATCTGTGTTTCTATAGATGGTGATTGGGTGAAGTGGATCTAAGAAGTACACACCTCCCAAAAGTTTCTAGGCACTTCTGGATGAGTTATTAAATTTGGGAAGATAGATCATCTAACCAAAAATACATTTGGATGTGGTCAAGTTGTTAAAATGGCGCATACTCTACTGCTCCTCAAGGCCCTCAAACATAAAGCAATGGTTGGACATTTTTTTGGCCCATGTTAACTTAGGGTTTGGGGCAACTGTAGCTTTTTGAAAAGCTGTTGTAGAGAAAGTAGTTTTTTGAAAAGTTATTGTGTGTGTTGACAGCCATCACACTCTAATAGCTCTGCTTCTCCAAAGCATCTTTCCATCATTAAATATTCAAAAGAACCAAAAGTTGGTGAATAAACAACAGTTAGTTACTTTCAGAAAACAAAGAAATGTGAAAGTATCCCAAATCCACCTTTAGTCATTAGAGAGCATTTCATTGGAATTTTTGGGAGGACTATTATTTACAAATAGATTCATAGCTATATTATTATTGTGGTGGATTAGTTTTCAAAGATGATTCTCTTTATTACGTGCAAGCATAATACCATCTCATATTAATTGTTTTGCCCAGATTTTAGTGACAATCAGTCCAAAACGTGTTACTGCATCTAACGTAACTCTAACCTGCAGATTTTAGAGGCTAGTGCGAGAAAGGTTGGAAAAGTAAAGTTCAAGCCAATTAAAAACGGTAACACAAATATGGAGGCCAAGGCTTTGAATCGTCTGGTTTCCACTAAAGTTGTGAAAAGGAAGAAACAGAATGACAGAGAACCAGATACTCTGCTCAGCTCTAATGAAATAACAACAACAATACCAGAGGATAGATTCTCCCCAGAACTCCCATACAAAATGAGATTAGAAGAAGATTCTTCTTCTGACAAACCAGGCTTTTATGAGAACCATGATTCGCAATAGCGACATCAAAACTCTCCGTCGCTTCCCCATTCCTCAGGTTGAAGGAAGTTAGCAGGAAGAAATGGAGAAAACTAGAAACAATAGAAAACAGTTAAAGATCGAAGGCATCGCAAAGAGGTTGAAAAGAGGAACTCTGCGTCAAATTCTTTGAAGATATTGTACTGCAAATTCATGGAGGTCTTTAGGGCTTGAAAAGCGTTGGCCATCACTTATGGTTAGAATTCAGGGTGGAAGTACTGCTTGGGCTGCTCTTTCCTCTTCCTCAATCTGAATCTCTTTTGTTGTCTTCAGCTGTATAAATCACTCTTTACTTTTATTTTTTGAGCAGAGTAATGTGGGCAGTTAAGTGATTTGTGTGATTGTTTTCTCTATTTTTCATATGGGTTTGGTTCTCTGAAGAAAGGTTTTGTGTATCATGGTTGATGCCATAGGGCTTTTTATTTTATTTTTCTTTTTATTTTTTATTTTTAATTTTCAACCATGCAGTAATATTTTTAAATGTTTTTTTAAATTACATTAAATAATGCATCTATTTTGAATGTTATTTTTCTCTTGAATCATATCCTTCACTAAAATCTAGAATCTTCTAGAATTATTGTAATGCAAAAATTATGCTTTTGTAGATGTTATAATACATTCATCTTTGAGGCTTAGTTTTTATTTACTGTAGATGTTATTTATTGTAGATGTTATAATACAGTTAAATACAATCTTCAGCAGTTATTATTTTCTGAATGAGTATATTACAGAATAAAATAATCTTTAAATATGTATATTGATTATCATAGCGATGACATGATCTTTTTAAAAAAAAAAAAAATTAGTACTTTATATTTTTTTTATCGATTATATTTTATAGAATTTGAGATTTCGTTAATCAGAATAAATTTTTTACTATTTTATTTATTTAAGATTTTTATAAGTATGCGCACAGAAAATCTTCAATTTGAATTGATTATGTATTGATTTATGTATTACATTTGCCGATGAATCGATTATATTGATTTGAATAAAATTTTATAATTTTTTGTTAAAAATTTATGATTTTAGGTTGATATTAGTTCTTATTATAAATATTTTTTTAATATTTTTTTTCTGTTAATTATAGCATAATTATTTTAATTTTTTTTATATTAATTGTTAATATAGTTATCTGAGCTTTCTATTTTATTGTAAATATTAATTATGATATGATTAGTTAAAATATATATTTTAATCTTTTAAGAATGATGTTATAATAATGTAAATGATTAATCTTAAGAATTAATAAGATAAATATGTTATTGAAGAGAGATTAAAATATTTTTATTTCTTGTTATAATATATATATATATATATATATATATATATATATATATATATATATATATATATATATATATATATATATATAAATAAATAGGATGAGAATGTTATGAAATGATGTATGAAAGTTCGCTTCAAAAGACTAAAGTTTTCTTTAAAGCTTTAGCCAAAGTTTTATACAAGATTCAAAAAATGCAAGATCGCGTTATAATAAATTTCAACAATACGAAAGTTGAAAATTTTGTTACTATTTCAACGAGTTTGTTCAATTCGACACCAGATGACTGATAATAAAAATACGACAGATTAAATTTCACGTCAGCTTTTGTGCGATTCAGAAAACTGCAGATTTACCAATAATCTTAAATTTTGATCAACACGAAAGTTGTAGAAAATTTCTACGATTTTAACGATACCAAGCTGTTCGATTGACATCATGATGGAGCAAGTAAAATATGAAAGTTGTTTATTTTTTTTTTTTAAAATTACCGTCCGCTCAACAAACGATTAACGCTGACGTGACGTTGACGCCACGTCATCTCATTGTATGACACTGTTTATTTTGATAAACAAAAAATTTTCGTGCTAAATTATTAATTAAGATTAATATTAAGTCTATTTTAAAAATTTTGACTTAAAGTGATTTGCACATTTGTTTCTCTATTTCAATATAGGTTTGTTCCTCTGAGGGAATGTTCTGTGTTGGGCTTATGCCACTTTTTTTTTTCTTTGTTTTTTTTTTCATCCAGTCAATAAATTTTAATGGTTTTTAAATGTAATACATCCATCTTTTAATTTTTTTTAAATTTCTCCATGATTTTTTTGTATTATAAAATATAATTTATAATATGATTATGAAGTTAAGATTTAAATATTTTTCTTAGTTTATTATATCTATTGTTTTTTAATATTCTCAATATATAATTATATTTTCTTAATCTCACATTGTAAGAGGGAAAAAGTGTAGTACTCTTTATATTAAAAATAGAGTTTTAAAGAGTAATCTTTTATTATTTGAAGTAATTCATACTTTTTAACTAGTTTGGAGATTGAAAAATAGATTTTAGTATTATTTTAGATAATATTTTTGTAAATAATATATATATATATATATATAATTTTGAGAAATTATTTAAATTTAAGACGTAGTCTTCTTTGTAGTGACTAAAATATTATGTTGTTGGGATTCTAGTTTGCACAAAGGATTAATTATGTGTTACGAAGCTTATTTTTAATAAATTTTCATTTAAAATGTTTATATTTTTATAATTTATGTAATTTAAGTTTTTTTAAATATTTAATAGATTTTAAACTTGAAGAAGATATAGGAAATATTATGAAGTGGATTGTCAATCAAAGTAAAGTGACAGGAATGATAGTGATAATTTAATTAATATAGCAAGTTAATATTTTTGAGTATTTTTATAATTTCATGCAGGAGTTTGATGGATGATTATTATGAACAATATTATACTTTTTATGTTTTGAAAATCATTTGCTAAATTATTTAATGTAATATTCTATGTCTCAAATTTGATCAAGACAATACAGCCTTCATCAATGCTTCAAACTTCATTAAAATTTTATTTTATTTTTATAGCGGAATCCCCACATAACTGATCGTCTCCTCATCAGCGAAAAAAAAAAAAAACTTTTTTTTGTCCAAAATATTAAATTTTTATCCAGCGGATCAAGTAAACACACAGACCACTGAATGCGTCACTGAGCTCTGCTTCTGTTCGCTAAACATTAGGGTTCTCTCGCAGAAACAAGCACATGGAGGCCGTTCGCCATGGCAAGTATGGTCATCATCCTGTACCGAATCGGAGGATGCTGAGGCGCAAGTCTGAACTGGAAGAACCTGCAGAGCAAGGCCAGAGTCATCTTCATCTGCAGATAGGCCGAGTCCCTCCCCAAGCAAATCCGAGGACCTGCCTGGAATACGGCGAACTTGAAAGGGGAGACGTTATTCTGAAAGACGAACTCGCCGTCTTTCTATTTCAGCCATCTCTCGAGGAGAAATTCGGACGCGTCGGCGCCCCAAATATACTCCATTCTTCCCATCGAGTAAGGTACGTAGGCCGCCATTCCGCCAGCTCTCACCTTTGTTCCGTCTGGCAAAACGTCGTCCTCTAGAACGCCTTTTGGGTCCTGAACAATTAGGGTTCCACCTTTTCTCATCAAATTCCAAATTCATAATTTTTTTATGTATTGAACCCTCAAAATTCTATATTTACAAATATATATACATATCTGTGTGTCACTTTAGATAAGTTATTATTGATGATGGTTTTGATATATTTTAGGGACTAAGTTAATTTAAGAGGGATTCATATAAATACTGTAAAATTCTTAATTATTTACATAATCTAAGTATTAGATAAGTTAATATTAATGACATTTTCATTGTGATTTAGAGATTAGAGTGTTGCAAAAGAAATATAAAGATTTAGATATTGGATATACATATAAATATATAAGAATTTAATGTTATCTGTAAATCCATCGTATATAATATTCTCTGATATGCAATTTGAGCCTAACCTGAGGAACAGGAGGATACAACCTCAGTGTCTCTGTAATGCTCGCATGCAGATAATGCAGCCTTGCAAGTGAATCATAGTCTAAAAGCCTTGAAAACTGTGATAACCTGTTTCTGAATGAATCCATATCTTCTAAACTATATGAAGCCAAACCTATATTCTCTTCTTCAGCTCTTCTCTCTTCAAACACCTTCAGCTCTGTGTAGAGCTTTTCTGCCCTTTGAGGTTCTTTGATCATCATATAGACAAACCATGAGAGGGTCGTCGCAGTGGTGTCTCTTCCTGCAATGATGAAGTTTAGCACCACATCTCTCAGAGCTTTTTCTGTGCTGAAACCGCTCTCCTGGTCGGCGATGCCGAGCTCGATGAAGCGAGATAGTATGTCCTGCTTTATCTGTTGCTTGGAATAACAAATATGTTTCAGTTAACTGATGTTATTGTAGCTGAAGTTCTGTGCAAGTAGTTACATTTGTGTACATGTGACCAATCACTTTTTATTTTACTGTTTTCTACTAGATATAGGCCATGACTAAGTAGATAAGGAACTTAAATCTGAGTGTTCTACACTTCCAAATAAATATTTGTATCCATCGCCAAAAATGATCAAAGCTTTTGGCATGCAAGTGAGAAATGCTTAGCTTTCTTTAAAAGTGTTACTTTCAAATAACTCTATTGCATCCTTGATGAAGTCACCTTCTCTTTCATTATGTTTCTTAACCAAATTGAATGCTCAATCTATCTTCTATTTTTTCTGTTTGCATGATATATATGATATTGACTTGACCTTAGATCTCCTTTTAACAGCTATTTATACAAATATGGGTTCAACAGATGAATTTTAAAAAGAAAAAAAATATAGTTTTTATGTAAAAACCATTTTTGAATCACCAAGCTAAGCTCCGTTTATCAGTCAAGAATATTATTAACTGAACAACAGCACTTACCTCATCACTGATCCCTCTGGCCCTCTTCATCTCAGCTTTCCTTGTACGAATAACATTGTAGGTGAACTCATCAACAACCCTAATATTTTCTTTGAGGACAGCCTCTGATCCTATACAAAGAAATCTCTTCAGCCTCCACAAAGGATCGATGAATCGAAGTGTTACGATCGCGTTTACGGCGTCGAAACCACGAGCAAAGTCGTTATCAGGGAGCTGAGGAGACAGTGTCCCTATCTCCACTCCAAACCCCACCTTGCATATGGAGTCCAGCGTCATCCTCATGAACAAATCCTGAATTTCCATTACCTTGATCAGATTACAGAACATAGTTTGACACTAACTTTATGTGGTATGTAGTAGAAAAATATGATCCATGCAAGTCATTTTTAGTTTGAGAATGCCAATCAAGAGATCTTAAGTTTAAGGCTTTACATATACGTTGCGTGTGTGAGTTTGTGATTAAATACGGATAAATGTTCCAAAAAATATGATCCATATATATATATAATAAATGGCTGAATGGAGTTGTTCTAGCAATATTACTTGGATATCTACGCTTTGATGATCTTTGCAAGACGCTTGGGATAAGATGTTGAAGAGGTTCAAAGCATAGTCCCTAAACACAACGGTGCTCAGTTCCCTCAAGTTCTTGGAAGCAAACTCAAAACTAGCAGTCTTCCTCTGCTTCCTCCACAGCTCTCCATCCGCGTTAAATATCCCATCTCCCAACAGAACCTCCATGTATGATCTATATAGCTCTCCCTGCACCAGTTTGAACCATACATCTACATAAATACATGATATGTATATAATAGAAAGAGAGAGAGAGAGAAGAGAGGTGGGGAGGAATCAAAATAATTTTGGACTATTTGTATGAGGTTATTTTAGTGTCAGCTATCTAACATATTCAATTTAGTCTTTGAGTACTCAAATATAATCCAAGATAGTTCTAATGTTAGATTGTTTAGAATTAGATTCGATGAGTCAAAAAATTATTTTAGATAAATTTGAAGAACAAGTGGATTAAATTAGACCTCTTATATATAGTTATAAGAAAATTTTTTTTTTGCAACCTTGGGGTAGTTTTTGAAGTTGGTCTTGAGAATGTGCTCAACGTTTGCTGGGTCAGCAGTGTAAGTGTAAGAAGTGAAGGGCAGGGGAACAGCAATAGTCTTCGTTTCAGACAAGTAACTGGCAATCCAATCATGCATGCGGTAATAGTTGTTCAGCTGCTCGACGGTAGCACCGATGAGCGGCCACGTCTTCGGACCTCTTCGATTTCTCTGCCCCCATCTGTGGATGAGTATCCAACTGATGATGAAAACTAAGCACAGAGGAACAAGTCTGTAACACAGAACTGAGGAGTTGGAAGAAGAAGAAGAAGAAGAAGAAGAAGAAGAAGAAGAAGAAGACATCAATGCCAGACCTTTAAGTCTTCCTTTTCCTCCTTCAAAATCCCAGCTTTGCTTCTTAATATATATGTGAAGTGAAATGCACTTTTTGCATTCTTACCAAATAATTCTCTTGTAATTACACATCTAACCTTAAAGCTCGACATTTAAGGTACCTTTTAATGTATTTTTTTTGTAAATATCAAATTTTATGTGTTAGGTGTGTAAATTTTTCTAAAATATATTATTTACCACTAATTATTACAACATTTATTATTACATACCTAAAAAAGGTTACGCTTTAAAATAATAAAATTTATTTTTTATGATAATAATAAAATTTTAAACGAAGAAAATGTGTTAGGTGTGTAAAATCTAAAATATAATGGAAGAGAGAGAGAGAGAGAGAGAGAGAGAGAGAGAGAGAGAGAGAGGAGGTTATGTGGTTAAGAATTTGGAAGGAGGTGATAAAAAAGCTATCTTTTTGTGATCTTTATTCTTTTAAGATGTAGTTGGAAATAAGAGGTTGATTGATCTCACTATGTCTGAAGTAATGTCTCACCTAACTTCAACCTAACATTTAATAATTGAAAATTAGTACGTGAAGCATTAATGCTTAAAGTACGTGAAGCATTAAGGCTTCAGTACGTGAAGCAACCTTTTTTTTTTTTTTTTTTTTTTTTTTTTGATCATTGCTTCTAGTAATGGCATAATTATTTAAGGTTTTTTTCCCCTAATTTTGATTCGTTATTTTTTATTTAATTTGTTTTCAAAAGAGGAGAAACCAAAGGACTTTGTCACCCCAAAAATATACTCCCAATTTGGTATTGTTATGGTAAAGAATCACTTCTTTGTATCCATTGCACATGCAATGCCTTCTATGTAGAGGAAGTCAAGTATTGCAAGTATCTTAAATTGAATCATATATGATAAACTTGCTAGCAAACTTGTTAGTTCAAGCCATCAAAATTACTCTCAACATATTTCTTTGGTCCTTGAGCATTATGTTTGAACTTGGCTAAACTTTCATTCTACCAGCTCGCCAATAAAATGAACTACTAAAGTTGAACTACAAAGGCTACATGAAAGAGACATCATTCACAAAGATCTCATCTTTTATCTAGAGTTCATCAAAGTTATGGTATAGGATAGCCAGGTGAAGGTGATGGGTGGCCTTTTGATGAGATCAATTTGAGGGAAATCTTTATGGGTCTAAAATTTGATAGCTAAGCAAGCGTTCTAGAGTTTACAATGGAAAACGATGGATTAATAGAGGATGGGTAGAAGAAATGTCAAGATTAGTATGGCTAATTTGAGTTAATTTGTAAGATTACTTTAAAAAAATAAGAGGTAAATGGTCCAAACTTATGATGGATGGTTAGTCTAAGATGTTAACTTAATATTGCAATTAGATAGTAATGATTGTTATGGTGGTAGAGAATAAGCCCTTCCCCCTCAAATTAATATATTTTCACCTTCGTATATCATAATAAATACATTTCTCCAAATTATATAGCGATGCATATAATATTTAAGTTTAACAAATTTAAAATAATATTTTAGTTTAATCAATTTAGTATTTTCTTCTGATGTGATGTGAAACTAAATATATATATAGGATAGTGTTCACATGGAAGCAATGAGTTTTTTTTCTTTCTATTAATTGTTTGTGTGAACATGAAAGTCATATGATTTAAACTCTATTTTTATATACTTTAAACTCTATTTTTAATTATAATTTTGCACTAGATATTATAATTTGAACAATTTTGTATTTTATATTTTTAATATTAATTTCTTTATATAATAAATTTGTCCATTGTCATCCACAAGCTATATGGAGGTGTTTGGAATGATTATGAGGCTTAAATACCTAGCTTGTTATTATGAGAGGATACTTATGAAGTTAAGATGTATAAAGAGTTTAGAGCAAGTATTGGACAAAATATCTCATTAATGATAAAGGCGCACACACTCGAAATCACCAATTAATAAGTTACGAAGAGTATTGTTGTTAGTTATTTCAATCAATGTTGAAATTATAAAGCATTTTGCATATTTTTATATGCATCATAAAGGAATATTTCATTAAAGTCTTAGGTATGCATAACCTCTCCCTTATTGAGGATAAATTTCATATATAATAAATAATATCTTTAATATTTGGGATATTAAATGATATCATAGAACTCCCTATCAAAAGAGAATAATTTTTATTTAAAAGTGGTTAGGGATGGCCTTATTTTAAGAAAAATGTTTAATTTTAAGTTAATTATAATCAATTTTTTTAAAATTTAATAGAAAATATTTTGTCTTAAGATTTTATCATAAAAATTGTATATAGCCCAAACAAACATATAATAGTAATAAATTAATTAAATTATTACAATTATTGATCTACTTGATGCGAGTTTAATTAAATCCTTATAGTTAGAATTAGAGTTTTCTAGATTTTGGGTTATTTTGTGTAAATCAAACCTTTTAATAGTCATAATCTAAATCCACTTCCTAATAAACTCCACCAAGGCTTAGACACTTTTATTAGCTCTCTTGAGAAGAGTTACAAACCCTAAGTATACCTCATCAAGAGGGCCAACCCTAGCCACACTATTTTTTGATATCAAAATCAAAAGTTTCTAAGATTTTTTATTAATTTGGAAGGATGAATTTTGAGGTAAAATAAATGCAAAGGTTTTAAACTTTTTGTGTATATAGAAAGTAAAATTTCAATATAATGTAATGCATTTCAAAACATCAAATATCATTTTGATGTATTTTGAATTAAACCAACTAAATCGGTCAAATTCAAATCTAGTAAGTGTTATGAATGCCTCGCGTTTACCGTTTTCGCTCACAAATTCAAAAATATTTTACATTATATTTATTTTACCAAAAAAAAATTCATGTATTTGTAGAGTTTTCAACCAAAAGTAATTGAAATATCTTTCTTCTTTTACTATTTCTTTTCATCAAACTAAGGAATTAATTTGTAACTTTTTTTTTTCAATTGATATTTTGTGATTCTTTGATGAGATCACAACATTCATAGTTAGTTTATATGATCTTGTTGAGTACATGGAAGAGAACCTCAAGTGATCATATATATATATATATATATATAAAATATATATATATATATATATATATATATATATATATATATATATATATTTTTCTAATAAAATATATCAATTCATCCACCTCTCATCTTCATCCTAACATAATATCATATACTATAAATTTTAATATCAAAAATATATTCATAAATGTGATGTATGAAGGAGTTAACATGGAAAATTATTTGTCAGATGACAAAATCATGACATGTAGATCTACTTAATGTTGACTTTCCTATTTGAAGAATTAGCAACACCAAGCATTACTTGGACACATCCACTTAATACTTAAAAGAAGAGTTTTTGAGGTCTTGGAGAAATGATGTAACACTATGAGCATATGGTGATGAGATCAAATTAATCATAAGAACTTAAAATAATATATATGTAAAAGCTAAGCAAAGATCCAAATCAAGGAATCAATGGAAGACTTTTAATTAAAAATTATCATTTTTATATGTGTCATGATTATTAGGAAAGATTTATCTATGTATTTTTTTATATTATAAGTACTACAAAATTTTTGAAATTTTAGAAATTTTGAATTTTTAACTTTTAAAATTTGGAGGGATTATTACATGGAGGGAATGTTAAATTGAATTTAATATTTGAGGTTAAAAATGAAATAAAAATAAATAAATTTTAAGTCATTATAACTAGTCTTCTTTTTGAAAGAGATAGTTACACTTTTTCAAATTATGCTTAACTACTCCTTTGCACCTCTTTATAGTTATTCCCAACTCATCCCTTCTTATATTTTTAAATTTTTTTATTTATGTAAATACTATAAATATTCTACATTGATAAATAAAAGGCAGTTGATTGCTTGAAAAATACTTTTAGGGCCATTTTAAGAGAAGATTAGGGTTTGGTGGCCAATTTGGTGACTCATGCTCCTATTATTTTATTGGGTTGTAAGAATTATTATACATTTATTTTTTATTAAATCTTTTTTGTGGTGTTTTTCTTCTTTTATTCAATTGTGTTAGTATAATTTTTCCTAATTAAATCTTACATAGAGTCATGAAAAATACTCATTGTGTGGCTTGCTTAGGCTAGTGTTGACCTCATTTTTAGAATAAGCTCTTAACCCCTTCATCTTAGACATAGGACTTCTCTTAGACTTTAAGAGTTCCTTAGTCTTAAGAAACATCTAGTGATTAGATGGACACTCAATCTAACCTAGAGACTTATAATAGTTAGTCATAAGAATATGTCATGCCTAAATCAAATCTAAATCAATTTAAATTCAATAAATTTTCTCATAACTCATTTATATTCTCATTTATATTCACAAATATAAATGAAATATAAATTCAAATATCCAAACTAAATTTTCTCATAACCTATTTTCGCATTGCACTACACTGCTCCTCTAAACCCAACGAGTTATTTAACTTCAAATTTGATTCTAATTTAGATTCAAACTCAATTCAAATAGAAATCAAATAATGTTTAAAGCCTTTGAGTTAGTGACGAGCTACTTTCAAGTGAGTTTGATGACAAGTGAAGGTTGGAGTAATTTGTGAAGGATTGGAGGCATCAATGGGATCTGATAGCATGTGAGGGAAAGAAGTGTTTGTAATAAGAAGTGTAGGAGCTCACTCGAGGAAGCCATGAATGAGAATGGCATTGTATGAAGAAGAAAAAGGGTTCAAGATGGGATCATGCTCAAGGAAGGCTCCAATGGCATCAATGATGTGATAAGGAAAAAGAGCTTCACAATGGGAAAAGTTATGAATGAGACCGGCGGTGTGAAAGACATGAAATATTTGGCAAAAGCTTGCTCAAGGAAGCAATCGATAGGATCAATTATATCTAAAAAAGAAAAGGGATTCATTTTAGTAGCAACGCAGAAGTTTGAATGCAATTCAAATGATAACAGTTCAGAGGTTTGAATGCAATTCAAATGATAATAGTTCGAATGAAACAAAGAATTTTATTGAGAAGTCATAAAAAAAAACTCCAAATGAGCTCAAATTTTGGTTTGAAATAGTTAGAACTTAGGCATAAATCAATTTCACACACACTCATTTCAAAAAGGCAATAAATGAAAGTAAGAAGCTATGTCACATTTGGAATAATTTCTTAAACATACATTGCCATCAACAAATATAAATATAAAAGATATATATCTAATTATGTAAATTATGAGGCATGCAACTAAAGCTTTCCAAAAAAAAAAAAACCTCAGATATTCATTAATTTAAATCAATTTTAAAATAAATATAATATTGTTAATTAATATTATATATATTTTTAAATAACTGAAATTTGTTAAGCTCATTTTGATCGATTTTTTAATGGGATTTGGAGGTTGATATTTTAAGTACCATTTACGTACATAACACATAATTCTTATATATTTATAGATTTAACACTTAAATATTAACATTTACATAAATAATCTTATAACTTAATATTAAATTAAAAACATCATTATTATTAATTTCTTGAAAATTAAACTATATTATTAAATACATAAAAATAGCGAAGGATTGTGGGTCCTTTCGATTGGAAGCTTTGCTCAATGTAACGATCATTAGTCGCGTCGTTTAATTTGCTCTTAAGTCTCAACATTCTTTAAAAAACAAAAAAAAACATTAAAAAAATATTATATTTGTGCATATTAATTTTTTAATATTAGATATATAAATACATAAAAATTATGTATTATATTTATGTAAAATATTATATTTTTAAAGTGTGGAAATATGCCAAAGGAACAATTCTTCGAAGATGGCACCACGAAAAACAGTACAACGAACAGCTAACGGATATATTACATAAATATTAAAATTATCTATAATTAATGAGACATTTTAAAAAAATTAAATTTAAATAATATTTTTACGAATATTTAATTAATTTTGCGTAACATAAGTGTTTGTAATAAGAAGTGATAGGAGCTCTTCTTTGTAGCTTTTGCATAGCGATTTCACCAGCATGATTTTGAATATTGCGACCAATCGAGGTATTTTGGCCGTATCAGAGTCATCTGTTGTCGGAATTTAGTGAGTTTAATATCGTTGGAATTGAGACAAAATTATCCACGACTTTCATGTTGATCGAAAAATGTGATTATGGCTCCTTGCATAATAGATTTGCGCATCCATAAATCAGCGTCGCGTTTTTGAATGTTGCGACCAGCCGCGGTATTTTGGCCGCACCGGAGTCGTCCGTTGTCAAAATTTAACGAACTTGGTATCGTTGGAATCGACATGAAATTCCACACAACTTTCATGTTGACGTAGAGATGCGATTTTGGACCGTTGCGTAGCAGTTTTTGTAGAAAAGTATGGATTCAAAATAATAATAGTGGATGAATCATTACAAAGTTTGCAAAAAAATAGAAGATGTGACAATCTCATCACAAAGTTTGCAAGCATGACAAATTCATAGCTATTATCTACTTCTCCAAAATTTTCAAAGTCTAACAGTTAAATACCAACAAGATATCTCTGATATTCTGCAAGAAAAAAAATGCAAATTACTTAAACTGGAAATATATAACATAGATAACAGATCTTGATATCGACATACATATGAAATAAAAAATATTGACAAAATAGTGTACATATCAATCGATGATGATGAACTATAGATGACAACGAGGACATCTAATGATGGCGGTACTGGTGGTGAAGTGCATCTTCACCGGAGGCGGCGTCGCCGAGGAGGGTCGCAAATGGTGCCGATGCGCGCCTCGGCTTAGTAGTCGCTCATCGAGGGTGTAATATCGGGTATCTCTTGTGATGGTCCTAGCTGGAAGGGGATAGTGGGATACACTCCGTGCATATGTGGCATGTAGTCCGATGGGTGAGAATACATAGGATGGTCTGCTGCCTGCCATGACTAAAATGGGCTGAATATGGCTTCCTGATAAGAGTATGGAGCTGGTGTACCAAATGGGTAGCTATGAGACATCGGTATAGGCATGGACTGCGTCAAATCCATAGTTTGTGCGAGAAGGAAGGTCTTTGCCAGAACTTCATGTTGTCACTGCTATCGATATCAAGTTCTTGCGTTGTTCCCTGCATAACTCATCATAAGTGTTGATGTAATGCTAAAAATCAGTGTCCTGGTCTCTCCCAAAATAAGGCTGAAAAATATCTTGTGTGTCCAAGATATGTTCTTGCTACAAAGGCAAGTATATAATTCAGTTCTCATAACGTATAAATATTTGATTATCATACAATTTTTCAGTGCTTACCATCAGCCTCTCTATAAGAGCTCGAGGATAGTAGGTGGTAGGCAGAATAGTCGGAGCCCTGAGCATGTACAAGGAAGCCTAAGACCGATACCACCTCATATACCGACTGACAGCCGGGTCAACAGGAGTTGTAATGTCATCCACTACAACAACTGAATCATGTCTGACCTCCACTGTGATATGTAACTATGGTGATAATCAACCCAGTCAACATCAGCCTTCCTGCGACTATCCACTCACTGAAATGAAGGATCTATAGCGCACGTCTACTAGGTGAGACCAAATGCAGCACATCGATGCAGGAGGTACCACTCAATTCATTTTCAGCTGATCAACGGTACCTGAGTGAGCAAAATAGCCTGCCCAGCCAAGCAGACAACTGCCACTCTGGTACATATCTCCTGTCCGTAAGGATCTCATATAACCTACAATATGATAGAAAAATAAATGTCACACATAAGATTGTGGAGGTGAAATATGAATCAAATGTGCACTGACTCATACCTGACTATGTAGCAGCCCATCAAGCTCATCTCTGTAGACTCTAACATGGGCAGGTGTCATCTCTTGCATGTAATCCTCATTCCACCTGCAACCAACACTCATACCATCCAACTCTACTGGAAAGGGCGATGTAGGTCATTACATGTACATGACCAAACTTGAAGTAGATCGACATCCGCCATATTGGTGCGCTTTGGCCTAGTCGCCTCATTCTCTCCACATAAGTGTGCTAACACAACTAATCCAATGGAGTACCTGAACAAACTCAAATCATCCGGTGGTAACTTCTCATAAATGTACCTAACATATATGGTAGAAGGAACTATGTAAACAATATATTTCTACGATTCATCGAAAATTAGCATCTAGTAGATCCAAGGAATTTTCTCATAACCCATTTATATTCTCATTTATATTCACAAATATAAATGAAATATAAATTCAAATATCCAATCTAAATCCAAAAATCAAATCCAAATTCAACCAAAATTCAACCTAAGCCTTTCAAGTCAAGTTCTTGAACTTTTCCAAATCAAATTCAAATCAAGCCAAACTCTTGATTTTTATTCATGATTCAATCAAGCCTTCAATCATGAATCTAAATATAAATACAAACTTCAAACATCAATAAAAAATCAATTCAAAACTCAAATCCAATTTCAGCCCAAGTTCAACCTAAGCCTTTCAAGTCAAATTCTTGAACTTAGCTAAATGAATTTCAAATCAAGCCAAACTCTTTATTTCTCTTTATGATTCAATCAATCTTTCAATCATGAATCCAAATATAAACATAAACTTCAATCTTCAAACCAAAACTAAATTCAAAAATCAAACTTAAGTTAAACTCATGTTCACCCTTTTGAACTTTAAATTATCAAATAAATCAAAACCTATTTGACTCCAAATCACTTGCAAATGGATTTATATTTCAATCATAAGTCCATATGTGAGTTCAACCAAACTTGATTCAAGCCTTGATCAAGTCAATTGACCCATTTAGGCTATCTTGACCCAAAGTGACTTAAAGTACCCCTTATGAGTCAAATTCTAATCCTACTAAAATTGGATTGAACTAAGCCCACCTAAGCCTCACATTGTGAGCAATAATCATCATGAGATAATCAATTACTCAAATTAGGTCAAACATAATCAAACCTAAGTGTTGACTAAGTCAACACTTAGCCAAAATAAAACCTAAACTAGCCAAAATTCACCATAGGCCAAATTGATTGAAACCATTGATCAAAGCTCATTCATGATCAATGTTTGAACTTGACCAAGTCATCATTCAAGCCTAACCTAGCCCAATTGGCCACTTGACCCAAATTGACCCAACTTGACCTAATAAGTCAAAATGGGTTAAAACTTGATTTAAGCCAAATTGATTGAAAATTGAAAAGTTCATTCCAAATCACTTGTTGAACTTGACCAAAATCTCAATTGGCCAACTAGACCTAACTTAGCCCAATTGACCATGAACCCAACTTGACCTAAAAGGTCAAATTGAGCCAAAATCAAATTAAACCAAAAGTGATTGGGAACAAGATACCAATACATTTCAAGTGGCCAATGAAACCTAAACCAACCCATGACCTAACCCAAATAGGTCAAATGGGTCAAATTGGTCAACTTGACCTAAATGAAATCAAATGAACTAAAACTAAATGTAAACCAAATTGAATAAAACTAATGATGCCAAAATATTTCAAATGGTCATATGAACTTGACCTAACCCTTAGTTTGACCCAATTTGACCAATTGGTCAACTTGACCCAAGTTGACCCATTTTGACCTAAATGGGTCAACATGAGTTAAATCATATTAAACCAATTCCAAATTCATTGAAACTTGGCCCAACCCATTTTTCAATCATACCAAACATATTCAAATTGAAATCCAAGGAAATGACCATTTTACCCCTAGGCCATAGGGTAACCTAAAATCAAAACCACTTGGATTTTGATCAATTCCTTTTCATGGACACTTGACATCCTCTTAGTGGACCAAATGATCACTAATGAGGATGTTGCACATGACTCATTGGATTTGGGTCAGCATAACCCAACCTAATGGTCGACACCTCACTTGACATGAGCACATGATAATTATTCCTCCACCCATTTCAAGCATGACACTCCTTCACTAACTCTCTCTAGCCAAACCGAACCATGTGCAAGCCCTAACAACCTAACAAACTCTTTCCATCTCATAAATTGATCAAAAATGGATGGGGAGCTTGGGGTCGTCGATCCTTCAAGGGGGAGATATACTCCCCCTAATTCCACTTGAATCAGACACTCTCACACTCGATTGACTGAGAGAGACTTCCCTCAAGCTTCCCAAGCTCCCTCAAGCAATCCCCAAGCATTTGGCATTCTCCATTTTTAGATTCTTTCAAACTAAAAATAGGGGAGGCTAAGGCAATTTCCAACTTAGCCAATTCCCAATTCCAATCTAATTCCTCCTTCGAGCATCCTTAGAGGGCCTAATCGATCTCATCCAAAGCTTCTCCCAAGCTCCAAAGGCAAGGGAGGTGGGACTTTGATCAAGCCCGCAAGCAATTGAAGGGTGACTTCGTCCATTGGAAGATCTACTCAATTCTAAGGTTTGAAACTTTCAACAGAGCTTTGTCTCCACTAAGCTACCTTGTGATTCAAGCGGTGATGCCATGGTAAATATTCAAAATCGAGCATAATTTAAATTTTCTTTATTCCTTTGTGAAGGAAAGTTTCACCCCAAGTGAAATGGACCGTTAGATCTTCATCCCATTGCATGATGATGGTGTGGGTTGAGTTTGAGCTCAATTGAGCTCGGATCATGCCTGGAAGATGGACGGTGGCCATCTCCCACAGGAGAGCTCAGGGACGGATCATGGGTCTTCCATTTGTATGTTTTGGATGGACGACCATGATCAAGCTGCATAGGATTCCCTGATTCACCCCTTAAGAACCGCAAGCTTGATCTTAACCGTCTAATCTTTGATCAGCGGTTGAGAAAGCGTGTAGCACTATCGTTGATGTGGCACTAGGATGTTAACTTAAAAATGACCAATCCTATCGCACCATGTGGAAAGCGCACGTCGCATCAGTGGCCCACGTGGCCCTGACGGGATTAGTTATAAAATTAAGGATTTAATTAATTAGTAATCATGAAAACTTTATAATTGCATAACTAATTCTAAAATATAAAGTAAAATGCACTGTAAATATATTTCTTAGAGAATAATCTAAAATTATTTCCAATGGATTTTGAATAGTGTATTTTCCTCAATTAGGGTTTTAATGAAAACTTAATAACCCTAATTACTCCCTAATTATTTCATTAATTCATTTCAAATTTTTTTGATGTATTTAATGGGATGACCTCTGCCTCTCCTAATTTTCTTGGGATTTATTGATGAGTTAATTATGAAAATCATATAATGAATCCTTAATCACCCTCTTAATGTAATTAAGCTTGATTAATTATGTGAATAGTGATTTAATCCCTTGATTAAGTTAATTAAGCTTTCCTTAAGTGAAGAAGAGGTTTATGGAATGGATTTGGGAGAATTTTTCCCAAGTGATTCCCTAAACCCCTTTCCTTCCTTAATCCAAACTTAATTAAGGGCCAATCCACTAATCACCTACTTAATTAACTTGATAAAATTTTTCAAAATTATTTCAGAACTTAAACAATTCATCTTGGGTAGGTTCTTAGGTGTTCAATAACCTAAGCAGCTTAAGGAAATCAAAATCCAATCCACATGTGTGAAAAAGGTTATGAAAGTACTTAAATTAAACCCTTTAGCAATAATTAATTGTGAGCCAATTGCATTAGACCCTTTCTTTCCTAGGTGCATTGCTGATTAAATTTCTTGTGTGATTTTATGGCATACATTGACTCATAATTATTTGATTAAATATACTAAAGTGTGTAGGTAAGGGGTAATTAATGCACTTAATTCACACCTTAATCTAACCAAAACATAAAATTGATCTAATCACCTAAAAATTTAACTAAAATAACATACACATGTGGGAAATGGGTTAGGACCAGAAAACTCTTTCACATTTCCTAAATTCAAATCAAACTCAAAATAAAATCAAGCTTTCCTTAAACTAAATTTGATTTACTTTAAATAATCTTATTCCATAGGATTGTCTTTAGGAATTAATTAGGGTGAATGAATTTACATGCTTCCATCACTTTATTTCTTTTCTAATATGTTAAATGTGTATGTCATATGAAAATCATACATTTATATCTTTTAAAAATTAAATTAAAATGAAATATTTCCTTTATGTCAAATTGCATGTTTTGGCTAAAGTAAGAATATGAGTGGCTATTATCACTATTAAATATAAAATTATTTTCAAAACTTATAAATCAAATATCAAAATTGAAAGGTATGTTACTAATAATTATTTTAAAACTTTCATGTGAGTATAAACATAAAGATGTGCATTTGTGTGATTTTACTTCTCTTCTTTTTTAGCATAGTTTTGAATAGGATTTGCAAAGTGTATAATTCATTTGAAAAGAACATAACACTTGTTTAAATCCATTCCTATTCATTCCTATGTTATTAATTAAGAAGGGTATTCATACACACATGTTAATTGCATAAACAAATCAAACAAGTAAACATAAACTTTTGCATCTTTCTTTTTCCATTCATCTCTTTTGTATATGCACATATATTTAAGAAAAGTGGGATATTAGTATGGACAACCTATGGTAGTTTAGCTAAGTAGGTCTTGTACCTTACTCCTGCTAAATAACTGTACTCACTTATATCTTTTATACTTGTAAATGTGCATATGAAAAATAGGTAAAAGAATCACCCTTTTCTACTTAATAAAATCATGCATCATGAAAACACCCAAGTATCTTAAACAAAATCTCTTAGCATTCATCATTAAGGTGTACTAAGTATTTCCATTTGCATATATAGATATGCTTAGGGTTCATCCATATGGATGTTATATATGTTGGGAAAGAAATGAAGTGATGTGTGTTTTGTGATAGTATTTCACTGTACTTAATCTTAAATGCCTTTCTTTTTGAATATGTTTGTTTAGGGAAAATCTAAACTTAAGATTAATTAAAACACACAATAAAATATTCACTAAACAAAAATTAAGTATGAATCTACCTTAGAAATTACTTAAGGTAGGGAGGAAAGAGAGGTTCTCTTCTCTTTTCCCCTCTTTATAACTTCGAAATTAATTATAGGATTCATTCAAACCAAATCAAAATACAAAATAAAATCAACCAAAATAAATAAATCACTTACACCTATAATTTGAACATTTTCATACTTAAAAACTTCAACCTTAAAGCCTAGCTAAGCATACCACGCAAACCTTAAATGACACACACATTGGCTAAGTAACCATTTCTAGCTTTAGGTTAGGGTGGTGCATGGTTTGATGTTTTCTTTTATTTTGTGCTATTTTATTAGTTTGTATTGTAATGAATAAATGCAATCTTAGTATAACTATTATCTTCTGCAGAGGATTGTGCTTAAGGGGCACAATAATAAAAATATAAAACTGCTTTTATTGTGCAGGTGCTTATACCCCCTAAGCATAATACAAAATAAGTCAGGTGGACTTGGTTACCCATGTGTGGGGTGCTAAATCCAATTTATACATATACATGCTTGAGATTGTATGATTTGTTTAGCTAATCTCTATTTTGTAAATTTTAGTTAGATTTACTTTCCCTTTTCATGTAATTTTATAATTAGGATTTTGGAATGATTGCTATGGGGGATTAGGATGAACATATGTTATAAGATAATGTCTTATGTACCATGTGAAGCATTTGGAGTAACTACATTCCAACCATCCAAAAGAAGGAACCAAAAGAAGAAAGAAGAAAGAAGAAAGAAGAAATGAAGAATGAAGATTGAAGACCCTCATAACAATGAATTCCTTTTTGATTGTTTTTAATTCATTTGTAATCCGGGTTGTATAAGGGTAGAGCTCAGCTACCCAATTTATTTTCGGGTTTGTGCGGTGGAGCTTAACCACAAATGACCTTTTATTATTTTTGCTTATTTTATAAATTGATTGATGTTTATTTAAATTGTGCGTTAAGATGACATCTTTTCTTAATTTATTCCTTACTTTGGTGTATGACCTGGATGAAGATTAGGCTCTTAGGAAAATAAATTTTTCATCCAACTAATCAATTCAAACTAAAAATTAAACAACTCATAACCTCACATAAAGCTTAAGTTATAAATCAAGATAAAAGAAATAACAACCCCTTAGCTGGATGTTGTATTATTTTTCTCACATCATGCATAAAAAGTATATTATTTCACTCTTAATTGGAGGGCTTCTTCCTTTGCCAGAGAACTTGGCTTGACCTTTGAGAGCCATGGTAAAAACACACCTCCTTATCTTGCTAATTTTGGCTCATAATCTAATTTCTCATGCATTAGGCATATGAATCCTAAAGCCTATGCCAAATTGATTGTACAAAATGAAAATAAAATGTAACAAGATTTACATTAAATTTAAGTCTTTAAATCATGCCCTACATGATCTAATCTCTTAGGGAGTGTGTTTAAGGACTTAGTCTCTTTTTAAAATAAATAATAGTTTAGCTATTTTGCAGAAGCATTTGACTTGCCTACATATTTTAAAATCATAGGAAGAGTTAGTTGGTGGCCACCCCTAGATGGTTGTAAGTCTAATAGTCGGGTGGTTTATCCTCTCTTGTGGAGGTAAACCAAATACCCTTTTTTACCTTAGATTTAGGTCGTGCTTTTGGTCCTCGCCAAAGCTCCCTAGATTTAGGTTCAGAGATTTAATTGTTATATGTAAAAATATTTCAAAAATAAAACCAACAATCATATTTTCTAAATGAAAACCTCTCCATTCAATATACTCACATTTATTGAATTGAGGTTTCATTTCCAATCAAAGTCAAAAAATCAATTTTCAAAAAGCATATATGAAACCTCTCCATTCAATATACCCACATTTATTGAATGGGAGTTTCATTTTCAATCAAAATCAAAAATAAACTTTCAAAAAGCACATATGAACATCTCCATTCAATATACCCACATTTATTGAATGGAGGTTTCATTCCCAATCAAAACCAAAAATAAATTTTCAAAAAAGTACATATGAAGCATCTCCATTCAATATACCCACATTCATTGAATGGAGGTTTTATTTTCATTCAAAATCAAAAATAAACTTTCAAAAAGCACATATGAACATCTCCATTCAATATACTCAAATTTTTTGAATGAAGATTTCATTTCCAAATAAAATGACACTATTTTGAAACTCCACTTAACATATTCCATATATGATTAGGTTATGATTTCCTCTTTCAAAAATTGATTTTCATCTTACATACCTAAATTTGTTAGATGGGAATATCTCTTTTCAAAATTTTCAAACACATTTGGAACCTCATTTTAGCATACCATATTTGCTAAAGTGAAGTCTCCATTTTCAATCAAAATCTAAAACAAAAGAAACACATTAGGATTTCTTTAGCATACCCAAATTTGCTAAGGATCCTATTTTTCAAAATCAAAATTTCTAAAAAATAAAAGAAACACATTAGGATTTCCTTAGAATACCTAAATTTGCTAAGAATCCTATTTTCATAATTTTTCAAAACAAAACAAAACACACTTGGATTCCTCATTTAGCATACCTAAATTTGCTAAATAAGAATTCCATTTTCAAATCACAAATGATTCACAAAACAAAATGAACAAAGAAAAGAAGGAATTTTTTTTCAAACATCTCATTTAGCATACTCATATTTGCTAAATGAGTAAACTCCAAAATTCACATATTCAAAATAAAAATCAAAATTCAAATATGAACCAATTGAAGTATCTGTCCAAACAATATTTGAACCCATTTTCAATATACCTAAATTTGTTGAAAGTGGATTCTATATTCAAAAAATTTCTCTTTCTAATCAAATCTCAAAATCTCTTCCAAATCCACTTGAGCCTGACTTAACACATTCAAGATGTTGAGTATGGGTTCAAATTCTAAATTCAAAATTCAAAATCAACAGGAATTTGATTCAAGTTTATTTTCAACATTGCAGACTTTCGTTCAGGGTCAGTTTCAGTTGATAGAAATGGCTGCATGGAGATATGTGTTTACCTTTCCCCATTGGATGGATTTGGCCCTAGATCAGGCCAACCTTCCTCGCTCTGACTACGCCCATCTCATTCACTTTGGATGAGGTTTTGAGGGGGCCCAGATTACATGTGAGGGCACTCCCCTCATAACTGTTAGTAGGAGCATAGTGGCCGGGCATGAGCCGGTCATTCGGGTTGACATGCCATCAGATTCTGAGATTCCCTCACTGAAGAGGAAGGTAGTGGCAGTTCCCACTACAGTAGTGTTAGTGATAGTGCCTGTACACCCCGTGGTTCCCCGTGCTGCCCCAATTAGGGCTAGCACCCACTCTCCTTCTAAGGAAGGCTCCCCATCCCAGGATTGTCTCCCCCCTTTTGGTTGGTAGCCCTACTGCTCTCCCCACCAAGACCCAAAGGAGGAACAAGAACTGCATGATAAAGTGGTGCCATACTCACATCGCTAGGGAGATGGAGGCAGCTACATGGTCTGTTGTTGAGGAGTTGCCACTTTGGTTTCTCCGCTAGTTACAACGAACCCATTTTATCCTTTCTATGAGTCTGATAGAGAGGATGCTAGGAGGATCTCTACTTCACCTCCACCAGCAGTTCAATTTCAGCCACCAGTCAGTCAGAGTAGGAGGTCATATGCCGATCTCCGTTCAGTTCTACGCCAGGTTGGCAGAGCATACAGAAGATCTGAGTCCCGGGGCCCAGTTTGATTTGATATCCATTATGCCCCGCAACATTTGGAAGCATATTCGACAGGAGAGGGCCAGGGAGGCCCATACCTCAGTTCATATCACCAGTTAGGAGAGGTGGAGATTTAATCGGCAGTCAACGGCCTCTGCACTCATTGATTTTCTTGATCAACGCACTACTTGCTTAGATCATACCGATAATATTCTACTCACGGGGACTACCCATCACAGGAGGAGAACTCTTATTTAGAGAGAGTCAGTGGTGTCTCTACCACACCGCTCTACCCCCCATCCACCATCGCCTGTCCATGTTTCAGCATCTCAATTTCCTCCAAAGGCCATGAAGGCCACATCTGGGGAGAAAAAGACCCCGTTGGTTATCCAGCTATGACTAAGGGATCCCATTCCATCTACATCGCCTACTGTGGTGAGCTCTCGCCGACTCTTGATTGTGTGCGAGAAGGAATGACAACCCAAGTATCATGGTCATCCTCACCACCACCACCACCTTGATGATGGAGATTGTAGTTCTTGAGAAGGAGGACTAGTTTCACTATGATGATAGATCCTCCTAGAGTGTCACCCTGAGTCGGTGATAGTGAGTGTATTTCTTTTCCAGTATGCTCACGGGGTTAACTCTCCAGGAGGTGCATCTGTATGATAGTGATCCCACCACCAGTCAGCCAAAGTCATTTGTACCAATTTTGACAAATCATTCTCTAGATAATATAGTAGCCCATTATTTCATGGAGAAGAAAGTGATCCTAGGATATGATTAGTTTGATGAGGAGAAGATCAGCTTTGATCCCAATGAAGATGATTTGTTGGGAGACTCAGCAGGGGTTTGCATGGTAGACACCAGGGGATCCCTCCTCAGAGAGCAGCAGACTATGAAAGGTGTTGAGCCCGAGTAGGAAGACACAACCTACTCAACCCAACACCTCCTAGCACAGATGAAGCAGAAAGATGAAAAGATAGATAGGATGGAGAAGAAGCTCAAAGATTTGTTAGCAGCTGTGTTAACATTGCAGAGTCAAACACCGACAGTTCATCCTACCATAGCTGAGACCAGTCAACTAGAGTTAGGGCATTTCTTGGATTCAACCAAGTCTTTACATCCTATAGAGCAAAGTAGCACCAGCATGTATAGGAAGATAGTGGATAGTACCTCCATACAAGAAAAGATAATAAGTCCATGGTTGAGTAGCAAGTGAAGGAAGCATTGGCTCAAGATCGAGGAGGATCATCGGTTCCAAAGGGTAGACCCTACTCAGAGGAATTTGATGCAATCCAATATCCTAAGGGTTTCGTGCCACCTTCTTTCAAGAGTTTTGATGGCAGTGGGAACTCGGGGCAGCACATTGCACATTTTAGAGCTAGTTATTGCAACGTCAGTGCAATGATGTTTTACTCTTCCGTCTCTTCGTTAGTAGCTTAGCAGGGATAGCTTTTGATTGTTATGCTGAACTTCCCAATAGTTCAGTAAAGATTTTTACTGAGTTGGATCAACTTTTTATTAGAGGTTTGCTGGAGCTCAGCAAAGGGTCACTGTTGGCGATCGCGTTGTGGCTCAACAAAATTATAGTGAGTCCCTTGTTGATTATATTCTCAGATGGCATAATTTGAGTATGAAATATGAACCACAGTTGTTTGAACAACATGCCATCGAGATTCTGCCTAAGAATATCCATGGCCCAGTGGCCTTCATACTCAAAGGTTTCACCATCAAAATCTTTGAGAAATTAATCAACAAGATGATTAGCTTATAAGGAGAAGCCAAATAGTTACCTTCTCTAGATCTACCAACAAAGCCAAAGACATAGAAGGTATATGAGAAGAAACCCGGGGTAGTGATAACAGCGGATAAGGGAAAATAGCGGCTAGAGCGGTTTGAGACCTCGCTCCATGGCCTTCACCTCCTCTCCACCACCGAGGCCCGGCTACACCACCCTCCACGCCTACACCACCTCTTCCTCGCCACATCATCGGCGGTACATACACCAGTATATGGTCCACCTACTCTTTTGGATAAACTTAACAAGCCTTATTCATTTAAGAGGGAGGTAATCAGGACGATCTTGAAGAATCTCTTAAAGAAGCCTGATTTTTAGCTACTCGAACTTAGTAGACTGGAGGAAGTGGGAAAAATCCATGATCCTAACTTTTGCCCCTACCACCGTATGCTAGGTCATGTTTTGGAAGATTGTTTCACATTTAAGGACTGGCTTAAACATAGCTTCAAGACCGGCGTCATAATCATCCCGAAGGAATACCTTATGGAACAACCATCCAGTTTCATTCGGGTAATCCTTGGGGATACTTGCGATCCTTCCAAAACTAAAGAAGGCTGGGATATCTCCTTATCTAAAACCTCTAAGAAAATTATAGCGAAGATCAAGAAACTTTTCTTGCGCGAGTTAAAAACCTCCAACATTAAGGAAGGTTTGCAAGTTGCTAAAGCCAACTCGGGGAAAGGGAGCTTCGGCGGAACAATAGCATGTGCCTAAGATAGCCTATAGCACAACCAACGGTGTCCAGACTCAGTCCTTGTGGTTACCAACATCACTACTCCCGCCTTACTCTTCTTCTTACAGTAGACATCATCTTCGGTGGATGAGGGCATCAATCCCTCACCCTCTTACTTTACTTGATTTACTACTATGTACCTCTATCAAATCCAAAATTGAAGAATAAAGCTAGTTTAAATTACATATGTGTCACTTTTGATGGGTTGTCTAAATTTATTCCTAATGATAACTCTTCAAGTATAAATAATAACTATAACAATTCCAATCTTCCTCTTTCTGATCCAGGGTTGGATTTTCCTACTCTGAATGCTACGGGTTCGCCTCTTAAGATAGACTTGAAATCATCCAATTCTGAGGGTCCCATAGGAGAAGATGTAGGTGAGCCTGATGTGTAGGTAGAACCTTCCATTATCCTACCACAAGAGATCACCAAAGCCTCCATAGTGGCAAGGTTCTACCTCCTAGGGCAACACCTCAAGATGAAACAAGTCATTGGTTAGGATTGAAGCCCCTCCATGATGCTCCACCTTGGATATGCTTGTGGAGGATCAGCAAGGTGGACTACAATGTCCCTCTCACCTAAGAAAGTTATCATCTAAGCTAAGCATATCGATGCCTTGTCTTATCCAAAGAGATGAGGGAATCATTAATCAAGGCTCTCCTTGATCACGAGATATGCTTAGCTCAGGTTGGCTATTGGTGAGGAGGCACATTATTCGAAGCTGATTACTTTTAGATGAAGACCTTCTTAGGGGACATGGAGCACAACCATCCCCTCATTATGTTGACATGAATTGGACTTTAGAGTTCTCATCGATCCAGGTGGATCAAAGAATATTATGAGTCTAAAGACCCTTTCTTATTTGAGGATAGACATCTCCACACTCCAAGGAGATCAGATGATATTGAGAGGATTCAATGAACAAGGTGAGCGGGCTTTAGGTTCCATAGTGTTTCCTTTGGAGATAGGTGACTGGAAGACTGAAGCTAAATTTTATATCATTGATTTGAATACTTCATTCACTACTTTGCTCGATAGGCCTTGGATACATCAGAGAAAGATGATTCCATCCTCCCTCCATCAGTGCATCAAATTCAGGAAGGATGAGGTTGAGTACTATGCCAAAGGAGATGAAAAGCTAATTTTAGTTAGAGAGGTTGAGATATATGAGGATGCGACCTACTATCTTTCTCAAAACACCCTTTCTCGTAAACTTGGATAAAACTCAAATTTAAAAGAAAAATAAAATGAAGAAAAAGAAAGAGCAAAAAAAAAAAAAAGAAAAATGAAAATCCAAGTGAGCAAGAAAGGAAAATTGAAGAAGAAATAGAGCCGCATATCACATTCCACCCACAGTTCATTCCATCATATGAATATGTGGGTAGGATGAGTCGACCTCCACCGGTGAGGCAAGGAGAAAGGAGGTAGTTCTAGAGGTGAAGACCCGGTTGGCCATATGACAAGGGTTATGTTCAGTTCATGAGTACCCTACTATTCACATAGACTTGGAATCCACTGAGGATGAGTCTAATGTGATTAGCATACCATACCAACCCCTCTTGGGTTTCATTGGAGGTGACACTTTTGAGACAGCGATGAAGGCGGGCCTCAAGACAAAGTAAAGTATTCAAATCATGTATGTAAAAATTATGGCAATAGTTAGGAACCTTAGCTCTAACCTCACTTTCATCTCAAAAGTTGAAGGTTTAGTAGTTAAGGAAGCCCTAAGTCTTCCAGATATGAAAGAAGATTCTTTTGGGATCATCATCCTCAAGTCCTAAAGTTGATGTAGAACTTGAGGAGAATTCATATAAAAATTAATGGAATTACCTTTTGATTACTTTGTATTATTAATCTTGCAAGAAGGGTTTGATTTCTTATTGGTAGCACAGTCGAGTAATTGAAAACTATGGAACAACATAAGGGATGCATGATCAAGATGGACTAGGATTTGCGTGGGTCGGTCGACTATGATGATTACTGCTTAGTTGTCACCAACCATATGAAATCTGATAGGTTCTTTTCACACCAAACCAACTCTTATGAGGATGTGTGTCTAAAAATCACAGATGATCCAGATGATCTCCAAATCAAAGATGCACCACCAGAATTTGAAGAGGAGATCCATTCAATAATTCACAAGCTTAAAGATATCAATCTCAGGACAGAAGAAAATCCATGCCCGACATACATCAGTTCATTGCTGAATGAAGAAGAAATCAATGACTTAGTTAGGCTATTGACTGAGTTTAAGGACTGCTTTGCATGGAGTTATGAAGAGATGCCTAGATTATCTCCTGACATAGCAATCCATAAGCTAGCAATAGGTCCTTGCGATAACCCTATCAAGCAAGCTCCTAGACGCATGCGACTAGAAATTGAACAACATGTCATTTCTAAAGTTAAGAAATTGATCGATGTTTGTTTCATCAGGGAAGAAAAATACCCTACCTAGTTAGCCAGTGTTGTACCAGTTAAGAAGAAGAATGACCAAATTCATATTTGTATCAATTTTAGGGATTTAAATAAGGCATGTCCTAAGGATGAGTTCCCTCTTCCTATATCAGAATTAATGGTGGACATCGCCTCATCTCATGTAGTTTACTCCTTCATGGATAGGTCATCTGGTTATAACCAAATCAAGATGGCCTCAGGATGAAAGAAACACTACTTTTCAAACCTATAATCTCTATTATTATGTTTTTCTTAAAATCGGTGCTACATACCAATGGGCCATGACTTGATCTTCAATGAACTCATCCATCATCGGGTTGAGTCTTGTGTTGATGGTTTAGTAGTCAGAGGAGATAAGAAAGACCATCTCTTTGACTTGAGAGAGTTTTTTGAATGGTTAAGATAATATAACCTCAAAATGAATCCTCGAGTGTGCATTGAGTAGCTTGAAATTCTTTGGGTTTGTTGTGACACGGGGAATAGAAATAGATCAAAGATCTTAGAAATGCCACCTCCTAAAGTTTAACTTTCTTTCCAAGGATGGATCTTAGAATTCCTATCGGGGATGCAAAATGCCGCTTATGAAGATATGAAAGAATGCCCAAGCTTGAAATTCTACCTATCCGAGCGAACCACTCATCCTCTACTCATTGGATGACTCTCTTCTGTTGGCCAAGCCAATGAAAGGAAGCTCTCTTGTATCTCTCATTGATTCCCCTATCCACCTAGCTTTGATCTTTTCATCTCAGAAGTTGACACTATATGCTTTCTCATAAGGTGAACTTGATTTCTAGAACCAATTCTCTACAATATCTCATGACATGGCCAACGCTATCCTGACATTTGACATGATGGCCCATGATTCTCTCAAAGTTTGATATCACATTCGTACCCCTTCGTGCGGTAAAAGGACAAACACTAGCAGATTTCTTTGATGCACACCCACTTCTCACTGATTCTCCGATTAGTGATGATCTCCCTGATAAATAAATCATGAACTTAGGGGAGGTTGACAACCTCTGATGGGAAATGTATATTTTGGTTGTGCAGCTTCTTTTCATAAAGGAGAAGCACCACGATCTACTTTTCTAGGAAAGGCATGGGTAGGAATAATTCTCCTAACTCTAGACCATGATGTGATGAGATTCTCATACTATCTTTCCAACTCCTACACCAATAATGAAGCCAAGTATGAGGCTTTGATTGTCGGTCTAGAATTAGCTATCGCAGTTAGTGTCAAGAGCATCAACATCTTTGGGGATTCTCAGTTGGTCATCCACCAGATTGCCGGGTCCTATAAGGTTCTCAAACATAAGCTTCTTCATTATCATGATTATACCATAAAGTTGTTGGCCCAAATCCTTGAAGTCACCATCTACAAGGTTCCTCGAGCAGAGAATGCTGTAGCAGATGCTTTGGCCAAACTTGCTAAAGAATTGGTATGTTCGGAAGATGAGTCCATTCCAATAAGGGTCCAAAATAAATAAGTCCTATCCATTATTGATGTTGAACTCATCAAGAGACTTTCTCTTGAAGGGGAGGTTTCCATTGCCTATAGGGACAAGAAACTGGATTAGAGGCAATCGTTCATAGACTATTTGAACACCGGCGAGCTACCTCAAGAGAAGTCACAAGCCCATCAGGTGAAACATAGAGCTCTCTCCTATGCTCTCGTTGTTGGCACACTGTATCGACTATCCTTTGATCAAATGTGATTACATTGTTTAGATAAACACGAAGCTTGTGGCATTGTAACCGAGGCACATTCAGGTATATACAGAGCACATCAATCTAGTCTGAAGATGAAGACAAAGATCAAGAGACTAGGATACTACTGGCCTTCGATGATTATATACTACATGGATGTAGCCAGGAGATGCCATCAGTGTCAGGTGCATGGTGTGGTCCTTCATCAACCACCCAATATTTTGCACCCTACATTGGCCTCATGGCCATTTGAGTGTTGGGTTATCGACATTGTGGATCCGATCAATCCTCCTTCTTCTAAGGGTCATCGGTTCATTCTAGCTACTAATGACTACTTTTCCAAGTGGGCGGAGGCAATCCCACTCAGAGAGGTCACACCTCAGCTTGTGCTTCAGTTTTTCAGGAACCATATCGTATATAGGTTCGGGGTGCCTCGATGAATTATATCTAATAATAGTATTGCATTCAAAAGCACCAAGATCAACAGTTTTGCCAAAAGATATGGTATAGATTGGAGATACTCCACCATACCCAGAGAAAATGGTGCGAAGCATTCAACAAAACTCTCATCCAAATACTAAAGAAGACTCTTGATGATAATGCGATAGTGGAATGAGCGTTGGTTGAAGCCTTGTAGCTACCGCTGCATCAAACTCCAACTCAATATACCCTATTTTTCTTAGTGTATGGGTCTGAAGCCGTTCTACTTTTAGAAGTTTAATTTCTGTCACTAAGGATAGAATTGGATAGCAAGATCACTGCTGAGCAGAATGCAAAGTTACGGTTAGAAGAGCTTGAAGGTTTGGAGGAGAGTCGCCTACTGGCGTGCCAGAATCTCGAGTTGTACAAGGCCAAAATGATTCAAGCTCACAACAAGCTAGTCCACCCTAGGTCTTTCCAAGTAGGAGAACTTGTGTTAGTCCTAAGGAGACCAATTATTGCCTATCGAAAGATAGGAGGCAAGTTTGAACCCACTTGGGAAGGCCCCTATGTCATAGAGAAGGCCTACCAAGGAGGATTTTATCAGCTTATTGATTATAATGGGGAACACCCGATGCTTCCAATTAATGAGCTCTATTTGAAAAAATATTATCCATTAAATATGTTTGAAAATAATTATAAATAAAAGAACAAAATCTGATTCCATTTCAATAAAATCTTCTCTTCTTCTTAAGCGTTGTTGGCTTGTCTTGCGAATCCATGACGTGTTTAGGGAAGGTGTAAGAGTCCCCCAGCTGCATCCTATCCCTCTTTCACAACACAAACATAATCAAACACTGGCACTATTAGAATAGGTGTGAGAGAACCTAAGTGGCATCCTATTTCAATTAACATAACTAAGTTAGGCATGAGAGAACCCAAGAGACATCCTTTCTTAGTGGGAAATCCCATTTGCCACCCGTGGCACCACTTCATAAAAATCCCCAGCGTGTTTAGAATAGGTGTGAGATAACCCAAGAGCCATCCTATTCCTTTTAAGACAAGCACAAAATAAATACATTCATTTTGTCTCGGGCTACTTTGATGTGGGAGCAAGCCTATGTGGCACTAACTCATTAGCTGCTCTAGGTCGGGTCTACATGCTACCTCGCTAGTATGTCACCCTAGTGGCCACTTTGTTTGGAAGATGTGAGTGTGGTGAAAAATTATATATATTTTTCTCTAAAGAATAAGATATATACTTCCATCATGAGATGAAATGAAGATGTATACATCTCTTCTTTTTACAATTTTGAGACCAGATCCACAGATGTTCTTATTGAGGGGTGATCGTACATTGAGAGAGGTGTACTATCTCGAAGATAGAAGTCACCACCCTACAATGGACCTAATCACCTCAATAAGGACTTCTAAGGATAATGGGTCTGCATGTGTACCAAAGATTCTTCCCCTACTTTACATAGAAAAGTAAAGTAGGGTTTATTTTAAACTAAGTTCATTAAGTTCCCTATAAGGGCAAGCCCCCATAGTTAATTACATCCTAAGAAATGATATTCTTTAGGAATACTCTTGATTAAGGTAAATGATCATTGTCTCCAAAGATTTCAATAGATAGAACTATCAATCGATTAGTTTGTTTCAGAAGATCAAATGAGATTGATCAAAGAGAGAGTTATTATCAAAGTCAAATGAAGATAAGTAGGAGATGCTCACGATGCTAGGAAACCTGGCGAGCATCTCAAACTATCCTATGGTTGGGATTTATATTTTTGAAATTGATTTAATTTATTTGGGTTGAGTTTTTCATTAGAAATTTGGGACTCATGATCCCACAACACAAGATTGTGGAAATGTCTAAGAGGTGAGGATTTATGCTTATTGTCCACAAAGGGGAGAAGCAATCTCAGAACCTAAATCTAGGAAGCTTTGATGAGGGACAAAAGCATAATCTAAATCTAAGATGAAAATGAGTGTTTGGTTTGCCTCCATAAGAGAGGACAAATAACCTGACTACTTGGACTTACAACTACCTGAGGGTGGCCGCCAACTAACTCATCCTATGATTTTAAATTCTTATAGGCAAGTCATATGCTTTATGCAAGATAGCTAGGCTATTATTTATTTAGAAGGAGACTAAGTCCTTAAACTCACTCCTTAAAGAGACTATATCATATAAAGGTATGCTTCAAATGACCTAAATCTAATGCAAATCATATTATATTTTATTTTTATTTTTGGACAATCCTTTGACTCAGGCTTATAGGATTCATATGCCTAATGCATGAGAAGTAAGATTATTGGCCAAAATCAATGAGAATGGAGGAGGTGTATTTCCACCATGGCTCTCAAAGGTCAAGCCAAGTTTCTCTAGCAAAGGTGGAAGCCCTCTAATCAAGAGTGAAAATAATATGCATTTGTGCATGATGTTATAAAAGGAATACTCATCCAGCTAAGGGGTTGCTACTTATTTTATCTTGATTTTAGCCTAAGATTTAAGTGAGGTTATGAGTTCTTTATTTATAATTTTGAATTATTAAATTTAGTTGAAGATTTATTTTTTCCTAAGAGCCTAATCCACATCTAGGCCATACATAAAGCAAGGAAGAAACTAGGAAAATGATGCAATCTTAATGCACAAGCTAAACAAATCATCAATCCATTTATAAAACTAACACAAAAGAATAAGAGGCCATTTGTGGTCAGGCACCACCGTAAAAACTTAAAAAAATTGGATAGTTGAGCTCTATCCTTATTCAACCCATATTACAAATGAATTAAATGCAATTAAGCAATGAATTCATTGTTATGGGGGTTTTCAAGCTTCATTTCTTCATTCTTCTTTTCTTCTCTCTTCTTCTTTTATTCTTTCTTCTTTGGTTCCTTCTTTTGGATGGTTGGAAGGTGGTTGCTCCAAAGGCTTCACATGGTACATAAGATGAGATCTTATGATCAATGTTCATCCTAGTCCCCATAACAATCATTCCAAAATCCCAATTACAAAAATTACATGAAAAGGAAAAGTAAATTTAGCTAATACATGCAAAATAGAGATTAGCTAAACAAACCACACAAATCCCAAGCATGGATATTAGACTTATCACCCCACACATGGGTGACTAAGTCCACCTGGGCTATTGGATTATGATTAGGGGTATAAGAACATGCACAACAAAAGCATTTATATTTTTATTTATTACAGCACCTCGTAAGCACAATCCCTTGCAGAAAATAATGATTAGACTAAATCATCCTATCATTCATTCTATGCACATGCACCCTAATCATCCAGACTAAAACATATATCAAAAAATAAAAGCAAACATCAAACCATGCATTGCCCTAACATAAAGCTAGACGTGGTGACTTAGCCTAATGTGTGTGCTTTAGAGGTTTGTGTGGTATGCTTAGCTATGGTCTTAGGTTAGAATTTTCTAAGTGTGAAGAATGTTAAAATTAGAGGAGGGTTTCATTCAAATGGTTTAGTTATTTTGGGTTGATTTTATTTTATGTTTTGATTAGGTTCAAGTGAATCCTACAATTAATTACTAAGTTATAAAGAGAGGGAAAGAGAAGAGAACTTCTCTTTCCTTTCCTAACCTAAGTAATTTCTAAAGTGGATTCATGTTTTAGTTTTGTTTAGTGAATGTTTTATTATACATTTTAATTAATCCTAAGTTTAGATTAACTCTAAACAAACTTATTCAAAAAGAAAGGTATTTTAAGATTAAGTAAAATAAACTAAATTCATAAAACATACATCACTTCATTTCTTTCCCAATATGTATAACATGCATATGAATGAGTCCTAAACATATCTATACATACAAATGAGAATGTTATTTTATGATGCATGCTAAGTAGTTCATTTAAGAAATTTTGAATGTTTATGATGCATGATTTTCATGAAGTAGCAAAAGGGTTTCTTATCCAATTTTCACATGCACATATAAATGTATGAAAGGCATAAGTGAGTATGAAGCCATTGTTAACCAGGGGTGTAAGGTACAAGACCAATTTAGGGCTACTTAAAGCCTTGCAACCTCGGAGTTGTCCAAATTAATATACCACTTTTCTTAAATACAAGCAGTGTATAGAAGAAATGAATGGAAAAGATAGAATGCAAAAGTTTGTGTTGGTAGATTTATTTTTGTTTATGTAATTTATATGTACAAGTATAGGTATCCTTCTTAAGTAATATCATAGGAATGAATATGAGATGGAATTAGGCAAGTGTTAGGTTCTTTTCAAATGAACTATACACTTTGCCAAATCCTATTCAAAACTATACCAAAAGAGAGGAGAAGGAAAACTATACTAAACACATCCTTATATTTTTACTCACATGCAAGCTTATAAATAAGATAAAAGTAACACACTTTCAGTTTTGATATTTATTCATATATTTTGAAAATAATTTGGACTTAATAGTGATAATAGCCACTCATATTCTTACTTTAGCCAAAACATGCAATTTGACATAAAGAAAATATTTTCATTTTAAATTTGATTTTTGAAAAGCATGAATGTATGAAATCATATGACACACACATTTAGTATGTAGGAAAGAACTAAAGTAATGAAAGCATGTAAACACATTCACCTTAATTAATTTCTAAAGGCAATCTTATGAAATTAGAAAGCTTAAAGTAAATCAAAGTTTGTTTAATGTGATTTTTATTTGATCTTGAGTTTGATTTAATTTGGAAAATGTGAGGTGAGTTTGTTGTTCCTAACCCATTCTCACATGTGTTGATATGTTTGTTCAATTTTTAGGTGATTAGATTCATTTTATATTTTGATTAGGTTAAGGTATGAATTAAACATGTTAATTACCCCTTACCTACACCATCTTAGCATAGTTAATCAAATAATTATGAGCCAATAAGATGACATAAAACCTCACAAGGAATTTAAATTTGTAATGCACTTAAGAAGGAAAAGGCCTAATGCAATTTGGCTCATGATTAATGATCAATTAAGCTTAGAGGTTTAACTTAAGTAATTTCAAAACACCTCTCAAACATATGAGTTGAATTTTGATTTCTTAATTGTACTTAGGCTCTTGTATACCTAAGTATCTACACAAGAAGAATTAAATGAGTTCTGGAAAGTTTTAGAATTTTATGAAATTAATTAAGGGGGTAATTAGTGAATTAACCCTTAATTATGGATGAATTAAGGAAGAAAAAGGGGGTTTAAGGAATAGCTTAGGGAAAATGCCCCAAAATTATTCCCTAAACCTCCTATTTATTTAAACAAATCTTAATCAACTCAATCAGAAGGCTAAACCACTAATTATAATCTTAATTAACCTTAATTATATTAAGGGAGTAATTAAGGAATGAACTAGCAATTCCCTTAATTAAGCCACCAATAAATCTCATGAAAATTAGGGGAGGTAGAAGTCATTTCTCTAATTACCCTTAAGAAGTTTGAGATTAATCAGTGGATTAATTAAGGAGTAATTAGCAAATTAACATTTTAAATAAAATCCAAATTTAGAGAAAAGAACTATTCAAAATGAATCAAAATTAATTTTAGAATATTCTATGTTCAATTATCTTTCTAATGCAATTTATTTCATATTTTTCTGATATTTCTATGTTGAGATATGAATTTTAGAAGTTTAGGTGATTAATTAGAATTAAATAAATCCTTAATTATATCATTAATCCTATGACACCACGAATGCGGCTTACGCGGCATGCGCTTTACAAGTGTCGCCTCTCGATTGGTTCTTTAAAATGTCGTGGTAACGTGGAGGTGGCTATACTTTCTCTCCGTCGTCCGATCGATTGACGGTGAGATAAAATATGGATGATAAATCATGGATATTACGCATTGCAATCTTGGTCATCCATCCAAAATTCATGGATGGATAGCCAGAGATCCATCCCTGTAATTGCCTGTGAGCCATGGAGACCGTCCATGTTTGAGGCCATGATCTTAGCTTGATTGAGCTCGGATTAGGATGGAACTCAGCCCAAACCATCAACATGCATCCTAGATCACATATAACGACTAGATTTTCATGGGGTGAAGATTTATTTCAGAAAGCTCCAAACCATATTGAATTTAGGCTAAAAAAAATGGCATACCTCATTGAAGGTGATTGCAGGCGCTCATTTCCCTTAGAGAAGCTTCTTCTAGTTGAGACAAAGCTTTGTTGAAAGTTTGAGGGGTTGAGGTTGAGTGGATCCTCCTATGGGTCACCTCCTCCTTGCCTTGAGCTTGGTCTTGATTGAATTGGATCTCCCCTTGCTTCAAGAACTTGAAAAAGAGCTTGGGAAAGCTCGATTAAGCTCACTGATGGAGTGTGCAAAGAGAATTGCACTGATTTTGAGTATGGAGTGAATTGGCTTTCCAATAGACCTCCCATGTTTCCAAACTCTGAAAACCAAGAAATAAAGTTTTCAAATCCTCTCTAAGAAGCTTGGGAAGACTCTGGTTGCTGAGTTCCACTTCAATCGATGAGGAAGTTGAATGAAATTAGGGAGTATATCTCTCCCTTTGGCAATCAGATGATCGAGCATAAGCTTGCCATTTTGATCTAATTGCCTTGATTCAAAGGGTTGTTTGAGCTATTAGGATTGTCCTTAAGTTCAATTTAGGTTAGGGAGTGGAATGGTGAACTCCCCATGTGCTCCAATTAAGTGTAAGGAAGAATCCCATGTGGCCATTTCCATGCACATGGTCAGTTTGGCCATTGGGTCAAGTTGGGCTGACCCAAACCCATTGGGTTGGGTGCACCACCCTCTCTAGTATTCACTTGATCCACTAGGAGAGTATCAAGTAGGTATGAAGAGGATTTGACCAAATTTCAAGTGGAATTGGCCAAAATTTACCCTATGGCCTAGGGGTAAAATGGTCATTTGGCTGATTTTTGAATTTGAGTATGTTTGGTATGTTGAGAAAATAGGTTTGGCCAAGTTTCATTGGATTTGGAGTTCATTTGGTATGGTTTGGCTCATGTTGACCCATTTAGGTCAAAATGGGTCAACTTCGGTCAAGTTTACCAATTGGCCAAATTGGTTCCAACCAAGGGTTGGGTCAAGTTCCTATGACCATTTGAAATGTTTTGGTGGCTTTGGTTTGATTCAATTTGGTTTAGGTTTGAATTTGGTTCATATGACTTCATTTAGGTCAAATGGGTCAAGTTGACCAATTTGACCCATTTGACCTATTTGGGTCATAGGTAGGTTTAGGTTTGGTTAGTCATATGAAGTGGATTGGTATCTTTGTTTCCAATCAATTTTGGTTAAGTTTGAATTTGGCTCAATATGACCCTTTAGGTCAAGTTGGGTTCAAGGTCAATTGGGCTATGTTAGGTCTAGTTGGCCAATTGAGGCTTTGGTCAAGTTCAATAAGTGATTTGGAATGAACTTGACCCATTGGTTTCAATAAATTTGGCTTAGATCAAGTTTTGACACATTTTGACTTTTTAAGTCAAGTTGGGTCAAGTGGCCAATTGGGCTAGGTTAGGCTCAAATGTTGATTTGGTCAAGTTCAAACATTGGTCATGAATGAACTTAGGTTAATGGTTTCAATCAATTTGTCCTATGGTAGATTTTGGCTATGTTGGGTTTCATTTTAGCTAAGTGTTGACTTGGTCAACCCTTAGGTTTGACTTGGTTTGATCCAATTTAAGTGATTGATTATCTCATGATGATTTTTGATCATGATGAGAGGCTTAGGTGAGTTTGATTCAATCCAATTTGGTTAGGATTAGAATTTGGCTCATAAGGGTACTTTAGGTCACTTTGGGTCAAGTGAGCCTAAGTGGGTCAAAGGGCTTGGTCAAAGCTTGATTTAAGCTTGATTGAACTTACATATGGACTTATGATTGAAATATAAATCCATTTGCAAGTGGTTTGAAGTCAAGTGAGTTTTGATTCATTTGACAATTTCAAGTTCAAAGGGTGAATATGAAATGAATTTTGGCTTGATTTTTGAAATGAATTTTGGTTAAGTGATTGAAGTTTGTATTTATATTGGGATTCATGATTGAAGGATTGATTGAATCATGAAGGAAAATAAAGAGTTTGGCTTGATTTGAAATTGAATTGGCTAAGTTCAAGATTTTGACTTAAAGGCTTAGTTTGGATTTTGAATGAGTTTGAGTTAGATTTTTGGAAGTGGTTTTGATTGTTTGAATTTATATTTCATTTGTATATGTGAATATAAATAAGAATATAAATGGGTTATGAGAAAATTTCATGAATTTGAATAGATTTGAACTTGACTTAGGCTAAAAGAAGAGGGAAGGACTTAGGATTTTGAATTAGAATTTGAACTTTGGATTTGGTTTGATTGATTTGAATTTATATTTTATTTATATATGTGAATATAAATGAAAATATAAATGAGTTATGTGAAAATCTCATGAGTTTGAATTGATTTGAAGATGATTTAGGCTAAGTTCTTAAGAGGGAATTAAGGACTTAAGAAGGATTTTGAATTAGGAATTTGAACTTTGGATTTGGTTTGATTGATTTGAATTTATATTTTATTTATATATGTGAATATAAATGAAAATATAAATGATTTATAAGAAAATTTCATGAATTTGAATCGATTTATATTTGATTTTGGCTAAGTTCATGAAGGGAAATCAAAGGACTTTGGCAAGATTTGGAATTTGGAATTTCAACTTGGAATTTAATCATGGATTTCAATCATGTGTTTTAATCATGTGGCATTGATTTGAGTTTAGAGAAAAATCAATTGGGCTAGAATTGATTTAGGCTTGATGTTGATTTGATTTGGAGTTTGACTTGAAGGAAGGAAGCAAGTAAAGTGGTTCAAGCTATAGGGTAGGAAAATTTTCCTAATACCCCTAAGGTATGACCTATTCCTATGGCTAACTCTTCAAAGTCTCTGGGGCTAGGTTGAGTATCTACCTAATCACTAGATGTGTCTTAAGACTAAGGAACTCTTAAAGTCTAAGATAAGTCCTATGTCTAAGATGGAGGTGTTGAGAGCTCATCCCAAAAATGAGGTAAACAAATTAGGTGTGGAACAAGCGTGTGGTGTTGAATGCAACGATCAACAACACCGAATGATCACAAGCACTAATAGAGACAATCTACTCCTAACTTGAGGTGTAGAAGGAATCCAAAACTTAATGCAATGTGGCTCTGCTTATGTCAAGGACATAAGAGAGGGAAGGAGGAATCCACTAGGGAAGCAGGTTCAAGTCATCCACAAGGGGATGTGAGTTTTGATTTGATTTGAGTCTCGTTGGGGAGAAATTTCCACTAGGGAAGAGGGTTGAATTTATTTCAATTTTTTTAGATTTAGATTTTGAGATGAACCTAGTTGGTTTATGATGGATCGCACTGAGTAGGAGCCACGGAGGCTTAGACTTAATTCAGATTTACCAATCCAAAGGAGTAGTCTACTAAACACATAGTTGGACTAGCCAACCAAAGGGATGCCTTTTGGTATGCAACAACTGTACTAGGAAGAAAGCATGTTAGACTTATATCCTCCAAAGTAGGGACCAATTGCTGGGATGATCTATTGGCAAGGCAATAGATTGAACCCAACCTAGGGCTGACTATTGAGTGAATGCCTCTGGGGGACTTAAATCAACTCAAAGATAGTCAAGATTAATTTTATTTTTTAGATTTATTTTGATAGATTCCATTGGTTTGCAATGGACCATATTGAGAAGGAGCTTATATTAGCCTTGACCTATCTTAGATTTACTGAACCAAAGGGAGTAGCTTCCCGGCCGATGGGAGAACTATCCGACCAAAGGGGTGCCTTTTAGTTTGCAACGATCAATTGAAGGGAAGAAAGCTCGGTGACTCACATATTCCACTACAAAAGACCAATAAGGTGATCGGTTGCTTTGGCCAACAAATCAAATCTGACATAAGGCTACCCATCGATTTGCAATAATCATGCTAGAAAGAATGCGTCATAGTCTTACATCTTCAAAAGCGAATGGATAACCTGGAAAAATAGATTGAACCCACTGGGGTGACTACGGAGTGAGTGCCGACCAGGGAACTTATCTCAACTCAAGTAGTTAGATAATCCTTATAGGGAGTTTCGCTGGCACTGCCCTAAAGATAGGATGCCTGCTTGGGAAAAGGGGCCTTTTGTGGGCTTGAATTCCTAATCCACAAGCGAATTAATTTTATTTATTTTGTTTAGTTTATTTATCATGGACCCTATTAGTTTATGAGGGATCAAACTGAGAAGGTGCTTATATCGAGACTATCTTGATTCTTGAACCAAGGGAGATCTGCATATCTGGAACAAATTCTCCAATGGGGGGTGATTATTAGGAAAGAGTCAATCCAAAGTAACCAGGTAGTGTCTAAATGAGGTCAAAAAGGATGTGATCCAAATAGACTGCCCACAGGGAGAGGGGCCGCTAAGGGCTTCATATAAAACTCTGAAGAAGATGACATGATTAGTCATATATCAAATAGGTATTCAATGGCCAACTCAAGGAGAAAGCACAGGGACTCACATCTGCCAAGAATGGTATATCCACCGCGTGAGTCATAGTCAGCATAACGAACATCAACCAACCTAAGGTGCCTGTCAGTTTGCAATAATTAGCCTAGGAAGAAAGCTCGGGGACTCACATCCTTCTATAGCAGAATTGATTCGGGATAGCATCTTATCTTGACTTGATAGGTCATCGAAAGGTGACTCTTGAGTGAATTCCCAGGACTTATATCAGCTCAAATGTAGTCAAGAGGAAAGGAGCCTTTGGGGAATTATCTTAAACCTCAAATACACTCGACCTAGTTAGATTATGATGATTAGTTCAAGAAGAAAGCACGGGGACTCACATCTTCTTAAACAAAATCAACACGAGGTAGCTTACTGGTTGGACAGTAAAGTTTACCATACTAATGAGGTGCTCATTGGTTTGCAATAATGATGTTTGGAAGAAAGCACATGAACTCACATCCTCCAATAAATGACCACTGGGGTGATATACTAGGAAGGTTGCATGTGGACCCGATCTAGAGTAGCTAATGAGTGAGTGCCAGAGGGGGCTTGCTCCTACATCAAAGTAGCCCGAGACAAAAGATATGTATTTATTTTTGTGCATATGTTAAAAGAGAATAGGATGCCTCTGGGGGACTCTTACACCTACCTAAAATATGCTAGGGGATTTTGATGAAGTGGTGCCACAGATGGCAACCAGGATTCCCACTAAGAAAGGATGTCGCTTGAGTTCTCTTACATCTAACTTAGTTGTGCTAATAAAAATAGGATGCCTCTCGGATTCCCTTACACCTATTCTAATAGCATCAGGAGATTGTGTTTGTGTTATGAAAGAGGGATATGATGCCACTGGGGGACTCTTACACCTACCCTAAACACGTCATGGATTCATGACAAGACAATAAACAATGCTTCGAAAGAGAAGATTTTGATGAAATGGAATCTGATTTTTGTTGATTGATAGAATTATTTTTGAACATGATTTATTTCATGGTTAATATTTCTTTAGATTGAGCCCATTAATTGGAAGCATCAGATGTTCCCTTTACAATCAATGTGCTGATAAGATTCTCCTTAGTAGGCCTTCTCTATGATACTCCCAAGTGACTTGCCTTCCATCGGGCAAATAATTTCTCTTTAGGACTAACACAAGTTATCTACAAGAAGACCTAGGGATTACTTGTTGTGAGCTTGAATCATTTTGTTACGTATTGCTCTAGGGATTCCTGGGGATAACTCCTGAGAACCTTGACTCTTCCCCATAATTTTTTCCTTATTATGCTGTAATGATCTTGCTACCCAAATGCTATCCTTAGTGATGGGAGTTGAACTTCTAAAGGTAGAACAGCTTCGGACCCATACAATAAAAAAAATGGGGTTGATTGAGTTAGAGTTTGGTATGTGGTGCGGTAGGCTCACAAGGCTTAAACCAACTGCTCGTTCCATTGTTGCTTATTATCATCGTCAAGGGTATTCTTCAATATCTAGATGAGAGTTTTAGTGAATGCTTCCTCTAAGCCGTTTGCTTTGGTGTAGTATATGGTGGAGTATCTCCAATCTATACAGTGTCTTTTGGCGAAGCTATTGATCTTGGTGCTTTTGAATGCAGTACAATTATCAGATATAATTCACTGAGGCACCTCGAATCTATATATGATATGGTTCCTGAAAAGCTGAAGCACATGCTGAGCTATGATCTCTCTGAGTGGGATTGCCTCCACTCACTTAAAAAAGTAGTCTGTGGAAGCTAAGATGAACCGATGACCCTTAAAAGAAGGAGGATCGATCAGACCCATAATGTCAATACCGCAACACTCGAATGACCATGAAGCCAATGTAGGGTGTAGAATGTTGGGTGGTTGGTGGAAGACCACACTGTGTACCTGACACTGATGGCATCTCCTAGCTATATCCATATAGTCTGTAATCATTGACGACTAGTAGTATCCTAATCTCTTGATCTTCATCTTCATCTTTGGACCGGATTGATGTGCTTCGCATAGACCTGAATGTACCTCAGTTACAATGCCACGAGCTTCATGTTTGTCTAAATAGTGTAACCACATTTGGTAAAAGGACCAGCAGTACAGGGTGCCATCAACGAGAGCATAGGAGAGAGAGCTCTCTCTTTCACGTGATGGGCTTGTGACTTTTCTTGAGGTAGTTTGCCGGTATTCAAATAGTCTATGAATGGTTGCCTCTAATCTAGCTTCTTGTCCTTATAGGCAATGACAACCTCACCTTCAATAGAAAGTCTTTCGATGAATTCAACATCAATAAATGATAGGACTTGTCTATTTTGGATCCTTATTAGAATGGTCTCATCTTCCAGACATGCCAATTCTTTGACAAGTTTAGCCAAAGCATCTACTACTGCATTCTTTGCTCAGGGAACCTTGTAGATGGTGACTTTAGGAATTTAGGCCAGCAACTTCATGGTATACTCGTGTTAATGACGAAGCTTGGGTTTGAGAATCTTGTAGGACCCGACAATCTGGTTGATGACCAACTAAGAATTCCCAAAGATGTTGATGCTCTTGACACTAATAGTGATGGCTAACTCCAGACCGGTAATCAAAGCCTCATACTCGGCTTCATTGTTGGTGTAGGGGTTGGAAAGATAGTATGAGAATCTCATCACATCACGGTATGGAGTTAGGAGAACTATTCCTACCCCTGCCTTTCCTGGAAGAGTAGATCGTGGTGCTTCCCCTTTATGAAAAGAAGCTGCACCATCAAAATATATGTCTCATCGACGGTTGTCAACCTCCCCTAAGTTCATGATTTGTTCATCGGGTCATCACTAGCGAATCACCGGGAAGTGGGTGTGGCTAAGAAATCCTAGTGCTTGTTCTTTTCTTGCGGAGATGCGATAGTGATACTATGGGAGAATCATGGACCATCATGCCAAACGTCTGAATAGCATTGGACATGTCATGAGATACTACAGTGGATTTATTCTGGAGATCAAGTTCACCTTATGAGAAAGCATCTAGTGTCGTAGCTTCTGAGAGGCATAGATCAAAGCTAGGTAATATTTCTCAATTGGTGGATAGTTTGCTTCAACAGGAATCAGACGATGGCTGAGGTAGCAAAGAGTGTTCTTCTTCCCTTCATCATTGGCTTGGGCCAACAAAGCATCGAGAGAGTCATCCAATATAACAGTGTTGAGAAGGAGTGGCCTGCCCAGGATTGGGGCTGCTAGAACTCTCAGCTTCACCAAATCCTGCTTGATATCTTTAAAGGCATGCTGACAGTTATTATCCCACTTGAACTTGGTATCCTTCTTGACAAGTGATGAGAATGTCTTGCATCTCCCCTATAGGTTGGAGATAAAGCATCTTAGATATGCTAACCATCCTTGGAAGGATCTGAGTTGAGTTAAACTCTTAGCAGGTGGCATTTCTAAGATAGCTTTGATCTTTTCTAGATCTATTTTTGTTCCCCAATGTCGGACAATAAACCCAAGGAATTTCCCTGAAGCTACTTTGAATGCACACTTTGGGGACTCACTTTAAGGTTATATTATCTTAACCGTTCAAAAATTGCTCTCAAGTCAAAGAGGTAGTCTTCCTTTTCTTTTCTCTTGACCATTAGATCATCAATGTAACACTCAACCTGATGATGGATGAGTTCGTTGAAGATCTGAGTCATGGCCCATTGATATGTAGCACCAGCATTTTTAAGGCCGGAAGGCATGACCCTATAACAGAAGATTTCGATCGGGGTTCAAAAAGCAGTGTTTCTTTCATCTTCAAGAGAATCTTGATTTGGTTGTAGCTAGATGACCCATCCATGAAAGAGAAAACTGCATGAGATGAGGCGATGTTCACCATTAGCTCTAGTATAGGAAGAGGAAACTCATCTTTAGGACATGCCTTGTTTAAGTCCCTGAAATTGACGCATATGCGAATTTGGCCATTCTTTTTCTTAACTGGGATGACACTGGCTAACCAGGTAGGATATTTTTCTTTCCTAATGAAACTAGCCTTGATCAATTTCTTGACTTTAGAAATGACTGGTTATTCAATTTCTAATCGCATGCGTCTAGGATCTTGCTTAATAGGGGTAGCGTTAGGATCTATTGCTAGCTTGTGGACTGTTACATCAGGAGATAATCCAGTCATCTCTTCATAACTCCATGTGAAGTAGTCTTTAAACTCAGTCAATAGCCTAACTAAGTCATTGGTTTCTTCTTCATTTACCAATGAACTAATGTACATCGGGCATGGATTTTCTATTGTCCTGAGGTTGATTTCTTTGAGCTTATCAATTATTGAATGGATTTCCTCTTCAAATTTTGGATGTGCATCCTTGTTTTGGAGATCGTCTGGATTATCTGAGATTTCAAAACACATATTCTCATAAGAGTTGACATTGTGTGAGAAGAACCTATCAGACTCCAAATGATTGGAAAAAAACTAAGCAGTAATCATCATCATCGACTGGACCCACTGTACGGAATCCTAGTCCTGCTCTTGATTGTGCTTCACTACCTATATTGTTCCATAACTTTTCAAAGTGCTCTGACATGTGCTTGGACCATGTATGAGGAACTAAGCCTTTCTGAATAAGATTATGAACACAAGGCAAGAAAAAGTTAAATGGTAATTCCATTAATTCTTTAAATGTATCCTCCTCAAGTTCTACATCAACTTCAGGACTTGAGGATGATGATCCCAAAAAGAATCTATTTGGCTTCATATTGCTGGATGACTTAGGGGCTTCCTTAACTACTAAACCTTCAGCTTTTTGAGATGAAAGTAAGGTTAGAGCTAAGGTTTCTAGCTGCTGCCTAATAGTCTCACATAAACCTGATTCAAATACTTTGCTTTGTCTGGAGGCCCGATCTTCATCACCGTCTGGATTGAAAGTCACCTCCAATGGAACTCGTTGAGAGGGGTTGGCTGGTATACTAATCACATTAGACTTATTCTTCATGCTGGATTCCAAGTCTATGTGAATAGTAGGGGTACTCCTATGAACTGGAACATGGCCTATATTGGTTGATGGTCAACCAGTGGGTCATCCACCTATGGAATTGCTTCTATTTCTGCCTCTACCTCTGCCTGGAGGTTGAGTCATCCTACCCACATGTCCATATGATGGAATAAACTATGGGAGGAATGTGATATGAGGATCTATTTCTTCCTCAATTCTCCTTTCTTGTTCACTTGGATTTTCATTTTTCTTTTTCCTTTTCTTTTACCTTTTCTTTTCTTCATTTTCCTTTTCTTTTGAATTTAAGTTTTGTCCAAGTTCACGAGAAAGGGTGTTTTGAGAAAGATAGTAGGTCGCAGCCTCATAAATATCAACCTAACTAACTGAAAATGGCTTTTCATCTCCATTGACACGGTATTCAATCCCATCCTTTTACTTGATGGATGGAGGAGGATGGAATTATCTTATTACATATATCCAAGGCCTACCGAGCAAAGTAGTGAATGAAATATTCAAATCAATGATGTAAAACTTGGCTTCAGTCTTCCAATCACCTATCTCCAAAGGTAACACTATGGAACCCAAAGCCCGCTCACCTTGTTCATTGAATCCTCTCAGCATCATCTGATCTCCTCAGAGTGTGGAGTTGTGTGGAGAAAAATTTCCTATTGAGGAGTTTCCTTTCAAATTTATGGTGAGAAAAGAAAGAGGGCATCTTATAAAAATTCATCTTGGTAAGATGCCACGTAGATCTGCAGATGTACTTATTCAGGTGATCAGATACATCATCAAAAAAATAGTATAATATCTCAAAAGACAGAAGACACTACCCTTTCATGGAACCAATCACCTCAATAAGGACTTCTAAGGACGACGGGTCTGCATATATACTAGAGATTCTTCCCCTACTTTACATGGAAAATAAAGTAGGGTTTATTTTAAATCGGGTTTGTTAAGTTCCCTACAGAGGCAAACCCCCATAGTTAATTACATCCTAAGGGACAGATCCTTTAGGAAAACTCTCGATTAAGTAAATGATCATTGTCTCTAAAGATTTCAACAGGGAGGGACTATCAATCGATTGGTTTATTTTAAGGATCAAATGGGATTGATCAAAAGAGGGAGTTATTATTAAAGCCAAAATGGAAAACAAGTAGATGTTCGATGCTATGAAACCTAGCGAGCATCTCAAACTATCCTAAAATTGGGCTTTACATTTTAGAAATTGATTTAGTTTATTTAAGTTATATTTTTCATTAGAATTTTAGGACTTAAGATTCTTTAACACAAGATTAAGAAAATTCCTAAGAGGTGAGGTTATCTTATGGCCACGAAGGGGGAACCTCAAAACTTAAATCTGGAGCTTGAGAGGGCAGGAAGCATAACCTAAATCTAAGGTGAAAATGGGTAATGGTTTTCCTCCATGAGAGAGGACAAACCACACACTTGAGCCGGGGTGGTCGCCAACTAACTCCTCCTATAATTTTAAATACATGTAGCAAGTCTTTATACTAATGCAAGTCCTTAAACTCACTCCCTAAAGAGACTAGATCATGTGAAGGGACATGCTTCAAATGATCTAAAATCTAATGCATTTAAAATTTTATTTTATTTTATTTTTGGATAATTATTTTGACTCGGGATAATAGGATTTTTATGACTAATGCATGAGAAATCAGATTATTGGCCAAAATCAACGAGAAGGGAGGAGGTGAGTTTCCAATACAGCTCTCACAGGTCAAGCCAAGTTGTCTGGCGAAGGTGGAAACCCTTCAATGAAGAGTGAAATAAGATGCATTTGTGCATAATATTATAAAGAAATGCTCATCCAGCTAAGGGATCACTAATTCTTTTATCTTGATTTTAAACCTAAGCTTTATGTGAGGTTATGAGTTGTAATTTTAATTAAAAATTTTAAATTGGATAAAAGATTTATTTTTCCCTAAAGAGCCTAATCTACATCCAGGCCATACATAAAGCAAGGAAGAAACTAGGAAAAGCATGCCACTTAATGCAAAAAGCTAAACAAATCATCAATTAATTTATAAAGCTAATCATAAAAAGAATAAATGGCCATTTGTGGTCGGGCACCACCGCACAAACTCAAAAAATATCAAATTGGGTAGCCGAGCTCTACCTTTATACAACTCGTATTTCAAATGAATTAAATTACAATTTAAGCAAAGAAATTCATTATTATGGGGGTCTTCAAGCTTTATTCTTCCTTCTTTCTTCTTTCTTTATTTTGTTTCCTTCTTTTGGATGGTTGGAAGGTGAATGCTCCAAGGCTTCACATGGTGCATAAAATGGGATCTTATGACCAATGTTCATCCTAATCCCCATAACAAATCATTCTAAAATCCTAATTATACAAAATTTTATATGAAAAGGGAAAGTAGAAATCTAACTAACACCTGCAAAATAAAGGTTAGTTAAATCACACCACACAAATCCCAAGCATGTATATTAGACTTATCACCCCACAGATGGGTGACTAAGTCCACCTGACTTATGGATTATGCAAAGGGGTATAAGCACCTGCAAATAAGAAGAAATTATATTTTTATTTATGATAGTGCCCCTTAAGCACAATCCTCTGCAGAAAAGAATAGTTAGACTAAGCACACCCTACCATTCATTCTATGAGCATACACTCTAACATCCAGTCTAAAATATAGATCACAAAATAAAATAAACATCAAACCATGCACCGACCTAACTTAAGGCTAGAAGTGGTGATTTAGGCTAATGTTTATACTTTGAAGGCTTGTGTGGTATGCTTAGCTTAGGACTTTGGGTTCATATTTTCTAAGTGTGAAGATCATGTTCAACTTAGAGGAGGGTTTCATTTAAGTTGTTTAAGTGTTTTGGGTTTGTTTTATTTCATGTTTTAACTTGGTTTAAGTGACACCTACAATTAATTATTAAGTTATGAAGAGAGGGAAAGGGAAGAGAACTTCTCTTTCCTTCCCTAACCTTAAGTAATTTCTAAGGTAAGCTCACATTTTACTTTCATTTAGATGAATATTTTGATTACATATTTTAATCAATCCTAAGATTAGATAAACTCTAAACCAAACCTATTCAAAAAGAAAGACATTTTAAGATTAAATAAAATGAATCAAAATTCACATAACACATATTACTTCATTTCTTTCCCAACATATATAACATGCATATGGATGGACCCTAAGCATATCTATACATACAAATGAGAGTAGTTAACACTCTTTATGATGCATGCTAAGTAATCCATTTAAGAAAATTTAGGAGTTAAACATGGATGATTTTCTTAAGTAGAAAAGGTTTTCCTTATCCAAAATTTCACATACATGCATGAAAGTAAGAAAGATATAAGTGAGTACAGTGCCATTATTAACCAGAGGTGTAGAGTACAAGACCTACTTAGGGCTATTTAAAGCCTTGCAACCTCAGGTTGTCCAGACTAATATATCACTTTCCTTAAGTACAAGCATGCATATAAAAGAAATGAAATAGAAAATGAATATGCAAAAGTTGCTTAATGAATTTGTTTTGGTTATGCAATTTATTCATGCAAGTGTAGACAATCCTTCTTAGATGATATCATAGGGATGAATAGGGTATATAATTAAGTAAGTGTTGGGTTCTTTTCAAATGAACCTTACATCTTACCAACTCCTATTCAAAACTATGCTAACATAAGAAAGAAAGAAATGCTACACTAAACATGACTTTATAATCTATCGCATGCAAGCTTATAATTAAGATATTAATAGCACACTTTCAAATTTGATATTTCATTTATAAGTTTTGAAAATATTTAGTAATGATAATAGCTACTCATATTTTACTTTAGCCAACACATGCACATTTGACATAAAGTAAACAATTTTTTATTTTTAAAATTTGAAACATGAAACTATGAATGCATGAATCACATGACATACAACTTAACTTGTTGGGGCAGATTCAAAGTAATGAAAGCATGTAAACAAACTCACTTTACTTAAATCCTAAAGACATTCTTAAGGAATAAGAAAATTTATAATAAATCAAAGTGAGTTTCAAAATGATTTTTGTTTAGTTTGAAATTTGATTTAATTTTGAAAAGGTGAGATAAGTTTGCTATTCCTAACCAATTCTCACATGTGTTTTGTATTTTTTGTTTAATTTTTAGATAATTAAATCCATTTTTAAGCAATGATTAGGCTAAGGCATGAATTAAGTGGCTTAACTAACCCTTACCTACACCACCTTAGAAAAATTAACCAAGTAATTTTGAGCTAATGAGATGATATAAAACCTACAAGGTATTTAAATTTGTAATGCACCTAATCATGAAAATGTCTAATACAATTTGGCTCACAATTAAAAGTTAATTAAGCTAAGGGGTTTTAGCTTAAGTACTTTTAAAATACCCTTTCATAATATCAAAGGGGTTTTAATTTTCTTAATTGAACTTAGGCTATCAAATACCTAAACATCTACCCAAGGTAGATTAATTAAGTTTTGAAACTTTTTAGAATTTTTGAAAATTGATTAAGGGGATAATTAATGAGTTAATCTTTAATTAAGAGGGGATTAAGGAGAGAAAAGGGGGTTTAGGTAATAGCTTAGGGGAAATGCCCCAAAATGATTCCATAAATCCCCTACTCATTGGATTTGACCTTAATCAAACCTAATCATAGGGTAAATCCACTAATCACATCTTAATTACCCTTAATTACATGAAGGGGTAATTAGGGAATGAAATAACAATTTTCTCAATAAGCTTTCAATAAATCTCAAAAAAATGAGGGGAGATAGAGGTCAAACCCTAAAATGAACCTTAGAAATTTGAGATTAATTGATGACCTAATTATAGGATAATTAGATAATTAAAATTCTCAAAGAAACCCAAATTCAGAGAAAAGGGTAATTCAAAATCTATTAAAATATTTTAAAAATATTCTAGATGAAATTATCTTTCCATAGCATTTTTCCTTATATTTATCTGATTTTTTATGAAGTGTTATGAATTTTAGAAGTTATAGTGATTACTTAAGAATTAATTAGGTAAATAATTAATCTCCACTTAATCTCAGCTCATGGCGTGACGCATGGTGGCGACGGTCAGTGCGCTTTACATGTGTCACGCTGTGAGGGTGTGACTTAAACGTCACATCCCAAATGGCGACGGCGATGCATGCGCTAATATCCTCGGTCGCCTGATCAAAGATCGGATGGCTAAAGATTTTCCCATGGTTTAAAATAGATAAAGGATTTACTAAAATTGCAAAATAATCTTAGCCGTCCATCTAAAATGCATGGATAGATTGCTGAGATGGCCAAGTTCTTCCCTGAGGATTAGTATGAATCATCCATGATCCAAGGGGAGGTTCGAGCCCGATCTAGCATAGAATCACACAAGACTCAACCCACACCATCTAGAGGAATATAGCGGCCAATCCAATGGTGGATTTCACATACCATGAATTTTTCTTTCACAAAGGACCAACACCTATCAAGTTAAGTGCTCGAAAAATTACATACCTGTGGAGGTGATCATACTTCGAGCTCGATGAGATAGCTTGCAGTGGAGGCAGGCGTGAGTCACTATAGCATCCAAGAGGGGGAGGGGGGGGGGGAGTTGAATTAGGCGATATTAAAAATTTTAAAACTTAAATATTAAATTTTAAGTTTTAGTAGAAAATTAATTTTAGATTTTATAATGACAAGATAAAATTCTTAATGCGAAAAAAAAGGGGTAAAAGAGAGATAATAAACACACAATTTTTTACATTGATTGGCCAAACCAAATCGACTTTCGTCCGCTAGCCATCCATGGCTAGAATCCACTAAATAAAAATAGCTTACAAATAATACTCTCTATACAGTGAGTACAACCTACAATAATATGTACTCTCTACAAAGGTGAGTAGAACCCCAATATAAGTTTTACAGCACAAAAAGAAAAAAAATACAAAATAATAAGTTTTGATAAAATAAATCTCTCACAAATATACCAAGCTATCCAATTCAAAAAATGATCTCACAACTTACAAATGATCACTTAAAAAAATTTTGGCAAGATAAAATGCTCACTTAGTATTGAGAAGAAATAATAAAATAAATATCTTAAAGTGATCTTACTAAGATGTTTATGTTATTACAATTTTATAGACTAATATAAAAATTCAAAATAATTCACAATATTCTTTTGCACAATAAAATAAATTTTTTTTGCAAGGAATAATTTGTTTTATTTTAACCAAAATATTCTTTCAATTAAAGCTAATGATCACTTAAATAAAATGAGTATATGATAGAACTAAGTAGACTAGTAAGTTTTTAATTAAAAAGAGAGATCTAGCAAATATGAAAATAATTTCAGCATGATAATTTTATTTAAAATGCTTAAAATATACTTCTAAAATAGATCTGAGAATAAATGATCTTTCAAAATGAGGTTAATGAATAAATATTTCAAGAAACCAAAAGAAATTTGTAGGAAGTTAAAAATTTTAACAAGGTGAAATAGATCCTACAAACTATCATAAGAGTTTTTCACAAAATGATGATTGAGAAACTTTGGTGTGAGAAACAATGTCCAAAGACTAATCCACCAAAAAATATATATTGGAAAGAATAAATAGATGGTGAAAATAGCATGAACAACTAAAAAGGATTAAGATTAAGAAAACAAACTCAAGTAATTTGAGAAAGCTTGCTTAGTTGAAGATGTTGAAGCTTCCAAACCAAGGATTTGATCTTGCAATATTTGGAGAACACTTGGAAGGAAAATCTAAGAAATTTTCTCTTAGATTTCTTGGAGGATTTTGAATTTTGAATGAGGAATACTTTCATGAAGAAGAGGCTATTTATAGCAATAAGGTAATTTTGAATTATTTCAAAAAATATATTATTCTAACCTCATGCTATCATGTGATAATTTAATATTCAATAAAAATATAATTTATATTAAATAAATATTAAATTAAAATAGCCAAAATTTGGCTATTGACATGGGCAAGTAAAAAATAATCAAATATGAATCTTAATATATTCAAAGCATGTAGCATGCATTCATAATTAAAATCAGCTAATATTTGAAAAGTCATAATAAATTCAATTTTAATCAAACGTGGGTCATGTGACTTATCAAATTAAAGAAAAAAAAATCCAAGGAATCCATTAGAGATGAAATCAGATATAAATTCCTTGATTATAAAATGACTTTAGCTAAAATATAAAATTTCATATATTTTTGTTAATTTTGACATGTGACATTTAAATATTATGATATAATTTATATATAATCATACATATGTTAGTTATCATATAACCATCAAATTAAATTAAAATATTTAATTATATTAAAAAATAATTACACTTAATAGTCATTATCATTTATTATTTCGACAATTCAAATGCTATGTATGAAACATATAATTGAATGTTAAATAGATAGAGATTTATATAAATTAACCTCATTAAAATAATATGTTAAGTTGTGAGCAAATTAATTCATGCCAATGAATAAATGCATATAACTTAAAATATTATATTTTGAGCTTCACAGTATCCAATTTGATCTATCTTTCATTCTTTCTCCTCTTTTAATTTCTCAAACATATTATGAGATGTATTAGATATGTAATTAGCAATTGATATATCGAAACACATAAAATATTCATTAGAACATCCAAACATTTGTTTATCATCAAAATTGATCGGATTGAACATGAGGCTCATTAAGCCAACAATCTCTCCCTTTTTGATGATGACAAACTAATGTTGGGTATTGATTTTGATGAAGGTGCAAATTGACCTTTCATCATAGTTTTTGAAAAAAATTCTCTTTTAAAAAAATTTATGCACAAGAGATGAATAATGTTGCTCCCCCTAAATGTATGCATAAAATAGACTTAATACTAACCAACATTTTACTCTTCTCCCCCTTTTGATAACATCAAAAGTGAGAACAACTACATACAATTTTAAATATTAGGTTCTAACATTCCAAGAGGCATCTTAAAGTACAAAAATGTTCTTGGTAAGGGTTTTGTAAAATATCTAATTTGTATATCGTACTAATGAAATTAATATTAACATGACCTTTCAAACATGATCCCTAATAAAATGATGTATTTTTATATGCTTGGTTGTGAGTCTTTGGATATGATTTTTAGTCAAAACTAATATCTTGTCATTTAGAATGTGATCTTGCTTAATACCAAAATCTTCTTATTGTTGCTTTAACCAAAGGCGAATACAACTACCACCAACTATGTACTTTCGACTCGATGGATAAAGCTACAATTTTATTTCTAGATGACAAGACACAAGTGATGATCCTAAAAAATGACATGTGCTAGATGTGCTTTTTTCTATCTACTTTGCATCTACAAAATTAGCATCGAATAAGCAACCAAATCACATGATAAAGAATTTTAGGATACCATAAACTTAACTTTAGTAGTTATCAAATGCGAAGATACGCTTGCTATTAAATGAGATTCTTTTGGGTTGGCTTGAAAATGAGCACACAAACAAACAATAAACATAATATCAGGCTTACTAGCAATAAGGTATAAAAGTGAACCTATCATACTCCTATAAAGTTTTTGATCAACAGATTTTCCTAATTCATCTAAATCCAATTTTGTAGATGGGCTCATAGGAGTTTTACTATATTTAAATCTTTTCATGTCAAACCTCTTAAGGAATTCATTTGTATACTTGGTTTGACAGATGAATGTGCCATTTTCTTGTTGCTTCACTTGAAGATCTAAGAAAAAATTAAGTTCTCCCATCATACTCATTTCAAACTCTTTAGACATCAATGATGAGAACTCATGGCATAAAGATTCATTTGTACTTCCAAATAATATATCATCTACATACACTTGTACCATAATCAAATCATCATCTTTGCTCTTAAGGAATAAGGTGGTATCTGCTCTACCCTTTCTAAATCCATGATCTATCAAAAGTTACTTAAACTATCATACCAAGCGAGCTTATTTTAAACCATATAAGGCTTTCTTTATTTTATACACATGATTTGGACAATCCATCAAATCTAGGTGGTTGCTCTACAAATACATTTTGGTCAATAAATCCATTCAAAAATGCACTTTTGACATCCATTTGAAAAAGTTCAAAATTTCTAAAACAAGCATAAGTAAGTAGTAATCTGATAGCTTCTAGTCTTGCTACAAGTGCCAAAGATTCTTCAAAATCTATACCTTCAACTTGTGTGTACCCTTGTACAACTAACCTAGCTTTATTTCTAATAATACAACTTGAATCATCTAGCTTATTCCTAAAGACCCATTTTGTTCCAATAACATTTTGATCTTAGGGTCTTGGGACTAATTCCCAAACATCATTTCTTACAAATTGATTCAACTCCTCTTCCATAGCAATAATCCAAAAATTATCATTTAATGCTTCTTCTAAATTTTTAGGTTCAACCTCATATAAAAATATTGAATGATCTACAACCTCTACTATGTCTTACGGTCATAACTCCTTTTGAAGGATCTCCATAATTAGTTCCTTTGGATGATTTTATTATATTTCCATTCTTTAGGCAATGAATCATCCACATTATCTTCTAAATATATTTTCTTAAAATTATCAATCTCTTAATCAATCACTTCATTTCTAATAGGATCAATTAAATTTTCATCAAAAATAGCATGCATTGATTCTTCTACAATCATTTTTCTCTTATTGAAAACTCTATAAGCTCTACTAGAAAGAGAGTATCCTATGAAAATATCATCATCTAATTTGCAATCAAACTTACTTAAATGATCTTTTCCATTATTCAAAATAAAGTATTTACATCCAAATACATGAAAGTGTTCAATCTTAGGCTTCTTTCCAAAAAATAATTCATAGGGTGTCTTCTTCAAAATTGGTCTAAAATAAATCATATTCATCACATAACATGCGTATTTCGCTTACCAAAAATATTTTGGCAATTTATACTCATCAAGCATAGATCTACTTAATTCAATTAATATTCTATTTTTTTCTAGCACTACTCCATTTTGTTGGGGAGTTCTAGGTGTAGAAAAATTATGTCTAATCCCATGTTCATCACAATAATCCTCAAATAATTTATTTTCAAATTTGCCACCATGATCAGTTTGAACCTTATTAATCAAAAGGCCTTGTTCTCTTTGAATATATTTAGAAAACTTTCTAAATTCACGAAAAAAATCATCCTTGTAAGTTACAAATAAAACCCAAGTATATCTAGAGAAATCATCAACAATCACAAAACCATTTTTTTTTCCACAGCTAAGGTGCTAATAGGACCAAATAAATCCATGTGCAATAATTCTAGAGGTCTAAAAGTAGAAACAATTTTTTTTTACTTTTAAATGAGCTTCTAGAATGCTTACCATGAATACATGCATCACAAATATAGTTTGAATAAAAATTTAATTTAGGCAATCCAACTATTAAATCAAGTTTGGCAATTTAATTTAGTGTGTGCATGTTAATATGACATAGTCTCCTATGCCATAACCATATATCATTATGAGTGCTTTTAAAACAAAGTAAATTCAAATTCACATCATGAAAGCTATCTAAATCAATGACATAAATATTTTTTATTTTCCTACTAACAATATTTTCATTATTTTTTATAATGCAATATGATGCATGGAATACTACATCCAAACCTTTATCACATAATTGACTAATATAAATTAAATTATGTTTTAATCCTTCTACTAGAAAAAAATTATCTAAAGTGATAGAATTCTTACAAATAGAACCAATGCCAATGATCTTTCCCTTCACATTATCTCCATATGTAACAAATCCTCCATCACTTGATTTTAAAGTTGTGAATTTATCTTTATCTCCCGTCATATGTCTTGAACATCCATTATCCAAGTATCACATGCCTTCTTTGATTTTGCTTTGAAGGCATTCCTACAAAAGAAACTCATATGCTAAGTTTTGGAACCCAAACATGTTTGGGTCCACATTCAATATTTGAAGCAAGATATCTAGCATGCATGATTTGTGTAGTGCTTGTACCTTTTGGTACCCATACATAAGATGATTTCTTAGTATTTTGTAATTTTCGTACATAACAATCAAATGAAATATGCCCTTTTCTATCACAATAGGACCAAACATTAGTGTTTGCATATGACTTACGATAATTATAAGGTATATAGGATGTGTATGATGCAAATAATTTTTATTAAATGTTTTTCTTGATGAAGTATTATAATGAACTTGTGATTTCAAACATAATTCTAATCTTGCTTTTAACAAGATATTCTCTCTTTCAAGTTTACATATAAGTAAGGAACAATTTAATAAAAATGTATTTTTTTACTTTTTAAATTGTCACATTCATTTTTTAAATCACAAAAATGCATATCTAAATTTTTATGTTCTTTTTCTAAGGTTTTGTATTTTCTTTTTAATTTTTTATATTCAATAACTAAATCATTAAAAGCATCATCTAATTCATCATAAGATATATCATTACATACCTCTTGAGAATCTAAGTCAGATTCTCCATTTGCCATAAGACATGTTGACCTCTTCATCTGACAAGCAAGTACTTGATTCATTTGAATCTCGATTGGCCCATAAAGCCATCTTCTTCTTCTTATGGTACTTTTTCTCCTTCATATTTTTTCTTCTTTTTACATCAATCTCTTTCTTCTTTGATTCAGCAAGTTCTGGACAATCACCTCTTATGTGCCCAAGCATTTTACAATGGTAGCAAATTATCCCTTCACCTGTAGGAAATTTTTTAGTTTAAAATTTATAGTTTTTAGAAATTTTATACCTTTGATTCTTCTTCCTTAGCAAGTTCTCAAGCCTTTTGGATAGCATGACCACCTCATCACTATCACCATCCGAGCTTGAGATGTTATGCTCATCACTATCATCAACTTATAATGCAATGGCTTTTCCTTTCTCCTTCTCCCTTTTTTACTGAGTTATCCATCTTATCCCTTTGAGCAATAACCTTCATGTCTATAAAAAAAAGCTAATCAAGTGGATAAGTAGATAATTCCTTAACTTCACTAATAACACTTTAGCTTCCCATTCTTTTGGAAGACATCTAAGAATCTTATAGACTAAGTCTTGATTCTATATGTTTTCAAGAGAATACAATGTAATTATTATTTTATGAATCTAGTATACATATAAATAGATTCAAAAGGAGACATATGAAATAACTCATATTCATGAACAAGTCTATTTATGTGAGCATCTTTAACTTCAGTAGTTCCTTCATAAGTTATAATGAGTTTATCCCATATTTCTTTTGCTTTACTTAACATAGAAATTTTCATGTAATCGTTAAGTAATAAAGCACAAGGTAAAGCATTACAAGCCCTAGCATTTAATTCATCAAGTTCTCTCTTTCCTCAGGTTTTCCTACTTTAATGCCATTTACTTCTCTTGTGGGTGTATGATATTGATGAGTCAATATAAACCACATGTGCATCTTGACCTCTTAAAATGTACTAATTCTATTTTTCTAATAATCAAATGGTACACTATCTAAAGTGGAGGTCTATGAGTGGATTGCCACGGTAGTGAACCCTTTGGGAAACCTTGTGCCATAGTGAAAAGATCTACTCTTGGATGTTAAGCCAATAAAGAGCCTAGGCTCTAATACCAATTATGAGTCATTATAACTAAGATTGAATAGGCGATATTAAAATTTTAAAACATAAATCTTAAATTTTAAGTTTTAGTAGAAAATTGATGTTACGTATTGCTTGTGGATAAAATTCTTAATCAAAAATATCTGATTAAAGAGTAAGAGAGATAATAGACACACAATTTTACGTGGTTGACCCCAAAATGACTACGTCCTAGCCACCCTATAGGAATCCACTAAATGCAAAAATAGCTTATAGTACTCTCTTATAGCGAGTACAACCCTACAATATGTACTCTCCTACTGGGGTGAGTACAACCCCGATATAAATTTTAAGCATAAAGAAAAAAAATACAAAAATAATAAGTTTTGATAAAATAAATCTCTCACAAATATACCAAGCTATCCAATTCAAAAAATGATCTCACAACTTACAAATGGCCACTTAAAAAATTTTGCCAATATAAAATGCTCACTTAATATTGATAAGAAATAATAAAATAATTATCTTAAAGTGATCTTACTAAGATGTTTATGTTATTATAATTTATAGACTAATATAAAAATTATTTCAAAATAAATTCACAATATTCTTTTGCACAATAAAATAAATTTCAGCAAGGAATAATTTGTTTTATTTTAACCAAAAATGTTCTTTCAATTAAAGCTAATGATCATAAAATACTTAAATAAAATGAGTATATGATAGATCTAAGAAGGTTAGTAAGCTTTTAATTAAAAAGAGAGATATATCAAATATGAAAAATAATTTCAGCATAATAATTTTATTTAAAATTATTAAAATATACTTCTAAAATAGATCTAAGAATAAATGATATTTCAAAATGAGATTAATGAAGAAATATTTCAAGAAACCAAAAGAAATTTATAGGAAGTTAAAAATTTCAACAAGTTGAAATAGATCCTACTAACTATCACAAGAGTTTTACACAAAATGATGATTGAGAAACTTTGATGGGAAAAATAATGTCCAAAGACTAATCCACCAAAAATATAAATCGAAAGAATAAATAGAGCATGAACAACTAAAAAGGATTAAGATTAAGAAAACAAACTCAAGTAATTTGAGAAAGGTTGCTTAGTTGAAGATGTCGAAGCTTCCAAACCAAGGATTTAATCTTGCAATATTTGGAGAACACTTGGAAGGAAAATCTAAGAAATTTTCTCTTAGATTTGCTGGAGGGATTTTGAATTTTGAATGAGGAATGCTTTCATAAAGAGAATGAGGGCTATTTATAGGCAAGACGGTCATTTTGAATTATTTCAAAAAAAAATATTATTCTAACCTCATGCTATCATGTGATAATTTAATATTCAATAAAAATATAATTTATATTAAATAAATATTAAATTGAAATAGCCAAAATTTGACTATTCACATGGGCAAGTAAAAATAATCAAATATGGCTCTTAATATATTCAAAGCATGCATTCATTATTAAAATCAGCTAATGTTTGAAAAGTCATAATAAATTCAATTTTAATCAAATGTGGGTCATGTGACCTATCAAATTAAAGGAAAAAAAAAATCCAAGGAATCCATTGGAGATGAAATCCGATATAAATTCCTTGATTATAAAATGACTTTCGCTAAATTATAAAATTTCATATATTTTTGTTAATTTTGACATGTGAAATTTAAATATTATGGTATAATTTATATATAATCATACATATGTTAGTTATCATATAACCATCAAATTAAATTAAAATATTTAATTATATTAAGTAAATAAAATAATTACACTTAATAGTCATTATCATTTATTATTTTGATAATTCAAATGCTATGTATGAAACATATAATTGATTGTTAATTCGATAGAGATTTATATAAATTAACCTCATTAAGGTAATATGTTAAGTTGTGAGCAAATTGATTCATGCCAATGAATAAATGCATATAACTTAAAATATTATATTTTGAGCTTCACATTATCCAATTTGATCTATCTTTCATTCTTCTCCTCTTGCAATTTCCTCAAACATATTATGAGATGTATTAGATATGTAATTAGCATATATCTGAAACACATAAAAACATTCATTAGAACATCCAAACATTCATTTGTTATCATCAAAATTGATCGGATTGAACATGAGGCTCATTAAGCCAACATAAGCCCTATTGAAAGTTTCAAGCCTTGGGGTTGAGTAGGACTCCCTATGGACCAACACCACTTGCTCCCCTTTGCAGCTTTGATCCAATTCACCTCCTCCTTGCTGCGGGAACTTCAATCAAAGCTTGGGCAAGTTCGACTTGACCCTCTGATGCAGTGTGCAAGAGGAATTGGATTAAGATCAAGTGTAGATGAAGTTAGCAAATAGATTGAGCTCCCTTATTTTGCACTATGCAAAATCAAGAATTAAAATCCTATCTAAGAAGCTTAAGAAGGCTCTGAGGTGATTTCTAAGGATTCCTAGGCTCCAATCGACAGTGTGTGTAGTGAATTTTCATTAAATTAGGGGGAGTATATCTCCCCCTATGGAAATCGGATGGTTGAGCATAAGCTTGCCATTTTGATCCAATTTACTAGATTGGAGAGGTTGTTTTGATGGTTTTGAGTGTGCACATGGTCGGTTTGATCCCTTGAGTGGATTGCCAACTTCCCATGTGCTAAAATTGAGCTTAGGAGGGATTTTGAAAATTGAATTGTAGGCTATATGGTCGGTTTAGTCTATGGGTCAAATGGGCTGACCTAAACCCATTGGGTTGGGTGCACCACTCATCACTAAGTCCCCTTGAGATTTTAAGAGAGCCTCAAGTGATTGTGAAGAGGGTATGACTAAAATACCCCTGAGTTAGGCCAAAATTTGTTCTATGGCCTAGGGGTAAAATGGCCATATTGCTATTTTTTCACTTTGGGTATGTTTGGTATGTTGCAAAAATAGGTTTGGCCAAGTTTCATTGGATTTGGAATCCATTTGATAGGGTTTGGCTCATGTTGACCCATTTACGTCAAAAATGGATCAACTTCAGTCAAGTTGACCAATTGGTCAAATTGGGTCAAACCAAGGGTTGGCTCAAGTTCATATGAGCATTTGAAATATTTTGGTGGCTTTGGTTTGGTTCAATGGGGTATATATTTGGTTTTGGCTCATATGACTTCATTTAGGTCAAATGGGTCAACTTGACCTATTTGACCCATTTGACCTATTTGAGGTAGGTAAAGGGTAGGTTTATGTTTATATGGAATGGATCTTGGTATCTTTGTTTCTAATTAATAGGTTCAATTTTGTCTCAACATGACCCCTTTAGTCATGTGTTGGGTATAAGGTCAATTTGGTTGGGTCTTTACAGAGGCTTTGGTCAAGTTCCACAAGTGATTTGGGATGGACTTGACCCATTGTTCAACCTTAGTCAAAATGGGTCAACTTAATCAATGGGGACAATTGGGCTAGGTTAGGCTCAAATGTTGGCTTGGTCAGGTTCAAATATAGGTCATGAGTGAACTTAGATCAAAGGTTTCAATCAATTTGGCCTAGGTAGATTTTGGCTATGTTAGGTTTCATTTTAGGTTAAGTGTTGACTTGGTCAACCTTTAGGTTTGAATTGGTTTGACCCAATTGGATTGATTGATCATCCCATGGTGATTGTTGATCATGATGAGAGGCAAGTATGAGTTTGGTTCAATCTAATTTGGTTAGGATCAAAAGTTGGCTCATAAGGGTGCTTTAGGTCACTTTGGGTCAAGTGAGCCTAAGTGTGTCAAATGGCTTGGTCAAAGCTTGATTTAAGTTGATTGATCTTGTATATGGACTTATGATTGAAATATAAATCCATTTATAAGAGGTTTGAAGTCAAATGTATTTTGATCCATTTGAAAATTTCATATTCAAAGGAAGAATATGAAGGGGTCTTGGGTTTGATTTTTGATTTGGGTTTTGATTATTTGATTGAAGTTTGGATTTATTTATGAGCTCATGATTGTAGGTTTGATTGAACCATGAGAGAAAAATCAAGGATTTGGCTTGATTTGAAAGTGATTTGGCCAAGTTCAAGATTTTGGCTTGAAAGGCTTAGATTTGATTTTGAGTGGATTTGAGTTTGATTTTTTGAATTTGTTTTGATTGTTTGAATTTATATTTCATTTATATATGTGAATATAAATGAAGATATAAATTTATGAGAAAATTTCAATAATTTGAATGAGTTTAATCATGATTTAAGTTAAATCCATTAAAGGGAATTTGAAGGATTTAAGAGAGTTTTAATTTAAAATTTAATTTTTGGATTGGATTGAATTGATTTATCTTTATACTTCATTTATATATGAAAATATAAATGAGAATATAAATTGATTTTGAGAAAATCCCATGAGTTTAAAATGGTTTGATCAAAGTTTAAGTTAAATCCCTTAATGGAAAATTAAGAGATTTAAGGGAATTTCAAGGAGTTTAAATTTGAAATTTAGTTATTGAGTTGGATTTAATTGATTTATATTTATATTTCATTTATATATGAGAATATAAATAAGTTTGAGAAAATCCCATGAGTTTGAAGTGATTTGATCACGATTTTAGAGTTGATTTTGGCTAAGTCCTTTAATGGAAAATTAAAGGGACTTAAGAAAATTTTATGAATTGATTTGGAGTTTTGAATTTGATTTGATGAGTTTGAATTTATATTTCATTAATAAATGTGAATATAAATGAGAATATAAATTGATTATGAGAAATTCTCAAAGATTTGAATAGGTTTGAGTTGCAAGTTTGGCTAAGTCCTTAAGAAAGGGTTAAGGACTTAGAAAATTTGAACTTAGAAATTTTTGATGGATTTTGATCATGGGTTTCAATCATATGGAGTTAAATCATGGAATTGAATTGAGTTTGGAGAAAATCAAATAGAATTGATTTGGAGTTTGACTTGGAAGAAGGAAAGTGAAGAAAGGTTTAAGCTAATGGTAGGAAGTTTTCTTAACACCCCTAAGGCATGACCTATTCCTATGGCTAACTCTTTTAAGTCTTCTAGGGCTAGGTTGGAGTATCCACCTAATCACTAGATGCATCCTAAGACTAAAGAACTCTTAAAGTCTAAGAGAAGTCCTATATCTAGGATGGAGGTGTTGAGAGCTCATCCTAAAAATGAGGTTAATGAGGAAGGTGGTGACCCACCGTGAACACAAGACATATTGTTGACCGAAATGATCAACAACACTGAAAGATCACAAGCACTAACATAAACTATCTATTCCTATCCCAAGGAAAGGAAAGAATTTAGAGCTTAGTGCAATGTGGCTCTACTTATGTCCAAGATATAAGAGAGAGGGAAGAAATCCACTAAGGGATAAAGTGTGAACCTTCCCCTAGGGAAGCAGGTTCAAGTCATCCACAAGGGGATGAATGGTTTGATTTGATTTGAATCTCACTAAGGAGAGAAAGATTTAATTTGTTCCTTTAGGGAAGAGGATTGAATTTGTTTCAAATTTTGTTTGTTTGAATTTTTAGGATGAACCCTGATGGTTTGCAATGGGTTGTACTAAGTAGAAGCCATGGAGGATAAGACCTAACTCAGATTTACGAATCCAAAGTGGTAGTCTACTAAACACATAGTAAAACTAGCCAACCAAAGGGAAAATACCTTTCAGTATGCAGTAGCTGTACTAGAAAGAAAGTGTAGTAGACTTACATCCTCCAAGTAAGGACCAGTTGCTGGGGTAATCTATTGGGAAGGCAACTGATTGAACCTAACCTAGGGCTGGCTATTGAGTGAATGCCACTAGGGGACTTAGATCAACTCAAAGATAGTCAAGATTGATTTCATTTTTTAGATTTATTTATTTTGATTATGATGGATGCATTAGGTTTGCGATGAACTGCATTGAGTAGAAGCCATGGAGGCCTAGACCTAACTCAGATTTACCAATTTAAAGGGCATAGTCTACCAACCACAAGGTAGGACTATCCAACTAAGGAGAAATGCCTTTTGGTACACAATGGTCAAGTCTTAAGAAGAAGGCACTGGGACTCACATCTTCTATAGACAAGAAACAACTGGGGTGATCAGTTGACTTGGGCAACAAATCGAACCCGATCTAGGGCTGACTATTGAGTGAATGCCACTCGGGGACTTAAATCAGCTCAAGAATAGTCAAGATTAATTTCATTTTTAGATTTGTTTGAATGGATTCCTTCAATTTATGATGGATCACACTGAGAAGGAGCTTGTAGAAGCCTAGACCTATCTCAAATTTATTGAACCAAAGGGAGTAGCTTTCTGGCCGATGGGAGAACTATCCAACCAAAGGAGTGCCTTTCAGTTTGTAATGATCAATTGAATGGAAGAAAGCTTGGGGACTCACATCTTCCACTAGAAAAGAATGTTAGGGTGATCGGTTGGTTTGGGCAACAAATCGAACCCGACCTAGGGCTGCCCGTCGATTTGCAAAAATCATGCTAGAAAGAATGCATCATAGTCTTACATCTTCCAAAGCAAAATGACCCGTGGTACCGCTAGATTGAAATTGACCTAAGCTAACTGAGTGAGTACCATGTGATTTATCTCAACTTAGGTAGTCAGGCAATTCCTATAGGGAGTTTTGCTAACACTGCCCTAAAGATAGGGTGCCTGCTTGGGAGAAGAGACCTTTGGGGGCTTAAATCCTAATCCGTAAGAGAATTAATTTTGTTTGTTTATTTTATTTTATTTTAGTTTATTTTATCATAGACCCTGTTAGTTTGTGAGGGATCAAAGTGAGAAGGACCTTATATCAGCCTAGACCTATCTCAAATTTATTAAACTAAGGGAGAATCCGCGCATCCGCTGAATAGATTTTTCAATCACAAGGGTGGATACTAGGAAAGGGGAACTGTCTAATATAGAAGTAACCTGTGTAGTGTCAAAATAGGGTCGCAAAAAGGCCTGATCCAAATAGAATGCCCACTGGGGATGGGGCCAATAAGAGCTTAATCCAACACCCTGGAGAAAATGACATGGTTAGTCATAAATTCAATAGGTATTCGGTGTCCAACTCAAGGACAAAGTGCGGGGACTCATATTTTCCAAGAGTGGTGTACTCACCGTGAGTCACTGTTAGCATAGAGAACATCAACCAACCTAAGGTGCCTGTCAGTTTACAATAATCAGCCTAGGAAGAAAGCTCGGGGAATTATATCCTCTTATAACAGAACTAACAGTTAGGATAGTTTATCTTTAGCTCAATAGGTGCTATCCGACCTAGGGTGACTACTGAGTGAATGCCACTGGGGGATGTAGATCAGCTCAAAAGTAGTCAAGAAGAAAGGAGCCTCTAGGGGACTTATCCTAAACCTCAAATATACTCAACCTAGTTAGAACATGATGGCTAGTTCAAGAAGAAAGTAAGAGGACTCACATCTTCTTAAATGAAGTCAATCATGAGGTAGCTTACTAGCTGGGCAGTGAAGCAAACCATACTAATAAGGCACCCTTAGTTTACAATGATCAAGTTAGGAAGAAAGCGCGGGGACTCACATCCTCCAAATAAGTGCTAGGGTGACATACTAGCAAGGTAGCATGTAGACCCGACCTAGAGCAGCTAATAAGTGAGTGCCACAGGGGGCTTGCTCCCACATCAAATAGCCCGAGATAAAAGATTTGTGTTTATTATTGTGCATGTGCTAAAAGGAATAGGATGCCTCTGGGAGACTCTTACACCTAACTTAGAACACAGTGGGGAATTATTAAATGATATCCCAATAAGAATGTTGCTCATTAAGAAAGGATGCTTGCCTCTTCTCTTACATCTTAAAAGCATTGGGTGATTGTGTTTGTGAGGATAGGATGCTGGGACTCTTACACCTATTGATTGATTAAGACATGCACTTTGAAAGAAGAGAAGATTTGATGAATGGATTTTTGATCTTTTATTAATGAATATTTTTCAAACAAGTTTTATTTCATTGGTGATAGAGCCCATTAATTGGAAGCAACAATAATTCCTCCTCTATGACATATGGGGTCTTACTGCAGGGTTCAAACTTGTCTCCCATCTTTCGATGGGCAACAATTGGTCTCCTTAAGACTAACACAAGTTCTCCTGCTCGAAAAGACCTAGGGTGGACCATCTTGTTGTGAGCTTGAATCATTTTGGCCTTGTACAACTTGAGGTTCTGGCACGCCCGTAGGTGACTTTCCACCAAATCTTCGAGCTCTTCTAACCATAACTTTGCATTCTTTTTGTAGTGATCTTGTTACCCAATGCTATCCTTAGTGAAGGGAATTGAACTTCTAAAGGAAGAACGGGTTCAGAACCATATACTAAGGAAAATGGGATAAATTGAGTTGGAGTCTAGTATGTGGTGCAGTAGGCCCACAAAGCTTCAACCAACTGCTCATTCCACTATTATTTATTATCATCAAGAGTCTTCTACAGTATTTGGATGAGAGTTTTATTAAATTCTTCTGCTAAACCATTAGCTCTACGATAGTAAATAGTGGAGTATCTCCACTCTACCGTGTCTTTTGGAAAAGCTATGACCTTCATGCTTTTGAATGCAATACCATTATCAGATATAATTTATCGAGGCACCTAAACATATACCGATATGGTTCTAAAAAATTAAAGCACATGGTGAATCAGACCTCTCGAGTAGGATGGCTGGCCACTGGAAAAGTAGTAGGCCTAAGATGAATCGATGCCCTTGGAAGAAGGAGGATTGATCAGACCTACAATGTTGGGTGGTTGGTGGAGGACCACATCGTGCACCTGACACTGATGGCATCTCCTAACTACATCTATGCAATATGTGATCATAGAAGGCCATTAGTATCTAAGTCTTTTGATCTTTGACTTCATCTGCAGACTGAATTGTTGAGCTCCACATAGACTGGAATTTCGACAATGCTCGCTTCGTTTTGTCTAAACAACGTAACACATTTGGTCAAAGGACTGGTGGTACATGGTGCCATCAACAAGAGCATAGAAGAGAGCTCTCTATTTTACCTGATGGGCTTGAGATTTCTCTTGAGATAGTTTCCCTGTGTTCAAGTAATCTATGAATGGTTGCCTCCAATCTAGCTCCTTGTCCATTTTGGCAATGAAAACCTCCCCTTCTAGAGAAAGTCTCTTGATGAGTTTTGAATCGATAAGGGATAAGACTTGTCTATTTTGGACCCTTATTGAAATGGACTCATCATCTGGACATGCCAACTCTTTTGCAAGATTAGCCAAAGCATCTGCTACTGCATTCTCTGCTCAGGGAACCTTGTAGATGGTAACTTCGAGAATCTGTGCCAACAGCTTCATGGTATACTCGTAATAATGATGAAGCTTGGGCTTGAGGACTTGGTAGGACCCAACAATCTGGTTGATCACCAACTGAGAATTCCCAAAGATGTTGATGCTCTTGACAATAATAGTGATGGCTAACTCCAAACCAACAATCAAAACCTCATACCCAGCTTCATTATTGGTGCAAGGGTTGGAAAGATAGTATGAGAATCTCATCACATCACAGTTTAGAATTAGAAGAACTATTCCTACCTGCCTTTCCTGGGAGAATAGATCATGGTGCTTCACCTTTAAGAAAAGAAGCAGCACCATCAAAATACATCTCCCATCGACAGTTGCTGGCCTCCCCTAAGTTCATGATTTGTTCATCGGGGAGACCATCACTAAGCGGAGAATCAGCAGGAAATGGGTGTGCTGCTAAGAAATTCGTTAGTGGCTGTCCTTTTATGCACAAAGGGGTACAAATGTGATATCAAACTGCAAGAGTATCATGGACCAATGAGCCAAACATTCAAAAAGCATTGGCTGTGTCATGAGGTACTGTAATGGATTGGTTCTTGAGATCAAGTCCACCTTATGAGAAAGCATGTAATGTCGTAGCTTATGAGATACAAAGATCAAAGCTAGATAATATTTCTCAATAGGTAGATAGTTTATTTCAGTAGGGATCAGACGATGGTTGAGGTAGTAGAGTGTGCTTTCCTTCCCCTCATCATTGGCTTGGGCCAACAGAGCGCCGAGGGATTCATCTAATGCAACAATATAAAGGATCAATGGCCTGCCCAGGATAGGCGCTGCGAGAACTGGCGGCTTCACCAAATACTCTTTGATATCTTCATATGTGTGCTGGAACTTATCATCCCACTTGAACTTGGCATCCTTTTTAACAAGTGTTGAGAAGGGCTTGCACCTCCCTGATAAGTTTGAGATAAAGCATCTTAGATACGCCATCGCCCTTGAAAGGATCTGAGTTGAGTTAAACTCTTAGGAGGTAGCATTTTTAAGATAGCTTTAATCTTTTCAGGATCTATTTATATTCCCCAGTGTGAAACAATAAACCAAAGAAATTTCTCTGAAGTGACTCCGAATGCACACTTCAGGGGATCCATTTTAAGGTTATATTATCTTAACTGTTCGAAAACTACTCTCAAGTCAAAGAGGTGGTCTTCTTTTCTAGAATTTTGACTATTAGGTCATCGACGTAGCACTCAACCTAGTGATGGATGAGTTCATTGAAGATTTGAGTCATGGCCCATTGGTATGTAACACACATATTTTTAAGGTCGAAAGGCATGACCCTATAATAGAAGATTCTCGACGGGTTCAAAAGCGTTTCTTTCATCTTCAAGAGACATCTTATTTATATGATCCATGATCCATCCATGAAAGAGAAGATGAGATGAGGAAATGTCCACCATTAACTCTGGTATAGGAAGAGGAAACTCATCCTTAGGACATGCCTTATTTAAGTCCCTAAAATCGACGCAAATACTAATTTGACAATTCTTTTTCTTAACTGGGATGACACTAGCCAACCAGGTAGGATATTTTCTTCTCTATGAAACCAACATCGATCAGTTTCTTGACTTTAGAAATGACCTATTATTCAATTTCTAATCGCATGTGTCTAAGAGCTTGCTTAAAAGGGGTAATGTTAGGGTTTATTGCTAGCTTGTGGACTGCAACGTTAGAGATAATTCGGGCATTTCTTCAAAACTCCATGCGAAGCAGTCTTTAAACTCATTCAATAGCCTAACTAAGTCATTGGTTTTATCTTCATTCAGTAATGAACTGATGTATGTCGGGCAAGGATTTTCTTCTATCCCGAGGTTGATTTCTTTATGCTTGTCGATTGTTGAATGAATCTCCTCTTCAAACTCTAGCGGTGCCTCTTTGACTTGGAGATCATTTGGGTCATCTGAGGTTTCTAAGCACACATTCTTATAAGAGTTGGGGATGTGTGAGAAGAACCTATCAGACTCCAAATGGTTGGTAACAACTAGGCGATAATCTTCATCATTGACTGGATCCACTGTACCGAATCTTAGTCCTGCACTTGATTGTGCTTCCCTGCCTGTATTATTCCATAACTTTTGAAGTATTCTGACTTGTGTTTGGACCAAATGTGGGGAACTAAACCTTTCTGTATAAGATTTTGAACACAAGGCGTGTAAAAGTCAAAAGGTAATTCCATTAATTCTTTAAAAGTATCTTCCTCAAGTCCTACATCGAGCTTTGAACTTGAGGTTGATGAACCTAAAAAGAACCTCTTCTGCTTAATGTCACTGGAAGACTTAGAGACTTCCTTAACTACTAAACTGAGATGTAAGTGAGGTAAGAGCTAAGGTTCCAACTGTTGTCTGATAGTTTCACATAAACTAGATTCAAATACTTTGCTTTGCTTGGAGGCCTGGTCTTCGTCTCTAGCTAGATCAAAAGTCACCTCCAATGGAACCCACTGAGAGGGGTTGGCTGGTATACTAATCACATTAGACTCATCCTCCGAGCTGGATTCCAAGTCTATGTGAATAGTAGAGGTACTCCTATGAAATGGAACATGACCTCTATTAGCTGAAGGCCACATAGTGGGTCTCCCACCTCTAGAACTACCTCTATTTTTTCCTCTGCCTCTACCTAGTGGAGGTTGAACCATCCTACCCACATGTCCATATGATGGAATGAACTATGGGTGGAATGTGATATGGATCTACTTCTTCTTCAATTCTCCTTTATTGTTCACTTGGACTTTTATTTTTTTTTCATTTTCTTTTATCTTTTCTTTTGATTCATTTTCTTTTTCTTCTAGTTTTGCATTTGCATTTTGTCCAAGTTCATGAGAAAGGGTGTTTTAAGGAAGATAGTAGGTTGCATCCTCATAAATCTCAACCTCTCTAACTAAGAATGGCTTTTCATCCCCGTTGACATGATACTCAATTCCATCTTTTCTAAATTTGATGCACTGATGAAGGGAGGATGGAATGATCTTGTTCTGATGTATCCAAGGCATACCAAGCAAAGCATTGAATGAAGTATTCAAATCAATGGAGTAGAACTTGGCTTCAGTCTTCCAGTCACTGATCTCTAACGGTAACACTATAGAACCTAAAGTTTGCTCGCCTTAATCATTGAATCCTCTCAACATCATTCTATCTCCTTGGAGCATAGAGATGCCAATTTTCAAATAGGCAAGGGTATTTAAACTCATAATATTTACTGATGCATCTGAATCCATGAGAACCCTGAGTTTGAACCTGTCCATGTTGAGTGTGATGTATAGGGGATGGTTGTGCTCTAAGTCCCCCAGTAGGAGGTCTTCATTTGTGAAGGTGATCCCTTGGTCTTCTTTTACATAGTGTGTTACCTCACCTATAGTAGTCAGCTGAGCTAAGCATATCTCGGGATCAAGGAGAGCCTTGATAAGTGACTCCCTCATCTCTTTGGATAAGACAAGGGAATCATATATGCTTAGCTTAGATGACAACTTTCTTATAAGAGAAATGACGTTGTAGTCCACCTTTGGCTGGTCTTCCATAAGCATATCCAAGGGTGGAGCATCCTATGGAAGGGCTTCTTGATCTTCAGTACTAGTGACTTATTTCCCTCTATCTAGAGGTGCCGCCCTAGGAGGTAGAACCTTGCAACTATGGAGGTTGACTTCGGTAATCTCTGGAGGAAAGGTGGTGGTAAGTTCTACCTGCACTTCAGGCTCACCTATAGCTTCTTCTATGGGACCCTCAGAATCGGATGATTCCAAGTCTATCTCAAGAGGTGAACTTGTAGTATTCAGAGTTGGAAAGTCTAACTCTAAATCAGAAAGAGGAAGGTCAGAATTGTTATAGTTAATTAGACTTGAAGAGTTATCGTTATGAATAGAAGAAGATAACTCGTCAGAAGATACACAGATGTAATTCAGGTCAGCTTTATTCTTCAATTTCTTGGAAATATTTGGGGGTACGAAGTAAAAGTCAAGTAGAGTGAGTGGAGTAATGGATTTGATGCCCTTATCCACTGATACAAGTGTTTTACTAGTAGCAAAAATAGAAGAGCTAGTTGAATTGGTAGAAGTTGTCGGTGTGGAAGCTGCAACTAAAGGCTGGAGGCTGGACACGGTCGGTGGCTGTGCTAAGGGGATATCCCGGGTTGACACATGCTACTGCTACTACTACTGCTACTGAGCTCCCACTTTCCTAGAGTTGGAACTGGCAACCTGTAAATCTTCCTTAGTGTTGGAGGTTTGAGTTGACTCAGGCACCTACAAGGAAAGCTTCTTGATCTTCTAAATTATTTTCTTAGAGGTTTTAGATAAAGAAATGTCCCAACCTTCTTTGGTTTTGGTAGGATCACTTGTATCCCCAAGGATTACCCTAATAGAACTGGAAAGTTGTTCCATAAGGTATTCTTTTGGGATAATGATAGCACCAGTCTTGAAACTGTGTTCAAGATAGTCCTTGAATGTAAAGCAATCCTCCAAAATGTGGCTTAGCATACGGTGGTAAGGGCAAAAGTTTGGATCATGACTTTTGCCTACTTTCTCCGATCTCCTAGGCTCGGGTAGCTAAAAATTAAGTTTCTTTAAGAGATTCTTAAAGATCTTTCTGATTACCTCTCTCTTAAAAGAATAAGATTTGTTTAACTTATCTAAAAGAGTAGGTGGACCATAGCTACCTGGCAGTGAATATGCATGTCGCTGCTAGTGGTGGTATGGATGAGGCAGTGGTTGTGCTAGCTATGGAGGCTGTGGCAGAGGCCGGTATGGCTGCATCTGGTGGCAAACAAGATGGAAGCTGCTAAGGTTATGGTCTCTCGGACTGATCTCTAGCTAGCTACTTCCCCTTGTCAACCATTGCTACTACTCCAGGTTTCTTCTCATAGACCTTTTGAAATTTTTGCTTGGGCAACTGATCTGGAAAAGGCAACTATTTGGCCTCTCCTTATAGACTAGCCGCCTTGTTGATTAGCTTCTCAAATGTCTTTATGGTGAAGCCCTTAAGCATGAAGGTGATCGGGCCATGGATATTCTTCAAGAGTATCTCAATGGCATGTTGTTCGGACAACTATGGTTCACACTTCATACTTAGGTTACGCTGTTAGAGAATATAATCAACAAGTGACTCATCGGAGTGTTGTTGGGCTACAACGAGATCACCTACAACAACCCTCTGCTGAGCTCCAGCAAATCTCTTGATGAAGAGTTGCTCTAACACAACAAATGTCCTAACTGACCCATTGGGTAGTTCAACATAGCAATCAAAAGAGATACTCGCTAGGATACTGACAAAGAGTCTAAAGAGTAAAGCATTGTCACTGCATTGCAATAATTGGCCCTGAAGTGAGCTATATGCTACCTCAGATTCCCACTGTCATCGAAGCTCTTGAAGGAAGGAGGCACGAAACCCTTGGGATACTGAATAACATCGAATTCCTCTGGGTAGGGTCTACCCCTTGGAACTGATGATCCTCCCCGAGCTTAAGAAAAAGGTGCCTTCATGATGTAGAATATCATGAGGATCCAAAAATTAGAGCTCAAGGTCCATTTACAAGATCTCAAGCTAAAGCCCAAGAAAATTCAAGAAAGAAGATTTAGCCCATTAAGGCCCATTTTATGATTTCATCTTTTTATTTATTTATGTAATTTTTAATTTTCTTCTAGAAACTCTATGTTTGAAATTTTGCATTTAAAAATTCAAAGCATGACATGTGAGGTGGTTGAATACACATAAAATAATAGCATGTGAAATGGGTGGATGACATAAAATAATAAGGTAATTTAATGCTTCACATTAATGTGGCCACCCACCTTTCCCTCCATATTTTGAATTCTTTTCTTTTGAAAGATTCTTGTAATGGCTATAAATAGCCCTCTTACTAGAATGAAAGAGATCTTTTTGGGCAATTACAGATTATTAAGTTATTCTTATAGTTTGAGAGCTTGGTGGCCAAACCTTGGCAATCCTTGGTGGGAGCGCTAGTTATCCAACATATATTCTTCCCTCACCTCCAATACCCATGTTCTCTCAATCTCATCAAAAGAAAGAATGCCCACCTCCATCAAATTTGGTATTATAGCAAAGCCTGAAAGGAGCAAATTTGGTCAAAAGTTTGCTTCAACAAAGGGAGCATCTTAAGTGCTGGACTTGTCTTCAAACTTGTGAGTTTTTCTTGGACTTGTGAGGCTAATTAATTTTCTTTTATATGATAGTTTAAATACATATTAGTAGCTTGGAAAGATATATATTACTTGTAAGTTTATGGTGATAGCATAAAATTTCAATTAGTAAGCTCCATTATATATTAGCCATTTTCCTTTAAGTGTGAACTTGTGCACCTCCAAAAAAAAAAAAAAAAAAAATTAAGAGAGCACCTTAGTGAGGTAGTTCTTCACCTAAAATAACCTAGCCATTAGTGCAAATCAAAATCTAATTTCTTGCTTTATTATCTTTGTTATTGTTTATGGTTAATTTTAGAAGTTTCTTTGATTAGCTTTTGATAACTTGTTTTCTTAAGAAAAAAAAAGAGGCTTGATAAATTTGAGCATTTTTTTCATTGCATTAAAAAAATATGTATGCATAATAATATAAGTGTGTTAAAACTAGTGATTTTGGAAGCTAAATAGAACTTTGTCAAAAAGGCCTAAACTATCTAAAGAGAGTTTGGGATTTAAGTGGTATTATAGCCACCCCCCCTCACTTGGAAGTTCTCTTAGCCTAAAATTTCACTTTGATTGCACAATTATATTATACTTATTTTTCATTTTATTTTATTTTCATTTTTTCAATTGATCCCTTTTCATATATCTTTTTTTTTTCCTTTAAAAAAAAATCTCATGTCACCAAAATCTATCTCTCAAGATCAAGTTGAAAATTTGACTAGATTAGTTGATGCCTTAGATCTTAGGATCCAAGATAATGAATTAAAAACTCAATAAATATTAGAAGAAAGTAAGGATCAAATGCAAGAACTTAAACAGCAAATGCTAACTCTTATAGCACATATACAAAATAATAGAGTACCAACTCCTCCAGCAATACCTCCTCAGACTGTGCCAATAGGGATAGATGAAGAAGATTCATATCCAAACCATAGAGAAAATCAACCACTTAGAAGACCATCAATTGCTAGAAATGGTGGAAGGGGAGAAAATTATTTTAAGACTATAGAAGACTCTAATGATCCATCTCAAAGAGTTAAAGTAGAAGCCCCAACTTATGATGGTATACATGACCCAAATAAATTTCTCGATTGGTTAGTTCAAATGGATGACCTCTTTGATTGGTATAAAATGGATGATTACCAAAGGGTTAATTTTGCTAAAATGAAATTGATAGGGCATGCTAAAATTTATTGGACAAATACTTTAGTTAAAGAACAAAGATTAGGAAGGACAAACCTCACTTGGATAGAAATGAAAGAAATGTTAAGAGCAAAATCGCCCCAGGCATCATGATAAGAAGTCGCATAGTCAATTATTAACTTTGAGATAAGGTAATTATCTTATAACCGAATACTTGAATACTTTTAAAGATCTAGTGAAGACAGTCGTGATAATGATTGGTAATTAGCTAATAAATTTGTTATTGGACTTAAGACTGAAATTAAAAATAAAATTAAATTATTTGACCCACAATATTTAGAGGAAGCATTTCATTATGCATTATTGGTTGAACAATAAAGAAATCGCCTCTAAAACTAAAGTCAAGTACCTTCCATTTTATCCCATAGATCTAGTTAGACCCATCCAAATGGCCCCTTTGCCTAAAACTTCAATTGAAAGGAGCTCTATGAACATAAGGGAAGCAATATGTTTTAAATGTCATAAAATGGTCATATGCAAAATCAATGTAAAGCTCAAATCTTATTTTTAGAAGAATTTGAAAATCCAATAAATGATAATCTAGAAGAAGTTTATGATGACACCCCATTATCTGATGAAGAATTAGAATTAATTGATGACCTTCATGTTAATGTGATGAGATGTCTTCGTAATAAAAAATGAGAAGATTGGAGGAGAAAGAACATTTTTAGCATGTATGTTTAGTGTAATGAAAAGAGATGTAGGTTAGTTATAGATGGAGGGAGTGCTATGAATGTCATTTCAACATACACCTTAACTCAATCTAACCTAAAATCTAAATCTCAGCCTAAACCATTTCATGTTAGTTGGGTAAATCATACATCTCTTCCCATCACCAATCGATGTTTAGTTCCTATTAAAATAGGAAGCTATGAGGATCAAATTTGGTGTGATGTTCTCCCTATGAGCATTGCTCATATTCTCTTAGGATGACCTTGGCTATATGATATGAATGTTATTCACTATGGTAGGGAAAATACTTATGTTTTAAACATAATAATAAGATGTTAAACTCCTACCAATAAAGCGAGAAAAACACCCTCCATAACACCACACAAAATAACTTCTGACTTGCAACCTGAGCCTCTATTGAAGAAAAATGCCAAAATTCAATTAATTATCATAGAAAATCCTACTATTAGGCCTAATACTATCATTTTTGATTCTTACTTTAAAACACCTACTCTTCCTCCTTTGACCCCAAAGATAGAAATAATTTTTTTGATCCATTTCTTCTTCACATATTACATGTAAAAGAAGTCATACCAGACTCTAATGAGACTCGCATACCTGTTGTGGTTTCTTCTCTTCTTTCTGATTTTAGCGATATTGCAGATTTCCCACGAGCTACCTCTAAGAGAGACAATTAACATGCTATTGAGTTCTTACCCGGTTCTCAACTTCCTAATCTACCACATTATAGGATGAACCCTACCGAGCATGTTGAGATTAAAAGATAAGTTGAGGAATTATTAAGAAAGGATTCAGATTAGATCAGGAAATGAGTGGAAGATGGCTTTTAAGACCCCTGTTGGACTTTATGAATGGCTTGTTATGCCCTTTGGACTTTCAAATGCTCCTAGCACATTTATGAGACTAATGAATACTATTCTTAAACCACATATAGGTAAATTTTTGGTGGTGTATTTTGATGATATTCTGATTTTTAGTCCAAGTAAAAATGAACATCTACAATACCTATAAAAAGTCTTAGAACTACTTAGACAAGAGAAATTATACATTAATTTAAAAAAATGTTTCTTTTTGCAAGCTGAGGTAATCTTTTAGGCTTTATTATATCCACTACTGGACTTAAACTTGATCCTTCTAAAGTGAAAGCAATCTTAGATTGGCCATCACCTAAAAGTTTTACATAAGTTAGAAGCTTCCATGGTTTAGCCACTTTTTATCAGAGATTTATTAAGAATTTTAGTACCATTGTTGCTCTGATAACTGATATACTAAAATTAGATAAATTTTGTTGGACTTCTAATGCACAAAAGGCCTTAGAGAAAATTAAAGTTCTTATTACTTCTACACCAATCATTAGGCTTCTTGATTTTTCTAAAGCCTTTGAAGTGACATGTGATGCTTCAGGAATTGGGATAGGTGGAATTTTAAGTCAAGAGAATCATCCTATAGCATTCTTTAGTGAAAAGTTAAATGAAGCTAAATAACGATATTCCACTTATGATAGAGTTTTATGCTATAATTCAATCCTTAAGGCATTGGCTTACACTATCTCTTACATAGAGAATTTATACTTAATTTTGATCATCATGCCTTAAAATTCATTAATACTCAACAAAAATTAAGTCATAGGGATGCAAAATGGGTTGAATTTTTACAAGACTACTCTTTTGTTATAAAGCATAAGCCTGAAATTGAGAATAAGCTTGCTGATGCTTTATCTAGGTTAAACCTAATGATTTCCTCTTTAGAATTGAGAATCCCAGGATTTGATAGAATTAAAGATGATTATATTGTGTGCCTTGACTTTCACCTAATTTATCTTGAACACCTAGATAAACCAATAACTTTATAAGGGACATTCTTGATAACAAATGTATATTTATATAAAGGAAAACAATTATGCATTTCTCGATCTTCTCTTAGAGAATTCCTTATCACTGAGCTACATGATGGGGGTGTAGTTAGTCATTTTAGAAAGGATAAGACCATATGTTTATTAGAAAATAGATTTTATTGGCCTTCATTAAAAAGAGATGTTCAAAAATTAGTGGCTCAATATTTAATTTATAAATAGACTAAAACTATCAAACAAAGGTCTGGACAATACACTGCCTTACCTGTTCCTTATAGGCCTTGGGAAGACCTACCAATGGATTTTATTCTAGGATTACCCAAGACAGCTCAAGGACATGATAGTATTTTTATTGTAGTGGATAGGTTCTCAAAAATGGCTCATTTCTGACCTTGTTCAAAAACAAACGATGCTTCTTATATAGCCAAATTATTTTTTAAGGAAATAGTGCGGCTCCATGGTCTCCCTTTAACCATTATTTTTGACAGAGATGTTAAGTTTGGCTCATATTTTTGGAAAATATTATGGAAATTATTAAGTACAAAATTAAAATTTTCTTTTGCCTTTCACCACAAACTGAAGTAGTTAATCGTACCTTAGAAAATTTACTTAGATGTTTAGTAGGTAAAAGTTTAGGAAATTAGGATTTACATTTACCAACCTCAGAATTTGCTTATAATAGTAATATATCTAGAACTACAAAAAAATCTTCATTTAAGATAGTCTATGGTCAAAACCCATGACGACCAATAGATGTAGCAAACCTACCATCTCATATATTTTTTGATGCAACATTCTCATTTGCTAAAGATTTTCAAAGCCTCCATGAAGATATAAGAAAGCAAATTACTATAAGTAATGATAACTATGCTTTTAAGGCAAATCATAATTGTTCACTGAAAGAATATAAAGAAGGTGATTATGTATTGATTCGCATTTGGCCTGAGCGTTATCAAACTACTAGATATAAGAAATTACATGCACGAGCTTGTGGTCCATTTAAAATTCTCAAGAAAATTGGAACTAATGCTTATCACGTTGATTTGCCTGCTGATATGCTCATTCATCCAGTTATAAATATTGAAGATATTTTATCATATGAAGGAATTAGAAAACCTCCACTTGTTCAATCTACCTCTTTAGCAGAAGATATAGCACCGTATTTACAGAAGCCCTCTTCCTTTGAAGTTGACTATATTATCATCGAGGAAGCATCCATTAATATAGCTTTTGAACATCATTTTCTAGTTTATTGGAAGAATAAGCCACCAGCTGAAGACACATGATTGACCCATACTGATTTGGAGACTTTAGCCCCACAATTAGTAGAAGACTTCTTAGATTTCAACTCTACAGAGCATAATTCAATTGAGCACAGGGAGTTGATGTAGAACATCATGAGGATCCAAAAATTAGAGCTCAAGGTCCATTTATAAGATCTCAAGCTAAAACCTTAGCCTGCTAAGACCCATTTTATGATTTCATCTTTTTTTTTATGTAACTTTTAATTTTCTTCTAGAAACTCCATGTTTGAAATTTTGCATTTAAAAATTCAAAGCATGACATGTGAGGTGGTTGAATCCACATAAAATAATAGCATGTGAATGGGTGGATGACATAAAATAATGAGACAATTTAATGCTTCACATTAATATGGCCACCCACCTTTCCCTCCATATTTTGAATTCTTTTCTTCTAAAAGATGCTTGTAATGGCTATAAATAGCCCCTCTTACTAAATTGAAAAAGATCTTTTTGGGAAATTACAAATTATTGAGTTAGTCTTGTGGTTTAAGAGCTTGGTGGCCAAACCTTGGCAATTCTTGGTGGGAGCGTTAGTTATCCAACATATCTTCTTCCCTCACCTCTAATACCCACGTTCTCTCAATCTCATCAAAAGAAAGAACGCTCACCTCCATCACTTCACCTACTGCTCAACCATGGATTTTAGATCCTTTTCATGTATGGAGATACTATCCACTACCTTCCTATATAGACTAGTGCTACCTTGCTCAATAGGAGGTAGAGTCTTAACTAGATCTAAGACATGCACTAGTTCAGGCTGCTTGACATCGACTGTACTAAGATGAACAAGAAGGGCTTATTTCTAAAGCACTGACACTACTGCCAATAAGTCCTGCAACTATTGTGCCATCCTATCAATCTGTTCATCTTTTAGCCTTAATGACTGTTGGAGGTGATGGGCTGATTCTATGGTGTCTCCTTGATGAACCTCATCACCTTCCGTGGTCTGTTGCTCCCTAAGAAGAGTACCTCGTAACCATGCATATGCTACCAATCCATCAAGTCATCTTCGGGATCTAAGACTCTTTCTTCATCACCAAAGGCACTTAAGATCTCCTTTTTCTCCATAAAATAATGTGCAACTATCTCATCTAAGGATCAATATAACTCAGTAGGTACAAAATGCTTGGCTGACGTGATCACTATCATGCCGAGAGGCAAATGGACCTCATCAGAATCGGGAGTCAATTCATATGGACTATACTCGCTAGAAGAATGATTCTCCTGACTGATACTGGCTGTAATAGGGGTAACAATCCTAGGATGATCTTCTACTACTGCTGCAACTAAACTATCATTTGGAATATCCGTGATAACTGTCACCATCTCTGCATCTGACTGTATGGGTGGAATTGGTGAAGGAACGACCACGATGCTCCGGGGTTGCCACTTTTTCTGCACCACCACTAAGGTAGAAGTTCGAGCAGGAGAGCTCATCCCTACCACAATGGGTGGTGTAGGAGGAGTAGGATCCCTTGGACGTAGCTGAATCACCAATGGGGTACATTTTTCCTCGGATGCGGCCTTCATGGCCTTGGATGGAGTGGGTGATGCTGAAACCTACACTGGAGATGGTGGACATGGGGTAGAGTGGTGGAGTGGAGACACCACCGACTTCTTGAGAACCCTCGTGGTGGTGGTCCCTGAGGAGAATAATTCCCAGTGGAGAGAAAGTTATGATGTATGGGCCTCATAGGTCCTCTCCTGACAAATTTGTCTCCCCACGATGTGAGGGATTACATATCAAAGATTGAATTGGGAACCAAAATCGAAGGCTCAGATGTTCCGCCTACATGTAGAACGAGGTGAGGCCGCTGCACAACCTCATACTCTAAATTGATGACGAATCGCACCACTAGAGGAGGAAACAAATGGATCCTTCTGGCATCCTCTTTATCTGATCTTGAGAGAGTATGAAACTAGTTTTCCATAACCAATGGTGAAGTGATCATGGGTGACTCATCCATGGCTGATTTGGCAGCTACCTTTAGCTCTCTGGCTATCCGAGTATGGAACTGTTTGACCATATGATTCTTGTTCCTGCACTGGGTACAGGTAGGATAAGAGGAGTATGAGCTAGACACATACTCAAATTCCAGGGAGGCAAGCCCTAAAACTAGGGGAGCCTTACTCTTGGAGGGTACATATGATAGGGTGCTAGCTTGCACTAGGGCAACATGGGCAACTCTAGGATGAACTGCCACTAGGATCGGTACTGCCGGTACTATGGGAACTACAATAGCTGAAGTCTGTGGTACTATCATAGCTTTCCTCTTCAGTGAGGAGATATCTGAATTAGAGGGTAAGTCACCGATGATCTACCACCTTCTTCTCGACTGGGAGGGGGAATGCCCTCACAAGTGATCCTGGCCCCCAAAAATCCCTGGCCAAAATGGATCAAGTGCGTATGGTCCAAATGAGGGAAGTCATCTTAATCTAGGCTAGATCTATGCCGTACGGGAAAGTAAAGATGAATTTTTGGGAACCTACCATTACACTGACTGAAGTGAACTGAAATTGAAATTGCACTTGCACTGACTGAAAAAGGATCTACAATGAGAAATGAACTTGCATCATTTTTTGTCTCCATAGATTTTGAATTTTTGAATTTTGAAAATTTGAACCCACATCCAACAACTTGGAAGTATTAAGTGGGGCTCAAAATAGATTTGGAAAGATTGATTGATAGAGGAATTTGAATATGAATCCAAACTTCAACAAATTTAGGTATGTTGAAATATAGATTCAAAATTTTGATAGGATGCTTCCATAGGTTCATTTGATGTTTTTAATTTGAATTTTGATTTTGAGGACCCTTTCCTTTAACAAATTTAGGTATGTTAAAGTAAGGGTCAAAATGATTTTGTGTTTGATTATTTTGAAAAATTTTACTTAGTAAATTTAGGTATGCTAAGTGAAGTAAAAGTGATTATTTCTTTTGAAAATTTTGTTTTGATTTTGGAAAAATTTGGAATTGTTACTTAGCAAATTTAGGTATGCTTAGTGAAGAATCCAACTGTATTTTGTTTAATTTTTAAAAATAGGATCCTTAGCAAATTTAGGTATGCTAAGAAAATCCTAACTGTTTCATTTATTTGGAATGTTTTGATTTTTGAAAAGGGTAGGATCCTTTAGCAAATTTGGTATGCTAAGGGAATACTAAGTGTTTTGTTTTGTTTTTGAAATGATTGAAAGTGGAGATTCAACTTTAGCAAATTTGGTATGCTAAAGATTAAATCCCACTTGGTTTTGTGAAATGAAAATTTTACTTAGCAAATTTGAGTATACTAAGTGAAATTCCAAATGGTGTGTTTAAATTTTTGATTTCATTTTTGATTTTAAAAAATGGAAACTTCTCCTTAGAAAATTTGATATGCTAAGGGAAGAAGCTCCAAAGGTGTTTGAATGGTTTTGTTTTGACTTTGGAAACTTTACTTAGGAATTTTGAGTATGCTAGGTGAAGTTCCAAAATATGTTTTTTTTTTTGGAAAAGTTTTGAATTTTTGGGATTTGGAGACTTCACTTAACAAATTTGGGTATGTTAAGTAAGGTTCTAAATGTGCTTTAAAATTTTTTGAAATATGATTGTTAATTTTGATTTTTGATTTGGCTGATTCACTCAACAAATTTAGGTATGTTAAGTGAATTTCCAAAATGTTGTTTGAAAAGTTTTTGGATTATGATTGTTGACTTTTGATTTTGGATTTGGAAACTTCACTTAGCAAATTCGATTATGCTAAATGAAATTCCAAATGTGTGTTTGAAATTTTTTTGAAATATGATTGTTGATTTTGATTTTGGATTTTGAAGACTTCACTTAGCAAATTTAATTATATTAAGTGAAATTTCAAAATATGTTTTGAAATTTTTTTGAAAATTGATTGTTGAAATTTTAATGTTTTGAAAAGAGGACCTCCATTCAACAAATTTAATATGTAGAATGGAGATCAAATTTTATTTTTGAAAAAAAAAATGAAATTTTTGTGTATGATTGTTGTTTTTTTGAAAGGGAGGAATTCCAATTTAAAACATATGTGAGATATGTTTAAGTGGGATTTCCTAAATGATTATTATCATTATTTGGAAATGAATCTTCATTTAATAAATTTAAGTATATTAAATGAAGGTATTCATATGTGCTTTTTGAAAATTTTAATTTTATTTATAAATTAACTTTCTATTCAATATGTGTGAGTATATTGAATAGAAAAATTCATGTGTGCTTTTTGAAAATTTTATGATTGTGATTTTTGGAAAGAATGGTTGTTCATTTTATTTTGAAAATGACATCTTCATCAAAGTGAATTTGAAAGGAGATGTACATTTATGCTTTCGAAAAATTTTTATTAGTTTTATTTTTGAAAGTCCCTACATGTAACAATTATGGGATTTGTTAAATGAAGGTGACAAAATTTTGTGGAAAATATTTTATTAAGCGCATTTTTGAAAAGGTGTTTTTGAAAAGCTAAAGGTCTTTATGGAAGATTTTATTTATTTTAGGATTAACCTTTCCTTATCATGAAAATGGTAAGGAGGAAGTCTTAAAGATGTTTTCTCTTTTATTTAGATCTTTTCATTTTACCCATTGGAGGACCCAACGGGGGTCTTAAGATCAATAAGGAATGCGGTCCTAAAACCTAAAGATGTTGGTTAACTCAACTCAAGAATGAAATGAGCTAAGTGCCAATGGAAAGAAGGATTTACCAAAGATGGATTATGCAAAGGGGTATAAGCACCTGCAAGCAAGAAGCAGTTATATTTTTATTTATGATAGCACCCCTTAAGCACAATCCTCTACATAAAAGAATAGTTAGAATAAGCACGTGCTACCATTCATTCTACGAGCATACACCCCAACATCCAGTCTAAAACATAGATCACAAAACAAAATAAACATCAAACTATGCACCGACCTAACCTAAGGCTAGAAGTGGTGACTTAGGCTAATGTGTGTACTTTGAAGGCTTGTGTGGTATGCTTAGCTTAGGACTTTGCGTTCAAATTTTCTAAGTGTGAAGAGCATGTTCAACTTAGAGGAGGGTTTCATTTAAGTTGTTTAAGTATTTTTGTTTTTTTTTTAATTTCATGTTTTAATTTGCTTTAAGTGACACCTATAATTAATTACTAAGTTATGAAGAGAGAGAAAGAGAAGAAAACTTCTCTTTCCTTCCCTAACCTTAAGTAATTTTTAGGGTAAGTTCACATTTTAATTTTATTTAGGTGAATGTTTTGATTACATATTTTAATAAATCCTAAGTTTAGATAAACTCTAAACCAAACCTATTCAAAATGAAAGGCATTTTAAGATTAAATAAAATGAATCAAAATTCACATAACACATATTGCTTCATTTCTTTCCCAACATATATAACATACAAATGGATGGACCCTAAGCATATCTATACATGCAAATGAGAGTAGTTAACACACTTTATGATGCATGCTAAGTAATCTATTTAAGAAAAGTTAGGAGTTAAACATGTATGATTTTCTTAAGTAGAAAATGTTTTCCTTATCCAAAATTTCACATACATGCATGAAAGTAAGAAAGGCATAAGTGAGTACAGTGCCATTGTTAACCATAGCTGTAAGGTATAAGACCTACTTAGGGCTACTTAAAGTCTCGCAACCTCAGGATTGTCCAGACTAATACACCACTTTCCTTAAGTACAAGCATGCATATAGAAGAAATGAAATAGAAAAGGAATATGCAAAAGTTGCTTAATGGATTTATTTTATTTATGCAATTTATTCATGCAAGTGTAGGCAATCCTTCTTAAATGATAGCATTGGGATGAATAGGGTATAGAATTAAGTAAGTGTTGGGTTCTTTTCAAATGAACCCTTCATCTTACCAATTCCTATTCAAAACTACGCTTACATAAGAAAGAAAGAAAGGTTACATTAAACATGACTTTATAATCTATTTAAGATATGATACAGATTTGATAATCCATTTATAAGTTTTAAAAATATTTTTGGATTTGGTAGTGATAATAGCCACTCATATTTTACTTTAGCCAACACATGCACATTTGACATAAAGTAAATAATTTTTATTTTTAAAATTTGAAACATAAAATTATGAATGCATGAATCACATGACATACAACTTAACATATTGGGAAATATTCAAAGCAATGAAAGCATGTAAACAAACTCACTTCACTTAAATCCTCAAGACATTCTTAAGGAATAAGAAAATTTAGAATAAATCAAAGTGAATTTCAAAATGATTTTTGTTTCGTTTGAAATTTGATTTAATTTTGAAAATGTGAAATGAGTTTGCCATTCCTAACCCATTCTCACATGTGTTTTGTATTTTTGTTTAATTTTTAGATAATTAAATCTATTTTTAAGCATTGAATAGGTTAAGGTATAAATTAGGTGGCTTAATTAACCCTTACCTACACCACCTTAGAAAAATTAACTACGTAATTATGAGCCAATGAGATGACATAAAACCCACAAGGTATTTAAATTTGTAATGCACCTAATAATGAAAAGGCCTAATGCAATTTGGCTCACAATTAAAAGTTAATTAAGCTAAGGGGTTTTAGCTTAAGTACTTTTAAAACACTCTTTCATACTTATGAAAGGGGTTTTAATTTCTTAATTGAACTTAGGCTATCAAACACCTAAGCATCTAACCAAGGTGGATTAATTAAGTTTTGAAACTTTTTAGACTTTTTGAAATTGATTAATTGATTAAGGGGATAATTAATGAGTTAATCCTTAATTAAGAGGGGATTAAGGAGAGAAAAGGGTGGTAGGGGGGTGGTGGTGGTTAGGGAATAGCTTAGGGGAAATACCCCAAAATTATTCCATAAATCCCCTACTCACTGGATCTGACCTTAATCAAACCTAATCATAGGGTAAATCCACTAATCACACCTTAATTACCCTTAATTACATGAAAGGGATAATTAGGGAATGAAATACCAATTCCCCAATTAAACCCTCAATAAATCTCAAGAAAATTAAAGGAGGCAAAGGTCATCCCATAAAATGAACCCTAGAAATTTGAGATTAATTGATGTCCTAATTAAAGGATAATTAACTAATTAAAATTTCCAAAGAAACCAAAATTCAGAAAAATGGTAATTCAAAATCTATTGAAAATATTTTAAAAATATTCCAGATGAAATTATCTTTCCATATCATTTTTCTTTATATTTTTTTGATTTTTCTATGAAGAGTTATGAATTTTAGAAGTTATAGGGATTAATTAGGTAAATAACTAATCCCCACTTAATCTCAGCTCACAGTGTGCCACGTGGTGGCGGCGGTCTGCGTACTTTACACACATCATGCCATGAGGGTGTGACTTAAACATCAATCCCCAATGGCGATGGCGGTGCACACGTTAATATCTTCGGCCTTTTGATCAAAGATCGGACGAGTAAGGATTTACCCTCAGTTTAAAATAGATAAAGGATTTACTAAACGTGCTAAATAATCTCAACCGTCCATCTAAAATGTGTGGATGGGCTAAAATGAGCCAAGTTCTTCTCTGAGGATCAATGTAAACCAACCATGATCTAAGGGGAGATCTGAGCCTGATCTAGCATAGAATCATACAAGACACAACCCACACCATCTTGGGGAATAGAGCAGCCAATCCAACGATGGATTTCACATTCCATGAATATTTATTTTACAAAGGACCAACACCTATCAAGCTAAGTGGTCAAAAAATTACATACCTCACCGGAGGTGATCACCGATGTTCGAGCTCATTGAGGTAGCTTCGTCTGGTGGAGATGAAGCCCTGTTGAAAGTTTCAAGCCTTGGGGTTGAGTAGATCTCCCTATGGACCAACACCACTTGCTCCTCTTTGCGACTTTGATCCAATTCACCTCCTCCTTACTATGGGAACTTCAATCAGAGCTTGGGAAAGTTCAACTTGACCCTCTGATGGAGTGTGCAAGAGGAATAAGATTAAGATCAAGTGTAGATGAAGTTAGCAAATGGATTGAGCTCCCCTATTTTGCACTGTGCAAAACCGAGAATTAGGGAATTCAAATCTTATCTAAGAAGCTTAGGAAGGCTCTGAGGTGATTACTATGGATTTCTAGGCTCCAATCGACATTATGTGTAGTGAATTTTCATTGAATTAGGGGGAGTATATCTGCCTCTATGGAAATCAGATGGTCGAGCATAAGCTTGTCAGTTTGATCCAATTGACCAAATTGGAGAGTCTATTTTGATGGTTTTGAGTGTGCACATGGTCGGGTTGATCCCTTGAGTGGATTGCCAACTTTCCATGTGCTAAAATTGAGGTTATGAGGGATTTTGAAAATTGAATTTTAGGCTATATGGTCGAGTTTTGTCTATGGGTCAAATGGGCTAATCCAAACCCATTGGGTTGGGTGCACCACTGATCACTAAGTCCCCTTGAGCTTTTAGGAAAGCCTCAAGTGATTGTAAAGAGGGTATGACCAAAATATCCATGGATTAGGCCAAAATTTGTTCTATGGCCTAGGGATAAAATGATTATTTTGCTATTTTTTCACTTTGGGAATGTTTGGTATGTTGAGAAAATAGGTTTGGCCAAGTTTCATTGGATTTGAAATCCATTTGATAGGGTTTGGCTCATATTCACCCATTTAAGTTAAAATGGGTCAACTTGGGTCAAGTTGACCAATTGGTCAAATTGGGTCAAGCCAAGGGTTGGGTCAAGTTCAAATGAACATTTGAAATGTTTTGGTGGATTTGGTTTGGTTCTATTTGGTATATATTTGGTTTTGGCTCATATGACTTCATTTAGATTAAATGGGTCAAGTTGACCCATTTGACCCATTTGACCTATTTGAGGTAGGTCAAGGGTAGGTTTAGGTTTGGTTAGTCATATGGAGTGGATTGGTATCTTTGTTTCCAATCAATTTGGGTTAGGTTCAATTTTGGCTCAACATGACCACTTTAGGTCATGTTGGGTCTAAGGTCAATTAGGCTAGGTTGGGTCTAGTTGGCCAATTGAGGCTTTGGTCAAGTTCCACAAGTGATTTGGGATGGACTTGACCCATTGGTTTCAATCAATTTGTCTTAGATCAAGTTTTGACACATTTTGACCCTTTAGGTCAAAATGGGTCAACTTGGGTCAAGTGGGCCAATTGGGCTAGGTTAGGCTCAAATTTTGGCTTGGTCAAGTTCAAGCATAGGCCATGAGTGAACTTAGATCAAAGGTTTCAATCAATTTGGCCTATGGTGGATTTTGGCTATGTTAGGTTTCATTTTAGGTTAAGTGTTGACTTGGTCAACCCTTAGGTTTGACTTAGTTTGACCCAATTTGATTGATTGATCATCCCATGATGATTGTTGATCATGATGAGAGGCAAGTATGAGTTTGATTCAATCCAATTTGGTTAGGATCAAAAGTTGGCTCATAAGGGTACTTTAGGTCACTTTGGGTCAAGTGAGCCTAAGTGGGTCAAATGGCTTTGACCGCTTGATTTGAAGTTGATTAATTTTGTATATGGACTTATGATTGAAATATAAATATATTTACAAGAGGTTTGAAGCCAAATGGATTTTGATCCATTTAAAAATTTCATATTCAAAGGAAGAATATGAAGGGGACTTGGGTTTGATTTTCTATTTGGGTTTTGATTGATTGATTGAAGTTTGGATTTATATATGAGCTCATGATTGTAGGTTTGATTGAACCATGAGAGAAAATCAAGGATTTGGCTTGATTTGAAAGTGATTTGACTAAGTTCAAGATTTTGGCTTGAAAGGCTTAGATTTGATTTTAAGTGGATTTGAGTTTGCTTCTTAGAATTGGTTTTGATTGTTTGAATTTATATTTCATTTATATATGTGAATTTAACTGAAGATACAAATTGATCATGGGAAAATTTCAAGAATTTGAAAGAGTTTAATCAAGATTTAAGTTAAATCCATTAAAGGAAATTTAAAGGATTTAAGAGAATTTTTAATTTGAAATTTAATTTTTGGATTGGATTGGATTGATTTATATTTATACTTCATTTATATATGAGAATATATATGAGAATATAAATTGATTTTGATAAAATCCCATGAGTTTGAAATGGTTTGATCAAAGTTTAGGTTAAATCTCTTAATGGAAAATTAAGGGATTTAAGAGAATTTCAAGGATTTTAAATTTGAAATTTAATTTTTGAGTTGGATTTAATTGATTTATATTTATATTTTATTTATATATGAGAATATAAATGAGAATATAAATAAGTTTTGAGAAAATCCCATGATGTTAAAGTGATTTGATCAAGGTTTTAGAGTTGATTTTGGCTAAGTCCTTTAATGGAAAATTAAAGGGACTTAAGAAAATTTTATGAATTGATTTGGCATTTTGAATTCAATTTGATGAGTTTGAATTTATATTTCATTTATAAATGTGAATATAAATGAGAATATAAATTGATTATGAGAAAATCTCAAAGATTTGAATAGGTTTGAGTCACAATTTTGGCTAAGTCCTTAAGAAAGGGTTAAGGACTTAGAAAATTTGAACTTAGAAATTTTTGATGGATTTTGATCATGTGTTTCAATCATGGAATTGAATCATAGAATTGAATTGTGTTTGGAGAAAAACAAATAGAATTGATTTGGAGTTTGACTTGAAAGAAGGAAAGTGTGGAAAGGTTTAAGCTAAGGGTAGGAAGTTTTCCTAACACCCCTAAGGCATGACCTATTCCTATGGCTAACTCTTCTAAGTCTTATAGGGCTAGGTTAGAGTATCCACCTAATCACTAGATGTGTCCTAAGACTAAAGAACTCTTAAAATCTAATAGAAATTCTAAGCCTAAGATGGAGGGGTTGAGAGCTCATTCTAAAAATGAGGTCAACAATATAAGAGAAGTCTTATGTCTAAGATGGAGGGGTTGAGAGCTCATCCTAAAAATGAGGTTAACAGTGAGTCCCCATGCTTTCTTCTTAACTTGACCAGTGCAAACCAACGAGCGCCTTGTTAGTATCATAAACTTCACTGCCCAGCTAGTAAACTACCTCATGTTGATTTTGTTTAAAAAGATGTGAGTCCTCGAGCTTTCTTATTGATATAATCATCATGATCTAACTAAGTCGAGTATATCTAAGGTCTAAGATAAGTCCCCCAGAGGCTCCTTTCCTCTTGACTATATTTGAGTTGATATAAGTCCCCCAGTGGTATTCACTTAGCAGTCGCCTTAAGTTGGATAGCACCTATTGAGCCGAGGATAGACTATCCTAGCAATCATTTCTGCTTTAGGAGGATGTGAGTCCCCAAGCTTTCTTCCTAGGTTGATAATTGTAAACCGATAGGCACCTTAGGTTGGTTGATGTTCGTTATGCTGACAATGACTAACCCGATGGATACACCACTCTTGGCAGATGTGAGTCCGTGCTCTTTCTCCTTGAGTTGGCCACTGAATACCTATTTGATATATGACTAATCATGTCATATTCTCTAGAGTTTTGGATTAAGCCCTTTGTGGTCCCTCTCCCTACGAGCATTCTATTTGGATCACATCCTTTGCGACCCCATTTAGACACTACCTGGACTACTCTTGGATTGGACAGTCCCCCTTTCATAGTAGCCATCCCTATGGTTGGAAGATTTATTCAGTGGATGAGCAGATTCTCCCTTGGTTCAATAGATCTAAGTTAGGTCTAAGCTGATATAAGCTCCTTCTTAGTTTGATCTCTCGTAAACTAATAGGGTCCATTAAAATAAACTAAATAAACAAATAAATTATTTCACTTGTGGATTAAGAATTCAAGCCCCCAAAGAGCCCCTTTTTTCCCAAGCAGGCATCCTATCTTTAGGGGTGTCGTGACTCCCTATAGAATTGCGACTACTTGAGTTGAGATAAATCCACAGTGGTACTCACTCATTGTCACTAGGTCGTTCAATCTGTTTATCACAAGCAGGTTACGGCATCATTCGCTTTAGAAGATGTAAGACTATGATGCATTCTTTCTAGCATGACTATCGTAAATTGACGGGCATCCCTAGGTTAGGTTTGATTTGTTGCCCAAATCAATCAATCACCCTAGTGATCTTTTGTAGTGGAAGATGTGAGTCCCTGAGCTTTCTTCCCTTAAATTAATCATTGCAAACTGAAAGGCACACTTTGGTCGGATAGTTTTCCCATCGATCGCGAAGCTACTCTATTTGGTTCAGTAAATCTGAGATGGGTCTAGGCTAATATAAGCTCCTTCTAGTGTGATCCATCACAAACCAATGAAATCCATAAAAAAAACTAAGAAATGAAATTAACCTTTGACTATTTTTGAGCTAATTTAAGTCCCCTAGTGGCATTCACGCAATAGTCGGCCCTAGGTCAGGTTTGATTTGTTGCCTTGCCAATCGATCACCGTAGGGGTTCCTTGTTTCTAGAAGATGTGAGTCCTCGTACTTTCTTCTTAAGACTTGACCATTGCAAACCAAAAGGCACCCCCTTGGTTGGATAGCACTACCTTGTGGTTGGTAGACTACTCCCTTTGGATTGGTAAATCTGAATTAAGTCTAGGCCTCCATGGCCCCTACCAATTGCAATCCATCGCAAACCAATGGGATCCATCATAATCAAATCAAATCTAAAAATGAAATTAATCTTGACTATCTTTGAGTTGATCTAAGTTCCCCAGGGCATTCACTCAATAGTCAGCCCTATGTTGGGTTTGATCAATTGCCTTGTCAATGGGTCACCCCAACAACTAGTCCCTACTTTGGAGGATGTAAGCCTATTATGCTTTCTTCCTAATACAGTTGCTGCACATGAAAAGCATCCCCTTTGGTTGGTTAGTTAGTCCTACTATGTGGTTAGTAGACTACCCCTTTAGATCGGTAAATCTGAGTTAGGTCTAAGCCTCCATGGCTCCCAACAAGGTCTATTTCAAAATCCAAAATAAAAAATATGAAACAAATTCAACCCTACTCCCTTAGTGGAGTGAAATAAACAAAATAAAAAATAATTAATCAATCCAAATCAAAATCTTTTACTTCTCCTCAGTGAGATGCAAGTCTTTTTAGCTCCCCAACGGATCCATAATTCTAATCCCTCAGCAGATTTCACAATTTTTCTCCCTTGTGGATGACTTGAACTTGCCTCCCCAGTGGAGAGTTCACTTTTCTATCCTCGGGTGGAGTCAAAATAAACACAATTAAATAAAACAAATTGAATCAAATTGATTTCTCTCCCCAGTGAGACTTAAATCAAACCTCTCATCCTCTTATGGATGACTTGAACCTGTTTCCCTAGTGGAAGGTTCACATACTCTATCCCTAGTGGATTCCTCCTTCCTCTCTTATGTCCTCGACATGAATAGAGCCACATTGCACTAAGCTCTGGATTCCTTCTACATCTTGATTTAGGGTAGATGCTCTCATAGTTCTTGTGACGTTGATTATTGTTGATCATTTGTCACACCATACATCTTGACCTTTCTAGTCACACCACAGCTATTGGGCGCCCTTTGTTGATATCATTTTTAGGATGAGCTCTCAACCCCTCCATCTTAGACATAGAACTTCTCTTAGATTTTAAGAGCTTCTTAGTCTTAAGACACATCTAGTGATTAGGTGGACACTCAACCTAACCCTAGAGACTTAGAAGAGTTATCCATAGGAATAGGTCATGCCTTAGGGGTGTTAGGAAAACCCTATAGCTTGAACCAAATTCCTCTCTTCCTTCTTTCAAGTCAAACTTAAATCAATTCTAACTTAATTGATTTTCTCCAAACTCAAATCAATTCCATATGATTGAAATCCATGATTGAGATCCATGATTGAAACAAATGTTTGAAGCTTATGATTGAAATTCCAAGTTCAAAATATTTCCTAAGTCCTTTGATTCCCTCTCATGGACTTAGCCTAAATCAAATCTAAATCAATTCAAATTCAAGGAATTTTCTCACAACTCATTTATATTCTCATTTATATTCACATATATAAATGAAATATATATTCAAATCAATCAAACCAAATTCCAAATTCAAATCCAAATAAAAAATCTTTCTTAAGTCACTTTGAGTTCCTCTTATGGACTTAGCTCAAATCAAGTTCAAATCACTTCAAATCCATGAAATTCTCTCATAACACATTTATATTCTTATTTATATTCACAAATATAAATGAAATATAAATTTAAATATCCAAAACTAAATCCAAAAATCAAACTCAAACTCATTCAAAATTCAACCTAAGCCTTTCAAGTCAAAATTTTGAACTTAGCCAAATCAAATTCAAATAAAGCCAAAATCTTAATTTTTCTTCATGATTCAATCAATACTTAAATCATGAATCCAATTATAAACATAAACTTCAATAACCCAACCAAAACTAAATCCAAAGTCAAACCCGAGTCAAGCTCATGTTTACCCTTTTGAATGAAATTGTCAAATGAATCAAAACCCATTTGACTTCAAACCACTTGCAAATGGATTTATATTTCAATCATAAGTCCATATGTGAGTTCAATCAAACTCCAATCAAGCTTTGACCAAGTCATTTGACTTACTTAGGCTCACTTGACCCAAAGTGACCTAAAGTACCCTTATGAGCTAAATTCTAATACTAACAAAATTGGATTGAGCTAAGCCCAACTAAGCCTCACATTGTGAACAACAATCATCATAAGATCATCAATCACTCAAATTGGGTCAAACCAAGCCAAACCTAAGGGTTTACCAAGTCAACACTTAGCCAAAATGAAACCTAAACTAGCCAAAATCTACCATAGGCCAAATTGATTGAAACCATTGATCAAAACTCATTCATTACCAATGTTTGAACTTGACCAAAACATCACCTGAGCCTAACCTAGCCCAATTGGCCACTTGATCCAAGTTGACATAATTTGACCTAAAAAGTCAAAATGTGTCAAAACTTGATCTAAGCCAAATTTATTGAAACCAATGGGTCAAGTTCATTACAAAATGATTGTTGAACTTGACCAAAGCTCCAACTGGCCAAATACACCTAACTTAGCCCAATTGACATTGAACCCAACTTGACCTAAAAGGTCATATTGAGCCAAAATCAAATTAAAATAAAATTGATTGGAAATAAAGATACCAATCCATTTCATATGACCAATGAAACTAAGCCAACCCATGACCTAACTAAATAGGTCAACCCGCGGCCCCAACTTAAATGCCAAGTCACCCATTTGACCAAGTGAATCAATATATTTCCAAATTCCAAATTAAACCAAATTGTCACCAACATTTCAAATAGTCCTTATAAAACCCTTGGTTTTCAACCCAAATTGACCCATTTACCTAAATGGGTCAACATAGGCTCATCATCAACTCAAATTCCATTGAAACTTGCTAACCATTTTCAATCATAGCATATTAAGAAATCCAAACCAAATGACCCATTTTACCCATAGGGTAAATTTTGTAAACCATTGGAATTTGTTCTCTTCATGACCACTTGGCACCCTCTTGGTGGACCAAGTGGACACTAGTGAGTGTGGTGCACCTAACCCAATGGTTTGGTTGTGACCCCAACTAGGCTAAAAGCGACCACTTCACTTAAATTAAGCACATGGAATACCTCCACTCAATTAAAGCACATGGAGCTCTCTACTACACTCAAAATGGACCCATGTGCACTCCCTAGTCGAACAACCTCCAATGGTCAATTGATCAAAAATGACAAAGGGAGGCTCAACCATTTGATTTCTTTAGGGGGAGATATACTCCCCCTAATTCCATTTGAATTGATCAAGCCCCAATTCAATTGAGCTTAGGGAAGTCAGAGCTTTCTAGAGTGAGTTGGAATTTTCCATTTCTCAATTTTCATAGACTGAAAATAGGGGAGCTCCACTTGAAGTCCATCTCATCCAATGCTCAAAACCAGTCTAATTCCTCCTTTGATCACCCTCAGAGGATCAAATCAAACTCAACCCAAGCTACATACAAGTTCTCCAAGCAAGGGAGGAGTGCCCTTGACCAAGATCGAGCTTAATTAAAGGGTGACTTGGCCTATAGGAAGATCCATTCAATCTTAAGGCCTCAAACCTTCAACAAGGCTTTATTTCCACTAAACAAATCTACTTCAAGGGAATCGAGCATCAGTGAAAGCCTCCGGCAAGGTATGCCATTAAACCGAGCATAATTTCATCTCCTCTTGGTCCTTTGTGAAGTGAAGTTTCATCCCATGAGAAACTAGCCATTGGATGTGATCTCCCTTGCATGATGATGGTGTGGGTAAGTTTTGAGTTCAATCTGAGATAAATCGAGCTTGGATCTTGCCATGGAAGGTGGACGACTCCCCTTTCCCATAGGAGAACTTAGAGATGAATCATGGGTCGTCCATTCGCGCATTTTGGATGGATGGCCTTGATTAAAACATGTAGGATCCATGGATTAATCCTTTAATACCACAAGTTTAATCTCAGCCGTCCGATCCTTGATCGGACGGACAGGGAGAAATTGTGTAGTGCTGCCGTTGACTCGGTGCTATAATGTGACTACTTAAATAGCCTCCCATTGCCATGGAAAGCGTCACCGCCGCCTTCATGGCACCGAGATTAGCTATATAATTAGGGGATTAAATTACCTAATTAATCTGGAAAACTTCAAATATTCATATATAAGTGTAGTAAAATCAAAAAAATATGAAATAAATTGCATATGAAAGATAATTGAATGTAGAATATTATAAAATTGAATTTGATAGATTTTAAAAAGTGTTATTTTCTAAATTTGGGTTTTATTGGGAATGTAATTAGGCTAACTACCCTATGATTATTCCATTAATTAATCTCAAACTTCTCATGTGTATTTAGTGGGATGACTTCTGTCTCCCCTAATTTTCTTGGGATTTATTAATGGTTTAATTAGGGTAATTGCTGGATTCATTCTTAATTACTCTCCTAATATAATTAAGCCTAATTAAGTGTTTAATTGATGGTTTAACCTCTATATTGAGTTAATTAAGGTTTATATAAGTGAATAAGAGGTTTAGGGAATAATTTTGGGATATTTTCTTTAAGCTATTCCTTAAACCCCCTCTTTCTTCCTTAATCCAAACTTAATTAAGGATTAATCCACTAATTTCCTACCTAATTAATTTGATAAAATTCTAAAACCTTTCATAACTTAACTAATTCACTTTGGGTAGATGCTTAGGTGTTCAATAACCTAAGTACATTAAGAAAATCAAAATCCAACTCACATGTGTGAGAAGGATTATGAAATTACTTAACTTAAATCACTTAGCTTAATTAATCATTAATCATGAGCCAAATGCATTAGGCCCTTTTCTTCTTAGGTGCATTTTTGATTTAAATTTCTTATGTGATTTTATGTCATATCATTGGCTCATAATTATTTGATTAAATATGCTAAGGTGGTATAGGTAAGGGATAATTAACACACTTAATTCACACCTTAACCTAATCAAAATATAAAAATCATCTAGTCATCTAAAGATTAAACTAAAATGCCATACATATGAGAGAAATAGGTTAGGACCAGAAAACATTCTTTCACATTTCCTAAATCAAACATAAAGCAAATTCAAAATAAAAATCACATTAAACAAACTTTGATTCACTTTAAACTTCTTATTTCATAGGATTGTCTTTAGAATTAATTAGGCTAAATGAATTTACATTACTTTCATCACTTTATTTCTTTCCTAGCATGCTAAATGTGTTTGTCATATAAAATTCATGCATTCATATCTTTTAAAAATCAAAATTAAAATGAAATATTTTCTTTATGTAAATTGCATGTTTTGGCTAAAGTAGAAATATGAACGGCTATTATCACTATTAAATTCAAAATTATTTTCAAAACTTATAAATCAAATATCAAAACTAAAAAGTATGCTACTTATACTATATTTATAAGCTTGCATGTGAATATAACAAATCTGTCTTATGTTTACTTCATTTCTTTCCTCTTAACATAGATTTGAATAAGATTTGCAAAGTGTATAGTTCTTTTAAAAGAATATAACACTTTCTTAAAATCTACTCTTATCCTTTTTCAATGTTATAACTTAAGAAAAATATATACATTTACACACATAAATTGCATAAACAAACCAAAAATTAAATAAACACAAACTTTGCATCTATTTTTTCATTTATCTCTTTTGTACATGCATATGTATTTAAGAAAAGTGGTATATTAGTCAACAAGGTTAGAGGCTTTTAGCCCTAAGTATTGTACCTTACACCCCTGGTGTTAACAATGGCACCATACTCACTTATGCCTTTCATACATACACATGTGCATATGCATAAAGGATAAAGAATAACCCTTTTCTACTTAATGAAAATCATGCATCATAAAGCATTCCAATTTTCTTAAGTAATATTTCTTAGCATTAATCATAAAGTATGCTAAACATTTCCATTTGTATGTATAGATATTCTTAGGATTCATTCATATGCATGTTATACATGTTAGGAAAGAAAATGAAGTGATGTGTGTTTTGCATTAATTTACTTTACTTAATCTTAAAATGTCTTTCTTTTTGAATAGGATTGTTTAGGAAAAATCTAAACTTAGGATTAATTAAAAAACATAATAAGACATTCACTAAATAAAATCAAATATGAATCTACTTTAGAAATTACTTAAGGTAGAGAAGGAAAGAGAAGTTCTCTTCTCATTTCCCTCTCTTTGCAACTTAGAAATTAATTGTAAGATTCACTTAAACCAAATCAAAATACAAAATAAAATTAACCCAAATCAACTAAGCACTTAAATGAAACCACCCATCTAAGTTGAACATCTTCACACTTAGAAAATCTAAGCCTTAAAGCCATAGCTAAGCATACCACACAAACCTTTTAAAGTACACACATTAGACTAAGTCATAATTTTTAGCTTTAGGTTAGGGCGGTGCATGGTTTGATGTTTGCTTTTATTTTATGATGTATTATTTCTAGTCTAGATGTTAGGCTGAATGTGCATAGAATGAATGATAGGGAGATCTTAGTCTAACCATTATCTTTTGCAGGAGATTATGCTTAAGGGGTGTTGTAATAAATAAAAATCTAAATACTTTTGCTGTGCAGGTGCTAATACCCCTAAGCATAATCCAATAGGCCAGGTGAACTTGGTTACCCATGTGTGGGTGTTAAGTCCATTATACATGCTTGGGATTTATATGGTTTATTTAGCTAATCTTTATTTTGCAGGTGTTAGTTAGATTTACTTTTCCTCTTTATGTAATTTTTACAACTAGGATTTTGGAATGAATGTTATGGAGGATTAGGATGAGCATTGGTCATAAGTTATATCTTATGTACCATGTGAAGCCTTTGGAGCAACCACCTCCCAACCATCCAAAAGAAGGAACCAAAAGAAAAAGAAGAAAGAAGAAAGAAGAAAAGAAGAAATGAAGACCCCCCATAACATGAACTTCCTTAATTGATTATAAACTAATTTATTTGTAATCTGGGTTGTATAAGGGTAGAAATTGATACCCAATTTTTTTTCAGGTTTGTGCGGTGGTGCCCGACCACAAATGGTCTTTTATTCTTTTACATTAGCTTTATAAAATGTTTGATGTTTTATATAACTTGTGCATTAGAAATGGCATGTTTTTTTAGTTTCTTCCTTGCTTGATGTATGTCCTGGATGACAATTAGGCTCTTAGAGAAAAATAAATCTTCTACCAAATTAAACAACTCAAAATTTAAAATAAATAACTCATAACCTCACCTAAAGCTTAGGCTAAAAATCAAGATAAAAGAATTAGCAACTCCTTAGCTGGATGTGTACTTTCTTTTCTAACATCATGCATAAAAGCATATTATTTCACTCTTGATCGGGGGGCTTCCACCTTTGCCAAAGAATTTGGCTTGACTTGTGAGAGCCATGGTGGAAACACACCTCCTTATCTCACTGATTTTGGCCTATAATCTTATTTCTCATGCATTAGGCATATAAATCCTATAGCCTAAGTCAAATTATTGTCCAAAATAAAAATAAAACATGTGAAAATTTGTATTAGACTTAAGTCATTTGAAGCATGTCTTTGCATGATCTAGTCTCTTAGGGAGTGTGTTTAAGGACTTAGTCTCTTTCTAAATAAATAAAAACCTTGCTATCTTGCATAAACATAAGACTTGCCTACATGAATTTAAAATTAGAGGAGGAGTTTATTGACGGCCACCCCCAGGCGATTGTAAGTCCAACAGTCGAGTGGTTTATCCTCTCTTATAGAGGTAAACCAAATACCCATTTTCACCTTAGTTTTAGGTCATTCTTTTTGCCTTAGTCAAAGCTCCATAGATTTAGGTTCTGAGATTGCTTCTTCTATTTATAGGTTAAAAGTATAAATTCTCACCTCTTAGGCATTTCCATGATCTTGTATCATGGAATTGTAAACCCTACATTTCTAATAAAAATTCAACTCAAAAAAATTAATTCAATTTCAAAAAGTAAAGCCCAACCATAAGGTAGTTTGGAATGCTTACTAGGCTTCCTAGTATCTTAAGCATCCCCTACTTATTTCCATTTGGCTTTGATAAGAACTCACTCCTCTTGATCAATCTCACTTGACTCTCTAAAAATAAATAAATTGATTGATAGTCCAACCTTTTCAAAATCTTTGAACGATCATTTATCTTAATCGAGAGTATTCCTAAGGAATCTCATTCCTTAGGATGTAATTAACTATGGGGGCTTGCTCCTGTAGGGAACTTAACGAACCCAGTTTAAAATAAACCCTACTTTACTTTTTCATGTAAAGTAGGGGAAGAATCTTTGGTACATATGCAGACCCATTGTCCATAGGAGTCCTTATTTAGGTGATTAGGTCCATTGTAAGATAGTGACTTCTATCTTTCAAGATAGTACACCTCTCCTCAATGTCATACCCGATCATCCTAATAAGAATTTCTATAGATCTACGTGATGTCCAAATGCAAAGAGTATATTTATATCTTCATTTTATCCACATAGATTGAAGATGGAAGTAAACACTTAGAAAATGAAAATTTTTCACCACAAGGTCTTCATTCTTCTTTTCTTCTGTCTTCTTTTTTTCTTCTTTCTTCGTTGGTTCCTTCTTTTGGATGGTTGAAATGTGGATGCTCCAAAGGCTTTACATGGTACATAAGATGAGATCTTATGACCAATGCTCATCATAATCCCCCATAACAATCATTTTAGAATCCTAATTACAAAAGTACATGAAAAGGGAAAAAGTAAATCTAACTAAAACCTGTAAAATAGAGGTTAGCTAAACAAATCACAAAAATCTCAAGCATGTATAAGCATGAATTAGACTTAGCACCCCACACATGGGTAACCAAGTCCACCTAGCCTATTTTGGATTATGCTTAGGGGTATAAGCACTTACACAACAAAAGTAATTTTATATTTTTATTATAGCGCCCCTTAAGCACAATCCCCTACAGAAGATAATGATTAGACCAAATTATCCTACCATTCATTCTACGCACATTCACCCTAACATCCAAAGTAGAAATAATACATCACAAAATAAAAGCAAACATCAAACCATGCACCACCCTTACCTAAAGCTAAAAGTGGCGACTTAGCCTATGTGTGTGTCATCTAAGGTTTGTGTGGTATGCTTAGCTAGGCTTTAAGGTTTAGATTTTTTAAGTATAAAAATGTTCAACTTAGAGGGTTTGTTTCATGTAAGTGATTTAGTTATTTGGTTGATTTTATTTTGTATTTTGATTTGGTTTAAGTGAATCATATAATTAATTACTAAGTTATGAAAAGAGGAAAAGAGAAGAGAACTTCTCTTTCCTTCCCTACCTTAAGTAATTTCTAAAGCAGATTCATGTTTGATTATGTTCAGTGAATGTTTTATTATGTGTTTTAATTAATCCTAAGTTTAGAGCAACTCTACACAAACCTATTCAAAGTGAAAGGCATTTTATGATAAGTAAAGTGAATTAATATCACAAATCACACAACATCTTATTTCTTTCCCAACACATGTAACATGCATATGGATGGACCCTAAGCATATATATAAATGCAAATAGAAATATTTAGCACACCTTAATGATGATTGCTATGAAATGTTACTTAAGAAAATTGGTATGCTTTATGATGCATGATTTTTATTAAGTAGAAAAGAGGGATTTCTTTTATCCATTTTTCATATGCACACATACATGTATGAAAGGCATAAGTGAGTATGGCATCATTGTTAGCACCAGGGGTGTAAGGTACAAGACCTACTTAGGGATACTTAAAGCCTCACAACCCTGGAATTGTCCAGGCTAATATACCACTTCCTTAAATACATACACATGTACAAAAGAAATGAATGGAAAAAAGAAAGATGCAAAAGTTTATGTTCATTGGTTTGATTTGTTTATGCAATTTATATGTATAAGTGTGGATTTCCTTCTTAAGTAATGACATAGGAATGAATAAGAAAGAATTTAATCAAGTGTTATGTTCTTTTCAAATGAACTATACACTTTGCCAAATCATATTCAAAACTATGCTAAAAGAAAAGAGAAGGAAAGCCACACTATACACATCTTTATATTCTTACTCACATGCAAGCTTATAAATAATTATAAGTAGCATACCATTCAGTCTTGATAATTGATTTATCAATTTTAAAAATAATTTTTATATTAATAGTGATAATAGCCATTTATATTCTTACTTTAGCCAAAACATGCAATTTGACATAAAGAAAATATTTCATTCTTAATTTGATTTTTAAAAAGCATGAATGCATGATTTTCATATGGCATACACATTTAGCATGCTAGGAAAGAAAAAAGTGATGAAAGCAATGTAAATTCATTCACCATAATTAATTCCTAAAGATAATCTTATGAATAAGAGTATTTAGAGTAAATCAAATTTATTTTAAAGACAGTTTGAATTTTGTTTGAGTTTGATTTCACTTTGAGAAATATGAGATGAGTTTGCTAGTCCTAACCCATTCCCACATGTCTATGATGTTTTATTTTAATTTTTAGGTGATTAGATCAATTTTATGCTTTGGTTAGGTTAAGGTGTAACACCACCATATCCCCAAGTCGATGCAAAAGTGGAGGGTAGTATATAGAAGGTAAAATTTATCGAAATAATCATGACATGAATCCTTTAAATCATTGTGTTAATGCGAGAGAATCCCCTAGAAGTGACGCGCTGTATGGCTTGAATATAGTGAAAATGTTTAGAGCCAACGCATCTACTGCGCAAGTGTTAAATAAGCAAGGGTTCCCACATTATGACGGAAGGCAAAGAAGTTAGTCCATGAAACTAGAATTAGGTTAGGAATTTGGAATATAGGTACTCTTACTGTAAATTAATGGAATTAATAGATATTATGGTTCATAGAAAGATAAATATTTTATGTGTTCAAGAAACTAAATGGGTCGGTGAGAAGGCCAAGGAGATTGATAGTTTAGGTTTTAAACTTTGGTATTCTAAAAGTAACTAGAAATGGTGTAGGTGTGATTATAGATAAAAGTTTGAAGGATGATGTTATAAGTATTAATAGATGTGGAGATAATTATAAAAGATTATTGTTGATACTAAGATTATCAATATTATAAGTGTCTATGCCCTCAAGTAGGTGAGGTAAGCAAAAGAAAATTTTGGAATGAATTAGAGGGATTAATACAAAAGATACCTCTTGAAGAAAAAGTATTTATTGGGGGAGATTTAAATGGACAAGTTGGTAGAGTGGTAGAAAATTTTAGAAGTATTCATGGTGGTTATGGATTTGAGTGACTAATGAAGAAGGTAGGACTATATTAGATTTTGCCTTAGCTTAAGATTTTGTAGTTGCTAATACTTTATTTAAGAAAAGAGATGAACATATTATTACTTATAAAATGGATTTAGTAAAACAGATTGATTATTTTTTGATAAGAAAAATAGATCGTTTAGATTGTAAAGATTGTGTGGTCATTCCAAGTGAAATTTTAAGTACCCAACATCGACTATTAGTTTTAGATTTTAAGATTAAAGGTTGTAAGAGAAAAATAAACTAAATTATTATCTAGGATTAGATGGGGACACTTAGAACACAAATAAAATATTTTAAGAGCAAGCTACAAGAAATTAGAGTTTGGGATGTTCATATGGAAGCTAACGTTATGTGGGAAAAAATATCAAGTGAAATTAAGTAAGTTGCTAAAGATGTGCTTGGCGAATTAAAAGGAAAAGCTTCTTTTAATAAGAATAGTTGGTGGTAGAAATGAGTAAAAGAAAAGATAAGAAATAAGAAGCATTGTTATAAAACTTGGTTTAGATATAAACTTCGAGAATTGGGAAAGATATAAAATCTGTAGAGATTCTAAGAAAGCAATATGATGCAAAAAAAATTTAGCTTTTAGTGATTTATACAATAGATTACATACCAAAGAAGGTGAAAGATGTATGTATAAGTTAGCCAACCAAAGAGATAGGAGAAGTAAAGACATAAAGTGATATTAAGGATGAAAATAATAAAGTACTTTTCTTAGAAAAGATATTGAAAATAGGTTGATGAGATATTTTAATAAACTTTTCAATGAAGGATCTGAAAGTATGATTGATTTTAGTAACCTTAATACCTAAACAAAAAAAATAGAATTTCATTTTATCATCGATTAGTAAATCGAAGTTAGTGAAGCTTTAAAGAAAATGAAATGTGGAAAACAGAGGACCGGATAATATTCCAATAAGTGTGGAAATGTTTAGGAGATCAAGGAATTTCTTGGCTTACAAATCTTTTAATGTTATTTTAAAGACTAAAAGATGCCGATGAGTGGAGAAAAGAGTTTGTTGGTTCCTATATTTAAGAATAAAGGTGATGCACAAGAGTGTGCAAATTATAGAGGAATTAAGTTAATGTGCCATACATTAAAATTATGGGAGAGAGTAATGAGCATGTTACGATATGATCAAGTTTCTCACAATCAGTTTGGTTTCATGCCAGGTAGATCTACTATGGATGCTATACATTTGTTAAGAGGTTTGATGGAGAAGCATGGAGAAAATAAGAAGGATCTACATATGATATTTATTGATTTAGAGAAAGCTTATGATAAAGTCTCAAGAGATGTTCTATGGAGAGTTCTAGAATAGAAAGAAGTTAATATTGGTTATATTCAAGTCATCAACGATCAACATTAAGCCCTTATCTTTTTACTTTAGTTATGGATGTTTTTACGAGGCATTTACAAGAAGATGTACCTTGGTGTATGCTTTTTGCTGATGACATTCTTCTTGTTGATAAGACCAGAGAGGAGTCCAACGAAACTTGAATTATGGAGGTCAACTTTAGAGTCTAAAGGTTTTGCTTAAGTAGATCTAAAATTGAATATATGTAGTGTAATTTTAGTTGTAGAAGTTTTAGTGATAGTGTGACTTTAGGTGATCAAGTCATTAATAAGAGTGAGTGATTTAGATATTTAGGCTCTATTGTTCAAAATGATGGAGATGTTATTAGTAGAATTCAAGTTGGATGGTTGAAGTGGAGGAATGCATCTAGCCTATTATGTGATAGAAAAGTTCCACTTAAACTTAAGGAAAAATTTTAAGATGGTGGTAAGACCAATGACATAAGTTGTTGGCCAATAAAGAGAAACATAAGACTAAGTTAAGTGTTACAAAGATGAGGATGCTCGTGGATGAGTGGCTTTACCCTTAGAGAGAATGCAAAATGAGTATTGGAAAAAGTTGGAGTAGATCCATGGTAGATAAGATTAGGGAGAGTCGCTTGGTTTGGCCACACATAAAGCATCTAGTCATGACCCAATTAGAGAGTAGATGCATTAGATTTGCCTTATGTTAAGAAAGGTGTAGACCTAAAAGACTTGGTTAAGATGTATAAAAAATGATCTTAGTATACTTGAATTAAATGAGATTTTGACACATAATAGGACACAATGGAGACGAAGGATTCATGTAGCCGACCCCACCTAGTGGGATTAAGGCTTGTTGTTGTTATTGTTATTGTTGTTAGGTTAAGGTGTGAATTAAGTGTGTTAATTATCCCTTATCTACACCACTTTAACATATTTAATCACATAATTATGATCCAATGTTTGACATAAAATCACATAAAGAATTTAAATCAGAAATGCATCCTAAGAAAGAAAGGTACCTAAAGCAATTGGCTCATAATTAGTGATTAATTAAGTTAAAGGGTTTAATTTAAGTACTTTTATATCCCTTCCCACACATGTGGGTTAGATTTTGATTTTATTAAGTTACTTAGGTTATTGAACACCTAAGCACCTATCCAAGATCATTTGATTAAGCTCTAGGATGTTTTGATTTTTGAAAAGTTTGATTAATTATGCCATTTTAATTAAGTGATTAAATAATTTAATTAATTTGCACTTTAATTAGGTTTTTGTCCAAATGAAATAAACTTAGGAAAAATGATATGGGAAAGAACTCCTAATCTCATTCCCTAAGTCCACTCACTGTTCTAAGGTAATTAGCAAAATTAATTAGTAAATTATAAATGTACCAAGCAATTACCCTAATTAAACCATTAATAAATTCCAAGAAAATCATGGGAGGCAGAGGTCATCCCATTAATCAACCCTAGGAAGTTTGGAATTAATCAGTGGAATAATTAGGGAGTAATTAATGTAATTATAGTCCCAATAAAACCCTAATTCAAAAAACATCACTATTTAAAATCAATTTCCATTAATTTTAGAATATTCCTCTTTGAATTATCTTTCTAATGCTTTTTAATTTGTATTTTTTCTGATTTTTCTACAATTAGTTATGAATATTTGAACTTTCTAAGTTTATTAGGTAATTAATCCCCTAATTATGTGACTAATCCCATCAATGCCATGTGGAGGCTGACGTGACGCACACTTTCCATGTGGCGCAATGGAAGAGATCACTTAAGTTGTCACATCATAGCGCCACATTAGCGACAACGCTACGTGCTTTCTGCCCACCCATCCGATCAAGGAACAGACGGCTGAGATCAAGCATATGGTTCTTAAGGAGTTAATCCATAAATCCTACACATCTTGATCATGGCCGTCCATCCAAAATGCCTGGATGGATGACCCATGATTCGTCATTGATCTTTGTGGGAGAGGACATCCGTCCATCCTTTAGGGCAAGATTCAAGCTCGATTGAGCTCAGATTAAGCCCAAACTCAACCCACACCATTATTATGCAAGGGAGATTACATCTAATGGTCAAATTCTCATGAGGTGAAAATTTCTTTCATAAAGGACTACACAATGGCTAGTTTAAGCTCAGTTTGAGGGCATACCTCACCGGAGGCTATCACCGGTGCTCGAGTTCGATGAGGTAGCTTTTCTTAGTGGAGACGAAGCACTGTTAAATATTTGAGGTGATTTGGTTGAGTGGATCCTCCTATGGACCAAGATCTCCTTCAAATGGATTCAGTCTTGATCAAAGGCACTCTTTCCTTGCTTGGAGAACTTGTGTGAAAGCTTGGGTGAGCTCGATTGAGTTCCCTCAAGGTGCTTGCAACATGAATTGGATTGAATTTGAGTATTGGCTAAGTTGGATTTCCTTGCTACCTCCCCTATTTTTGGCTTGGAGAAACTGAGAATGGAGAAGTTGAATTGGCTCTAGGAAGCTTGTGGGAGCTCTGGAATGCTAGCTCTGACTTCCTATTACTCAATCGAATGCAAGAGAGGTGAGTTGGAATGAAATTAGGGGGAGTATATCTCCCCTTGAAGGATCGGACCGTAAGCTCCTTTGCCATTTTGATCCAATTGACCCTATTCAATGGGTTGTTTTGGCCATTTATAGGGGCATGGCATTCAGTTTTGGCCAGAGAAGGTAGTGGAGGAGTTTTCCATGTGCAAAATAAGGCAGAGGAAGGAATCTCATGTGCTCATTTCTATGGGTGGTCAGTTTTAGCCTTAGGTTGAGTTTGGCTGATCCAAACCAAATGGGTCATGTGCACCATTCCCATTAGTGACCATTTGGTCTACTGAGAGGATGTCAAGTGTCCATGAAAAGGAATTGACTAAATTCTAAGTGATTTTGATTTTAGGTTATCTTATGACATGGGGGGTAAAATAGTCATTTGACCTTGATTTCTATTTGAATATGTTTGGTATGATTGAAAAATGGGTTAGGCCAATTTTCAATGAATTTGGAGTTGCTTTGATATGATTTGGCTCATGATGACCCATTTAGGTCAAAATGGGTCAACTTGGGTCAAGTTGACCAATTAGTCAAATTAGGTCAAACTAAGGGTTGGGTCAAATTCATATGACCATTTGAAATATTTTGGCATCATTGGTTTGGTTCAATTTGATTCATATTTGAATTTGGTTCATTTGATTTCACTTAGGTCAAATGGGTCAAGTTGACCAATTTGACCCATTTGACCTATTTGGGTTAGGTCATGGGTTGGTTTATGTTTACTTGGTCATTTGAAATGGATTGGTATCTTTATTTCCAATCAATTTGGTTTATATTTAGCTTTGGCTCAATTAAACCTTTTAGGTCAAGTTGGGTTCAAGGTTAATTGGGCTAGGTTGGGTCTAGTTGACCAATTGAGACTTTAATCAAGTTCAACAAGTGATTTGGAATGAACTTGATCCATTGGTTTCAATCAATTTAGCTTAGATCAAGTTTTGACACATTTTGAGTTTTTAGGTCAAATTGGGTCAACTTGGGTCAAGTAGCCCATTGGGCTAGGTTAGGCTCAAATGATGACTTGGTCAAGTTCAAACATTGATCATGAATGAGTTTTGATCAATGGTTTCAATCAAATTGGCCTATGGTGGATTTTGGCTAGTTTAGGTTTCATTTTGGCTAAGTGTTGACTTGGTCAACCCTTAAGTTTGACTTGGTTTGACCTAATTTGAATGATTGATCATCTTATGATAATTGTTGCTCACAATGTGTGGCTTAGATGGGCCTGGTTCAATCCAATTTGGGTAGGATTAGAATTTAGCTCAAAAGGGGTACTTTAGGTCACTTTGGGTCAAGTGAGCCTAAGTAGGTTTGACTTGATCAAGGCTTGAATCAAGTTTGATTGAACTCACATATGAACTTATGATTGAAATATAAATTCATTTGCAAGTGGTTTGAAGTCAATTGAGTTTTGATTCATTTGACAATTTCAAGTTCAAAAAAGGGTGAATATGAGTTTGACTCGGGTTTGATTTTTGAATTTATATTTGGTTTGATGATTGGAGTTTATGTTTATATTTGGATTCATGATTGAAGGATTGATTGAATCATGAATAAAAATTAAGGGTTTGGTTTGATTTGAAATTGATTTGGCTAAGTTCAAGAATTTGACTTGAATGGCTTAGGTTGAATTTTGATTGAATTTGGATTTGATTTTTGAATTTATTTTTAAATATTTAAATTTATATTTCATTTATATTTGTGAATATAAATGAGAATATAAGTGGGTTATGCAAAAATTCCTTGAATTTGAATTGATTTAGATTTGATTTAGGCTAAGTCCATAAGATAGAATCAAAGTGACTTAGGAAAGATTTTTTATTTGGATTTCAATTTTGAATTTTGTTTGATTGATTGAATTTATATTTCATTTATATGTGTGAATATAAATGAGAATATAAATAGGTTCTAAGAAAATTCCTTGAATTTAAATTGATTTAGATTTGACTTGAAGGAAGGAAGTGAAAAAATTGGATCAAGCTATAGGGTAGGCAAATTTTTCTAACACGTTTAAGATATGACCTATCCCTATGACTAACTCTTCTAAGTCTCTAGGGCTAGGTTAAGTGTCCACCTAATCACTAGATGTGTCTTAAGACTAACGCTATGTCTAAAATAGAGGGGTTGAGGGCTCATCCTAAAAATGAGGTCAACAATCCTATTTTTCAAAACAAAATCAAAATCAAAAGAAACACATTATGATTTCCTTAGCATACCTAGATTTGCTAAGAATCCTATTTTCAAAAAAATTTCAAAAACAAAACACACTTGGATCCTTCATTTAGCATACTCAATTTGCTAAATGAGAATCTCATTTTCAAAATCATAAATGATTCACAAAATAAAGCGAATAAAGAAAAAGAAGAAATTATTTTTAAACACCTCACTTAGCATACCCAAATTTGCTAAGTGAGTAAATTCCAAAATTCTCAAATCAAAATCAAATTGACCCTTTACTTTAACATACTCAAATTTGTTAAATAAAAGGTCCTCAAAATCAAAAATCAAAATTCAAACATGAACCTATGGAAGCATCTCTTCAGAAATATTTGAACTCATTTTCAACATACTCAAAATTGTTGAAAGTGGATTCTACATTCAAAAATCCTCTTTTCAATCAATCTTAAAATCTCTTCTGAATCCATTTGAGCCCCACTTAACACTTTCAAGATGTTGAGTGTGGGTTCAAATTCTAAAATTCAAATTCAAAAATCAACAAAAATAGAAATCTGATTCAAGTTTATTTTCAACATTGCAGACTTTCATTCAGCATCAGTTTCAGTTTCAGTTGATTGCAATGGTAGCATAGAAGTATGTTTTCACGTTTCCTCATGGGATGGGTGTGGCCCTCGATCAGGCCAGCCTTCCATGATCTAACTATGCCCACCTCATCCACTTGAGGCTTGAGGGGCCAGATTACATGAAGGCACCCCTCACGCTAATTAGTAGAGCACGGTGACCGGCGGCATCATCCGTGATTGACATGCCATCTGACTTGGATATTCCCTCACTGAAGAGGATGGCAGTGACGGTTCCCACAGTAGTAGTATCAGTAACAATGCCAATGCGCCTGGTTGTTTTACATGCTGCCCCAATTAGGGCTAGCACACACTCACTAGCATCCTCTAAGGGGAAGGCTCCCCTGATCCCAGAGATTTTCTCCCCTACTTTTGAGGTTGGGTCTAGCTCTTACTTTGCTCACCCTACCAGGACCTAAAGAAGAAACAAGAACTGCATGATATAGCGGTACCACACTCGTATTGCTAGGGAGTTAGAGGCACCTACTCAGTCCATTGTAGAGGATCTATCCATGATGGTTTCCCACCGTTACAAAGAAACTAGTTCCACCCTATATCCGGATCCGATAAAAAAGATGTCGAGGATTTGCTTCACCTCCATGTTCAGCCAGCATTGGTCAGTTTGAGGAGAAGGTCATATTCCGGCCTCCATTTAGTTTTATGCCAAGTAGGCAGAGTCTATAGATGATCTGAGTCTGGGAATCAATTTGATTTGAGATAAGTCATTCCCCACAGTGTGGGTAGGCATCTTAGGCAGGAGAGGGCTATAGAGGCCTGCACATCAGTTCATGTTGCTAGCCAAGAGGACCGGAGGTATAGCCGATAGTCAGCGACCTCCGCACTTATGGATTTTTTAGATGGGCATGCTACCCACACCGACCGTACAGATAACATCTTACTCATGGGGACCACACATCATAGGAGAGCAGCTCCTATCCTGAGAGAGTCGGTGGTGCCTCCATCACATCGCTCTTCTCCCCGTCAATAATCTCTTGTACGTGTCCCAGCATCTACTATTCTGGCCAAGGCCATGAAGGCCACATCAGGGGAGAATAGAACCCCGTTGGTGATCTGGTTATGGCCAAGAGATCCCATCCCATCCATATCGCCTACTGTGGTGAGGCTAAGCTCTCCTTCTCGACCTTCCGCCCCAGTAATAGTGAGGAAGGAATGGCGACTTTGAAGTATCGTAGTCATCCCATCACCACCACCACCACAGTAGGTTATAGAGATTATTGCAGTAGTTAAAGGAGGAGGAGATAGTTTAGTCACCCCTATGACTATAGGTCCTCCTAAGAGTACCACTCTGCCCAGATCCAACCACAGTCATGAGTACCTCTCCTATAGTGAGTGTAGTCCTCACAAGATCAGCTCACCAGCAGCATTAGAGGTTAGGTGCTTATATGTGCATGACAAGGATCGACCACCGACACCGATCTTTCATGCCTGCTCGTTGGACCGATCTAGCGGCATAGTTTCCGATCTAATGAAAAAGAAGAAAATCTTAGGATATGCTTGGTCTGATTTAGAGGATGAGAAGATCAGCTTTAATATGAATGAGGATGACTTATTAGATGATTCAGAGGGGGTACACATGGTAGATACTTGGGGTTCTCTCCTCCTTTAGTAGTAGACTATGGAAGAGCAGGAAGACATAGCCTGCTCGACCAACACCTCCTTCAGCAAATAAAGAAGAAAGATGATTAAATAGATAGGATGGGGAAGCAGCTCGAGGACTTGTTAGCAGCAATCTTAGCACTTCAGAAATAAGCACCGGCAATCCATCCTACTATAGCTGAGACTAGTCAGCCAAAGTTGGCGCATGTCTTGGATCCAACCAAGACTTTACCTCCAGTAGAGCAGGGTAGCACTAATGTTTAGGAAGGTAGTGGATAGTACCTCCATACAAGAAAAAAAAATCAAAACTATAGTTGAGCAATAGGTGAGAGAAGCATTGGCTCAAGCTCGAGGAGGATCATCAGTTCCAAAGGGTAGACCCTACCCAGAGGAATTTGATGTCATACAATATCTTAAGGGTTTTGTGCCTCCTTCTATTAAGAGCTTCAATGGCAGTGGGAACCCGAGGCAGCATATTGCACACTTCAGGGCTAGTTATTGCAACACCGGTGGCAGTGACGCTTTACTCTTCCGTCTCTTTGTCAGTAGTTTAGCAGGCATAGCCTTTGATTGGTATGCTAAACTTCCCAATAGTTTAATGAAGATTTTTGCTGAGTTGGAGCAACTCTTCATCAAGAGGTTTGCTAGAGCTCAGCAAAGGGTGTTGTTGGTGATCTTGTTATGGCTCAACAAAACCCTGAGGAGTCCCTCATTGATTACATTCTCAGATGACATAATCTGAGTATGGAATGCGAACCACAACTATATGAATAGCATGCCATCAAGATTCTGGTTAAGAATATCCATGGCTCAGTCACTTTCATGCTCAAAGGTTTCACCATCAAAACTTTTGAGAAATTAATCAATAAGGTGGCTAGCTTACAAGGACAAGCCAAACAGTCACATTTTCTAGATAAATCAACAAAGCAGAAGCCACAGAAAGCATTTGAAAAGAAGCCCGAGGTAGTGACAGAGAGACAGGGAACAAAGCCGTGGAGCGGTTGAGAGACCTCATGCTCGCAGCCATCACTTCCACCTCCTCCACCTCCAAGGCAGCCTCGCACCACAATAGCCTCCATGGCTCACACTCCCTCCTCGCCCACATCATCGCCAGTTGGTACATACTGCCACCGTGTAGCTATGGTCCACCTACTCTTTTGGATAAACTTAACAAGCCTTATTCATTTAAGAGGAGATAATCAAGAAGGACTTTAAGAATCTATTAAAGAAGCCTGATTTTCAGCTACCCGAAACTAGGAGACTAGAGGAAGTGGGCAAAAGTAAGATCCTAACTTTTGCCCCTACCACTGTATGCTAGATCATGTTTTGGAAGATTGCTTCACATTAAAGGACTGGTGCTATAGTTATCTTGAAGGAATACCTTGTGGAACAACCATCCAGTTCCATTAGGGTCATCCTTGGGGATACTTGCAATCCTTCCAAAATCAAAGAAGGTTGGGATATCTCCTTATCCCGTACCTCTAAGAAAATTGTCTCCAAAATCAAGAAAACTTTTTTGCAGGTGCTTGAGCTAGCTCAAACCTCCAATATTAAGGAAGGTTTGCAAGTTGCCGTGAGCCATGAAAAGGGGAGTTCAAGAGCGATGCGGTCACCGAGAAAGCCAAGTAGTGCAACCACCATGAGTCCGACCTCCAGCCACCGTTAGCCTACTATCCACTACTACTTCAACTAGCTCTTCTTCTAGTAGACATCTTGTATCGATAGATGAGGGCATCAAATCCCTTACCACACTTACTTTACTTGATTTCTACTATGTACCTTTATCAAATCCAAGAAATTGAAGAATAAAGGTAGCTTGAAATATATGTGTCACTTCTGATAGGTTATCTAAATCTATTCCTAATGATAACTCTTCAAGTATAAACAACAACTATAATAATTTTGATCTTCCTTTTTCTGATTCAGAGTTAGATTTTCCTACTCTTAATGCTACGGGTTTGCCTCTTGAGATAGACTTGGAATCATTTGATTCTAAAGGTCCCATAAGAGAAGCTGTAGGTGAGACTGACGTGCAAGTAGAATCTTCCATTACCCTGCCAAAATAGATCACTGAAGTCAACCTCCATAGAGGCAAGGTTCTACCTCCTAGGGCATCACCTCAAGATAGAGATAAACAAGTCATTGGTTCAGAGGATTGAGAAACCCCTCCACAAGATGCTCCACCTTGGATATGCTTGTGGATGATCAACCTAAGGTGGACTACAATGTCCTCTCTCACCTAATAAAGTTGTCATCTAAGCAAAGCATATATGATGCCTTTATCTTATCCAAAGAGATGAGGGAATCATTAATCAAGGCTCTCCTTGATCTTGAGATATGCTTAGCTCAGCTAATCACTTTTAGAGAGAAGGCACATTATTCTAGAAGCTGTCTCACATAAATGAAGACCTACTTCGGGGACATGGAGCACAACCGCCCACATTACACATTGACATGGGCGATTGAGTTACTCTCATCAAATCTAGGTGCATCAATGAACATTATGAGTCTAAAGACCCTTGCCTATTTGAGGATCGACATCTCCACGCTCCAAGGAGACCGAATGACGTTGAGAGGATTCAATGAACAAAGCGAGCAAGCTTTATGTTCCCTAGTGTTGCCTTTGGAGATAGGTGACTAGAAGACTGAAGCCAAGTTTTATATCATTGATTCAAATACTTCATTCACCGCTTTATTCGGTAGGCATTGGATACATCAAAATAAGATGATTCCATCCTCCCTCCATCACTGCATCAAGTTCAAGAAGGATGGGATTGAGTACTATGTTAAAGGAGATGAAAAGTCATTCTCAGTTAGAGAGGTTGAGATATATGAGGATGCGACCTACTATCTTTCTCAAATCACCCTTTCTCGTGAACTTGGGAAAAATTTAAACACAAATGCAAAAGAAAAGAAAAAGAACGAGAAAAGAAAAATGAAAATTCAAGCGAACAAGAAAGGAAAATTGAAGAAGAAAAATAGATACATTTCACATTCCACCCACAATTCATTCCATCATATGGACATGTGGGTAGGATGACTCAACCTCCACCAGACAGAGGCAAAGACAGAAATAGAGATAGTTCCAGAGGTGGAAGACCCCTTGGTTGGCCATCACCAACATGGGCTATGTTCCAATTCACAGGAGTACCCTTACTATTCACTTAGACTTAGAATCTAGCTCGAGGATGAGTCTAATGTGATTAGAATACTAGCCAACCCCTCTCATCAGGTTTCATTTGAGGTGACACTTGAGCCAGACAGTGACGAAGACCGGGCCTCCAAACAAAGCAAAGTATTCAAATCAAATGTATGTAAAACTATTAGGCAACAGGTAGAAACCTTAGCTCTAACCTCACTTTCATCTCAAAAAGTTAAAAGTTTAGTAGTTAAGGAAGCCCCTCAGTCTTCCAGGGATGTCAAGCCGAAGAGATTCTTTTTGGGATCATCATCCTCAAGTTTTGAAGTTGATGTAGAGCTTGAGAATGATTCATATAAAGAATTAATAGAATTACCTTTTGATTGGTACTCACCTTGTGTTATTAATCTTGCAAAGAAGAGTTTGATTCCTTATTCATGATCTAAACACAGATCAGAGTACTTCAAAAAGCTATGGAACAACATGCATGAGATCAAGATCGATTAGATTGATTTGGCAACGATGATGATGATGACACTTAATTGTTATCAATCATTTAGAGTTTGATAGTTTTTTCACACCAAGCCAACTCTTATGAGGATGTGTGTTTAGAACCTTTAGATGATCTAGATGATCTCCAAATCAAAGATACACCACTAGAATTTGGAGAGGAGATCCATTCAATAATTAATAAACTTAAAGAAATCAACATCGGGATGGAAGAAAATCCATGCCTGACATACATCAATTTGTTGTTGAATGAAGAAGAAACCAATGACTTAGTTAGGCTATTGACTGATGTGGTGAAAAAATTTTATATATATCTCTACCTTCATTTATCCCCTTCCCTTTCAAAAAAGAAGGATAAATGAAAATAGAAATATATATAAAATTACACCTTGCTGGGATGCCATGCAGATCCACAGATATTCTTATTAGGGTGATCAGGTATGACATTGACAAAAGGTGTACTATCTCAAGAGATAGAAGTGACCACCCTATAATGAACCTAATCACCTCAATAAGGATTCCTAAGGACTATGGCTCTTTCGAATGTACCAGAGACTCTTCCCTACTTTATATGGAAAAGTATATCTCGAAGATAAAGTCAGCCACCACATAATGAACCTAATCACCAATAAGACTTAAGGATAGTCTTTGAAATATGGATTCTTCCCACTTTATATGGAAAAAAAGGATTTATTTTCTTGGGTTCATTAAGTTCCATAGGGCAAGCCCCATAGTTAATCTATGGGATTTTAGAATACTCTAGAATCCAATCAGAAGAGGAGATTTATATCAAATGAAATAAGTAGATGCTAGATACTAAAGCTTAAAGCATCCAAACTATCTATGTTTGGGCTTTACATTTTAGAAATTGAATTAATTTGTTTGAGTTGAATTTTTTTTATCAGAAATGTAGGGCTTACAATTCCATGATACAAGGTTATGGAAAAGCCTGAGATGTGAGGATTTATGCTCGTAGCCCACAAAGGAAGTAACAACCCCTGAACCTAAATCTAGGGAGCTTTGGTGAGGGACAAAAACACGACCTAAGTCTAAAGAAAAAATGGGTATTTGGTTTACCTCCATAAGAGAGGATAAACCACCCGACTGTTGGACTTACAACCGCCTAGGGTGGCCGCCAACTAACTTCTCCTACGATTTTAAAATATGTAGGCAAGTCAAATGCTTTATGCAAGATAACAAGGTTGTTTATTTAGAATAAGACTAAGTCCTTAAACACACTCTTTAAGCGACTAGATCATGTAGGGCATGCTTAATGACTTAAATATAATGCACATTTTTCATATGTTTTATTTTTATTTTGGACAATCAATTTGACACAAGATTTAAGATTTATATGCCTAATGCATGAGAAATTAGATTATGGGCCAAAATCAACAAGATAAGGAGGTGTGTTTCCACCATGGCTCTCATAGGTCAAGCCAAGTTCTCTAATAAAGGTGGAAGCCCTCCAATCAAGAGTGAAATAATATATTTTTTATGCATGATGTTAGAAAAGTAAGACAACATCCAGCTAAGGGGTTGCTAATTCTTTTATCTTATTTTATAACCTAAGCTTTAGGTGAGGTTATGAGTTATTTATTTTAGTTAAGTTAATTTGGTAGAATATTTATTTTCTAAGATCCTAATCATCCAGGCCATACATCAAAGCAAGGAAGAACTAGAAAAGATGCCATCTTAATGCATAAGTTAAATAAACATCAATCAATTTATAAAACTAGCGCAAAAGAATAAAAGGCCATTTGTGGTCGGGCTCTATCGCACAAAAAAAAAAAAATTAGGTAGTCGAGCTCTACCTTTATATAACCTGAATTACAAATGAATTAATTATAATTAAGCAACCAAAGGCTTCACATGGTTCATAAGATGAGATCTTATGACCAATATTAATCCTAATCTCCCATAACAATCATTCCAAAATCTTAATTGCAAAAGTACATAAAAATGAGAAAAATGAAATCTAACTAACACAAAACAGAGTTTAGCTAAATAAACCATACAATCCCAAGCATGTATATATATAAATTGGACTTAGAACCCCACACATGGGTAACCAAGTCAACCTAGCCTATTTTGGACTATGCTTAGGGGTATAAGCACTACCAGCAAAAGTTATATTTTTATTACAACCCCCTTAAGCACAATCCCACAGAGAAGATAATGGTTAGAAGATAAATCATTTCTATACACACATCAAAAGAACAAAATACCATAAAATAAAAGCAAACATCAAAGCATGCACCTAACTAAAATAAAAATGGTGACTTAGCTAATGTGTGTATTTAAGGTTTGTGTGTTATGCTTAGTTAGACTTTAAGCTCGAAATTTTCTAAGTATGAAAATGTTCAACTTAGATAGTTTGTTTTATATAAGTGATTTAGTTGTTTTGGTTGATTTTGTTTTGTATTTTGATTTGGTATAAGTGAATCCTACAATTAATTACTAAGTTGTAAAAAGAGAAAAAGAGAAGAGGACTTCTCTTTCCTCACTTAAGTAATTTCTAAGGTAGATTCATAATTGATTTTTATTTAGTGAATGTTTTGTTATGTGTTTTAATTAATCCTAAGTTTAGATTTTTCCTAAACAAACCTATTCAAAATGAAAGGCATTTTAAGATTAAGTATAGTGAATTAATATCACAAAACACACAACACTTTATTTCTTTCCCAACATATATAACATGCATTTGGATGAATCATGAGCATATCTGTATATACAAATGAGGATGTTTAGCACACATTTATGATGAATGCTAAGTAGTGTTACTTAAGACAATTTGGATATTTTATGATGCATGATTTTCATTAAGTAGAAAAGAGGGATTCTTTTATCCATTTTTATATGCACATTTATATGTATGAAAGGCATAAGTGAGTACGATGCCATTGTTAGCACGAGGGGTGTACGGTATAAGACCTACTTTGGGCTACTTAAAGGCTCGCAACCCCGGGGTTGTCCAAACTAATATACTACTTTCCATAAATACATATGCATGTACAAAAGAAATGAATGAAAAAAGAAAGATGCAAAGGTTTATGTTTATTTGTTTGGTTAGTTTTTGAAATTTATATGTGTAAGTGTGGATGTCCTCCTTAAGTAAAAACATAGGAATGAATAGGAAAGGATTTAAGCAAGTGTTGTGTTTTTTTCAAATGAACTACACACTTTGCCAAATCCTATTCAAAACTATGCTAAAAGAAAAGAGAAGGAAAGCCACACTATGCACATCTTTGTATTTTTACTCACCAAGCAAGCTTATAAATAATTATGAGTAGCATACATTTCAGTTTTGATAATTAATTTATAAGTTTTGAAAATAATTTTATATTTAATAGTGATAATAGACATTTATATTCTTACTTTAGCCAAAACATGCAATTTGACATAAAAGAGACATTTCATTTTTAATTTGATTTTTAAAAAGCATGAATGCATGAATTTCATATAACATACACATTTAGCATGTTAGGAAAGAAATAAAGTGATAAAAGCATGTAAATTCATTCACCCTAATTAATTCCTAAAATCATATGAAATAGAATTATTTAAAGCAAATCAAATTTATTTTCAAGGGATTTTTAATTTTGTTTGAGTTTGATTTCAATTTGAGAAATGTGAGATGAGTTTGTTGATCCTAACCCATTCCCCCATGTGTGAGTTATTTAAGTTCAATTTTTAGGTGATTAGATCAATTTTATGCTTTGGTTAGGTTAAGGTGTGAATTAAGTTATGTTAATTACCCTTTACTTTAGCATATTTATTCAAATAATTATGAGCCAATGATATGACATAAAATCACAATGAATTTTAATCAGCAATGCACCTAGGAAAGAAAGGGCCTAATACAATTGGCTCACATTTAATGATTAATTAAGCTAAAGGATTTAATTTAAGTACTTTCATAACCCTTCCCACATATGTAGGTTGGATTTTGATTTTGTTAAGCTACTTAGGTTATTGAACACCTAAGCACCTACCCAAGAAGGATTGATGAAGTTTCGGAATGTTTTGATTTTAAAACCAAATTAATTAAACAAGTGTGTTGAACTCATTTTAAGAATGAGCTCTCAACTCCTCCATCTTAGACATAGGACTCCTCTTAGACTTTAAGAGTTCCTTAGTCTTAAGACACATCTAGTGATTAGGTGGACACTTCACCAAAGACTTAGAAGAGTTAGCCATAGGAATAGGTCATGCCTTAGGGGTATTAGGAGAATTTGCATACCCTTAACTTGAACCACTCCTCACCTTCCTTCCTTCAAGTCAAACTCCAAATCAATCTTATTTGATTTTCTCCAAACTCAAATCAATAACGCATGATTAGAACCCATGATTGAAACTCATGATTGAAACCCATGAATGAAATTCCTAATTCCAAAATTTTCTAAGTCTTTAATTTCCACCTTAAGGACTTGGCTTAAATCATAACCAAATTAATTCAAATTCATGGAATTTTCTCACAACTCATTTATATTCTCATTTATATTCATATGTATAAATGAAACATAAATTTAAATCAATCAAGCTAAACTCAAAAATTAAATAAAAAACTCCAAAATTTCCTAAGTCCTTTTAAATTTCCTCTTAAAAGAATTAGCCTAAATCATGATTAAATCAATTCAAACTCATGAGATTTTCTCATAACTCATTTATACTCTCATTTATATTCACATATATAAATGAAATATAAATTCAAATCAAATTCAAAATTCAAGCTCCAAACTCCAAAATTTCCTAAGTCCCTTAAATTTCCTCTTAAGGACTTAGCTTATATCATGATCAAATCACTTCAAATTCATCAAATTTTCTCATAACCCATTTATATTCTCATTTATATTCACATATATAAAGTAAATATAAATTCAAACAACCAAAACCAATTCCAAAAATCAAACTCAAACTCATTCAAAATCCAACCTAAGCTTTTCAAGTTAAAATCTTGAATCTAGCCAAATCAACTTCAAATCAAGCCAAACTCTTGATTTTCCTTTATGATTCAATCAACCCTACAATCATGAATCAAAATATAAATACAAACTTCAATCACCAAATCAAAACTCAATTCAAAATCAAACCCCAAATCCATTTATGTTCTTCCTTTGAATATAAAATTGTCAAATGAATCAAAACCCATTTGACTTAACCTGCAAATGGATTTATATTTCAATCATAAGTTATACAAGTTCAATCAAACTCAAATCAAGCTTTGACCAATTTGACCCACTTAGGCTCACTTGACCCAAAGTGACCTAAAGTACCTTATGAGCCAAATTCTAATCCCCAAATTGGATTGAATCAAACTCATCTATACCTCTCATCATGATCAACAATCATCATGAGATGATCAATTAATCAAATTGAGTCAAACCAAGTCAAATCTAAGGATTGACCAAGTCAACACTTAGCCAAAATGAAACCTAATATAGCTAAAATCCACCATAGGCCAAATTGCTTGAAACCATTGATCTAAATTCATTCATGAACTATGTTTGAACTTGACCAAGTCAACATTTGAGTCTAACCTAACCTAATTGACCACTTGACCCAAGTTGACCCAACTTGACCTAAAAAGTCAAAATGTGTCAAAACTTGATCTAAGCCAAATTGATTGAAACCAATGGGTCAAGTTCATTCCAAATCACTTGTTGAACTTGACCAAAGCCTCAATTAGCCAACTAGACCTAACCTAGACCAATTGACCTTGAACCCAACTTGACTAAAGGTCATGTTGAGCCAAATTCAAACTTAAGTAAAATTTGATTGGAAAGATATCAATCACTTTAATATGACTAACCAAACCTAAACCTACCCATGACCTAGCTCAAATAGGTCAAATCAAATTGGTCAACTTGACCCATTTGACCTAAATGAAGTCATATGAACCAAATTCAAACCTAAACCAAATTGAATCAAACCAAAGCCACCAAAACATTTCAAATGGTCATATGAACTTGACCCAACCCATGGTTTGACCCAATTTGACCAATTGGTCAACTTGACCCAAGTTGACCCATTTTTGGGTCAACATGAGCCAAACCATACCAAATGAACTCCAAATCTAATGAAACTTGGCCAAACCTATTTTCTCAACACCCAACATATCCAAATTCAAAATCATAAATGACCATTTCTACCCTAGGCCATAGAACAAATTTTGGTCAAATCCATGGGGAATTTGGTCAATTCCTCTTCATACCTACTTGATACTTTCTTAATAGGTCAAGTAAACCCTATGGAGGGTGGTGCACCCAAATGGGTTTGGGTTAATAACTTGACCTAAGCCAAAAGCGAGCACATGACTCAAATTAATGGGAATCATGCTCCCCACTCAATTTGAAGCACATGGGAGTTACCACTCCACTCCCAGCCAAACCGACCATGTGAAAGCTTCTAACAAATCAAACAACCCCTCAAGGTCAATTGGATCAAAACAACAAGTGAGCTTTGGCCATAGATTGCCAGAGTTATACTCCCCAATTCACTTCAATTCCAGGCTAATTCAATTGAGTAAGGAGAGTGTTAGGAGCCATTTGAGTTCTAAGCTTTTGAAGGATTTTGAATCATTCTCGATTTTTTAAGAAAAATAGGGGAGCTCTAAGGATTTGCCAATTTTCTCCACACACATCAAGTCAATTCCCTTTGCACACTCTGGACCAAGTCGAGCTTACTTGCTCTCTCAAGTTCTCCAAGGAGATCTAATTCCATCAAAGCCGTAAAGAAGCTCAGGAGGGGTTGGTCTGAGCTATTCACTTAACCTCAAGAGCTAAGACTTTCACCAAAGCTTTGTCTCAAATAGACGAAGCTCCTCCATGAGAATCGAGCATCGGTGATCACCACCAGTGAGGAAAGACATTTTTTGATCACTAAACTTCATGTGTGTTGGTCCTTTATAAATCAAATTTTAATGGCATGCGATTTCAAATGTCAGATGTTCTTGCCATTAGGGTTAGATGGTGTGTGCAAGATTTCATCCCAATCCGAGCCCAGTCGAGCTCGAATCTCCCCTTTGAAAGTGGATGGTCTCCATTATTCCTCAAGGAAGAATAGGGATGATCTCTGGCCATCCATCTGCATGTTTTGGATGGACTGACGAGATTAAATCCTATTTTGTATTCTATTTATCCTTTAAAACCTGAGTAAATCCACTCGATCCTTGATCGAAGAAAAAGTGCAGCGCCACGCCATGCTATGACATGATGTTTAAGTGGCACTCAGGAGCGTGTAAAGCGTCATCGCCGTTGTGTAGCCATTGGATTAAGAGATTAATTAAGGATTAAATAATTCTAATTAATCCTCTGAACTTCTAAAATTCATATCTCTCTAAAGAAAAATCAAAAAATATGAGGTAAATTGCCATTGAAAGATAATTCAATCTAGAATATCCTAAAATTAGTTTTAATGGATTTTGATTATTATTTTTCTCTAATTTTGGGTTTTATTAGAAATCTTAATTTTCTAATTACACCCTAATTAATCCACCGATTAATCTCAAACTTCTTGAGTGTATTTTGGGGGATGACTTCTACCTCCCCTAATTTTCTTGGGATTTATTGGTGGCTTAATTGGGGAAATTGCTAATTCATTTTCTAATTACCCCTTAATATAATTAAGGTTAATTAAGGGTTTTATTAGTGGTTTAACCCTTTGATGAAGTTGATTAAGGTCAGTTTTAGTGAATTGGAGGTTTAGGGAATAATTTTGGGGCATTTCCCCTAAGCTATTCCCTAAACCCCCTTTTCTTTCTTAATCCCTTTTAATTAAGGGCTAATTCACTAATTATCCTCTTAATTAATTTTTTAAAATTCTAAAACTTTCTAGAACTTAATTAATCTACTTTGGGTAGATTCTTAGGTGTTCAAGAGCCTAAGTTCAATTAAGGAAATCAAAATTCAACTCACATGTGTGAGGGGTGTTTTGAAATTACTTAAGTTAAACCCCTTAGCTTAATTAATCATTAATCATGAGCCAAATTGCATTAGGCCCTTTCTTCCTAGGTGCATTTACAAATTTAAATTCCTTGTGAGTTTTATGTCATCTCATTGGCTCATAATTATTTGATTAACTATGCTAAGGTGGTGTAGGTAAGGTAATTAACATGTTTAATTCATACCTTAACCTAATCAAAATATAAAATGAATCTAATCATCTAAAATTAAACAAAAATGTCAAACACATGTGGGAATGGGTTAGAAACAAAACTCAACTCACATTTTAAAATTAAATCAAATTCAAAATCAAACAAAATCATACTAAATAAACTTTGATTTACTTTAAGCTTTCTTATTTCATAAGATTTTCTTTAGGATTTAATTAAAGTGAATGTGTTTACATGCTTTAATTGCTTTAGTTCTTTCCCCAACATGCTAAATATATGTCATATGGTTTCATGCATCCATGCTTTTCAAAATCAAATTTAAAATGAAAATGTTTCCTTTATGTCAAATTGCATATGTTGGCTAAAGTAAGAATATGAGTGGCTATTATCACTATTAAATTCAAATTATTTTCAAAACATATGAATCAATTATCAAAACTGAAAGTGTGTTACTTATATCTTATTTATAAGTTTGCATGTGAGTAAATATAAGGATGTGCTTAGTGTAGGTTTTCCTTCTCTCCTCTTTTAGTATAGTTTTGAATAGGATTTGGCAAGGTGTATAGTTCATTTGAAAAGAACCTAATACTTGCCTAATTCTATTTCCTATTCATTCCTATATCATCACTCAAGAAGGATACCTATGCTTGCACATATAAATTGCATAAACAAAAATAAATCAACCAGCACAAGCTTTTACATTCTTTCTTTTCCATTCATTTCTTTTGTACACATGATTGTATTCAAGGAAAGTGGTATATTAGTCTGGACAATCTCGAGGTTGTGAGGCTTTAAGTTTCCCTAAGTAGGTCTTGTACCTTACACCTCTAACTAACAATGGCATCATTCTCACTTATGCTTTCATACATTCATATGTGCATGTGAAAGTTGGATAAGAAATCCCTTTGCTTCTTAATGAAAATCATGCATCATAAATATCCAAGTTTTTCTTAAATGAATTACTTAGCATGCATCATAAAGTGTGTTAAACATTCTCATTTGTATATATAGATATGCTTAGGACTCATTCATATGCATGTTATACATGTTGGGAAAGAAATGAAGTGATGTATGTTTTGTGAATTTAGTTCATTTTATTTAATCTTAAAATGCCTTTCTTTTGAATAGGTTTGTTTAGAGTTCATCTAAACTTAGGATTAATTAAAACACTTAATTAAAACATTCACTAAATAAAACTAAAATATGAATCTACTTTAGAAATTACTTAGGTTAGGGAAGGAAAGAGAAGTTCTCTTCTCTTTCTCTCTCTTCATGACTTAGTAATTAATTGTAGGATTCACTTGAACTAATCAAAACATAAAATAAAATCAACCTAAAATAATTAAATCACTTAAATAAAACTCTCCTCTAAGTGGAACATCCTTCACACTTAGAAAATTCTAACTTAAAGCCATAACTAAGCATACCACACAAACTCTAAAGCACACACATTAGGCTAAGTCACTACTTCTAGCTTTAATTTAGGGTGGTGCATGGTTTGATGCTTGCTTTTGTTTTTTGATATATATTTTAGTATGAATGTTAGGGTGTATGTGTGTAGAATGAATGGTAGGGTGATCTTAGTCTAATTATCTTTCAGGATTGTGCTTAAGGCTTGTAATAAATAAAATATAAATGCTTTTATTGTGCAGTGCTTATACCCCTAAGCATAATCCAATAGGTTAGTGGACTTAGTCACCCATGTGTGGGGTGATAAGTCCAATACATGCTTGATTTGGTGGTTTGTTTAGCTAACCTTTTTGTAGGTGTTAGCTAGATTTACTTTTCCTTTTCATGTAATTTTGCAATTAGGATTTTGGAATGATTGTTATGGGGATTAGGATGAACATTGGTCATAAGATCTCATCTTATGCACCATGTGAAGCCTTTGGAGCATCCACCTTCCAACCATCCAAAAGAAGGAACCAAAGAAGAAAGAAGAAAAGTAGAATGAAGAAATGAAACTTGAAGACCCCCATAACAATGAATCCCTTGCTTAAATGTATTTAATTCATTTGTAATCTGGGTTGCATAAGGGTAGAGCTCAGCCACCCAATTTATTTTTTGGGTTTGTGCGATGGTACCCGACCACAATGACCTCTTATTCTTTTGTGATTAACTTTATAAATTGATTGATGATTTGTTTAGCTTGTGCATTAAATGACATCCTTTTCCTAGTTTCTTTCTTACTTTATGTATGGCCTAGATGTGGATTAGGCTCTTAGGGAAAAATAAATCTTTTACCAAATTTAACAATTCAAAACTAAAAATAAAGAACTCATAACCTCACCTAAAGCTTAGGTTAAAATCAAGATAAAAGAATTAGCAACCCCTTAGTTGGATGAGTACTTCTTTTATAACATCATGCACAAATGCATATTATTTTTCACTCTTGATTGGAGGGCTTCCACCTTTGTTAGAGAAACTTGGCATGACCTTTGTGGCCATGGTGGAAACATACCTCTCCCTTCTCGCTGATTTTGGCCAATAATCTCATTTCTCATACATTAGGCATATGAATCCTATTAGCCTGAGTCAAAATGATTGTCCAAAAATGAAAATAAAATGAAATATGAATTGCATTAGATTTAGGTCATTTGAAGCATACTTATGATCTAGTCTCTTTAGGGGTGTGAGTTTAAGGACTTAGTCTCTTTCTAAATAAATAATAGCCTAGCTATCTTGTATAAAGCATATGACTTGCTACATGAATTTAAAATCATAGGAGTTAGTTGGCGCCACCCAGGCGTAAGTCCAAAATAGTCGGTGGTTTGTCCTCTCTTAGGCAAACCAAATACCCATTTTCACCTTAGATTTAGGTTGTGCTTTTGGCGCCAAAGCTCCCTAGATTTAGGTTGAGGTTACTTCTCTCTTTGTGGGCCATAAGCATAAATCTCACCTCTTAGGCATTTCCTTAATCTTGTGTTATGGAATCATAAGTCCCAAATTTCTAATGAAAAATTTAACTCAAATAAATTAAATCAATTTCAAAATGTAAAGCCCAACCATAGGATAGTTTGAGATGCTGCAGGTTTCCTAGCATCATGGGCATCTCTACTCTTTCTTTGGCTTTGATAATAACTCCCTCTCTTTGATCAATCCCATTTGATCTTCAAAATAAACTAATCGATTGATAGTCCTACCTATTGAAATCTTTGGAGACAACAATCATTTACCTTAATCGAGAGTATTCTAAGGGATCTCATTCCTAGGATGTAATTAATTATGGGGGCTTGCCCATAGGAACTTATGAACCCTTTAAAATAAACCTATTTTACTTTTTCATGTAAAGTAGGGAAGAATCTTTGGTACATATCTTCCATTATGGAGTCCTTATTGATATGATTAGGTCCATTGTATGGTGGTGAATTCTATCTTTCGAGATAGTACACCTCTCCTCAATGTCATACCCAATCACCCTCAATAAGAATAGCTGCGGATCTACGTGGTGTCCCAACTAAAGGCATATTTTTATATATTTTTATTTTCATTTATCCTCTTTTCCAAAAAGGGGGATAGATGAAGGTAGGAATTGTATAAAAATTTTCCCCACAAATTTTTCTGCCGACTCCACTAGGGATGGTTCCTCTCTCCATCTTTGGTAAATGATCATTGTCTTTGAGTATCGATAGTGGGTTTGTACTTTGGTATGAATTTGAGACTATCTTTCTTTCCATTGGCACTTAGCTTATTTCATTCTTAAGTTGAGTTAGCCAACATCTTTAGGTTTTAGGACCTCACCCCGTGTTGGTCTTAAAACCCCCGTTAGGTTCTCCAATGGGTAAAAATAAAAGATCTAAATGAAAATAAAATATTTAAAGACTTCCTTCTTATCATTTTTTATGATAAGGAAAGGTTCATTGTAAAATAATAAAGAAAAAATAATTTTTTCATTAAAATCTTGCTTTTCAAAAAACACTCTTTCAAAAAAATGCACATAATAAAATATTTTCCACAAAATTTTCTTAAATCACCCTCATCTAACAATTCTCATAATTGTTACATGTAGGAATCTTTAAAAATAAAACTAACAATCTTTTCCAAAAGCACAAATGAACATCTTCCTTCAATTCATTTTGATGAAGATTTCATTTTCAAAATAAAATGAACAATCATCTTTCCAAAAATCAAAATCAAAATCAAAATTAAAAATAAAATTTTCAAAAAAGCACACATGAACCTTTCCATTCAATATACCTCACCTATTGAATGGAAGTTTCATTTTCAAACAAACTAAATTTTTCAAAAGCACATATGAACATTCAATATACCCAAATTTATTGAATGAAGATTTCATTCCCAAATAAAAATAATATCATTTGGAAATCCCACTTAAACATATCCACATATGATTAAGTTGAATTCCTTCAAAAAATCAATAATCACACACAAAACAAAATTTTCACATTTCAAAAAGATTGACTTCCATTCTACATACCCAAATTTGTTGAAATAAGTCTTCTTTTCAAAAATCAAAACTTAACAATCATATTTTCAAAATTCAAAATACATTTGGAACTTCATTTAGCATACTCAAATTTGCTAAGTGAAGTCTCCAAAAATCAAAATTTTCAAACACATTTGAACTTCATTTAGCATACTCAAATTTTCTAGTGAAGTCTCAAATTCAAAAAATTTTCAAAACACATTTGGAACTTCATTTAGCATACTCAAATTTGCTAAGTGAAGTCTCCAAATTCAAAATCAAAATTTTCAAACACATTTGGAACTTCATTTAGCATACTCAAATTTGCTAAGTGAAGTCTCCAAATTTAAAATCAAAAATTTTCAAACACATTTGGAACTTCATTTAGCATACTCAAATTTGCTAAAGTATCCAAATTCAAAAAAAAAAAAAAATTTTCAAAACATTTGGAACTTCATTTAGCATACAAATTTGCTAAGTGAAGTCTCCAAATTCAAAATAAAATTTTTTAAAACACATTTGGAACTTCATTTAGCATACTAAAATTTGCTAAGTAGTCTCCAAATTCAAAATAAAATTTTCAACACTTTTGGAACTTCTTTCTTTAGCATACCAAATTTGCTAAAGAGAAGTTTCCATTTTCAAAACCAAATCAAAACACAAAAAAATTTTGAACACATCTTTTGGAATTTCATTTAGCATACTCAAAACATACCATATTTGCTAAAGTAAAGTCTCCACTTTCAATCAAAAATAAATCAAAACAAATGAAACACTTTAGGATCTTTTGAGCATACTCAAATTTTCTAAGAATCCTATTTTTAAAAATCAAATAAAACACACTTGGGTTCTTCACTTAGCATACCTAAATTTGCTAAGTGGGAATTCCAAATTTTCAAAATCAAACAATAATTCACAAAAAGAAATAATTATTTTCAAAATAATTCACTTAGCTTACCCAAATTTGCTAAGTAAAATTTCAAAATCACTAATCAAAAACAAAATCAATTGACCCTTACTTTAACATACCCAAATTTGTTAAAGGAAAGGGTCCTCAAATCAAAAATCTAAATTCAAACAAACATGAATGTATGGAAGCATCCTTCTAAAAATATTTGAATCCATTTAGGTATGTTGAAAGTTCGATTCATATTCAAAAATTCCTCTTTTCAATCAAATTTCTAAATCCTCTTTAATCCATTTGAACCCCCACTTAACACTTCCAAGATGTTGGATGTGAGTTCAAATTTTCAATTCAAATTCAAAATTCAACAAAAATAGAAATTTGATCCAAGCTCGTTTCCTATATTACAGATTCTTAGCATCAGTACAGCTATAGTTCAGTCTTTAGTTTTTTGAGTTGATTTGAAATGGCAGGCTCGCAGAAGTTTGTATTCACTTTCCCTCATGACATTAATTTGGCCTTGGACTAGGACAATTTCCCCCGATTGGATCATATCCACCTTATCCATTTGTGGGAGATTTGAGGGTGAGGATCACATGAGGTCCACGTGAGGACTATGGTGGCCGGGAAAGTCTGTCATCCAGAATGATCTACCTTCAGATTTTGAAATCTCCTCATTGAAAAGAAAAGTAGTGATAGTCCCACTAGTTTCAAGGTCAGTACAACAGCCCCAATTTAGTGCATGGTTTCTCGTCGCCCGGTGGTACCACCCTCTCATCGGTACCCTCTAAGGGTAAGGCTCCCCGATCTTGGATTGCCTCCCCACTTTTGAGTTCTAGCTCTCACTCCTCTCATCTACCATAACATGAAGGAACAAAATTGCATGATCAAGCGGTATCATAGGATTGCTAGGGAGATGGGCGGTACATTGAGGAGTTTCTTGACTTCACACTAGTTACAAAATTTCATCCTCTCTCTTGGTCATAGAGGATGCTAGGATGTACTTCACCTCCACCGGTAGCCACGCTCACCTCTTACCAGTAGGAGGTTGTATGTCATCTCCTCCATCTTATCGAGGTTGGCGGGTAGAGACTTTAGTCTGAGCTCAATTTGATTTGAGATTTATCATCCCCGCAGTGTGGGAAACATATTCGACAGAGAGGCTCGAGGCCCATACATGCTCATATTACTAGGAGGGAGAGTTGATTGAGTTGGCGGCTTCGCACTTATCAATTTTCAAGCTTCGGTGCACCCTCCGACCATATAGCATCCTACTTCTGGACCTCATCACGAGGATAGCTCATTCATAGAGAGTCGTGGTGTCTCCACCACACCACTCACCCTCTCTGCCATCAATTCATGTCACATCTCTAGTTCCATCAAAGGCCATGAAGGCCATATCCGGGAGAAGTGTACCCCTGGTGATCCGGCTAGCAGGATCCTACTCATCTACACACTAATGTGGGCGAGCTCTCTGCTTACCTTCTATCCCAATGGTGGTGCGGAGGGAGTGGCGACCCTGAAGCATAGTGGTCATCCCTTCACCAACTTTGTCAGTTCAACAAGACATGGAGATGGAGATGGTAGCAACTACTGTAGATGGAGCAGATGATAGCCCAGCTGCACCGATGATAGTGGAACCTCTAGAATGTTACCCTTTCACTGAGTCGAGTGTGTCTCTTAGTGAGTACAGTCCTCATAGGATTGACTCTCAGTAGGAGAGGTCCATGCTCTCTGCATAGTGATCACCGGTCATTTGTCTCATTTATTTATTCATTGATCATTCTCAGGAGATAGTAGCACATTATCTTGTAGAAGAAGGAGATTCGGTATGATTGATGAGGAGAAGATTAGCTTTAATCCCCGATGAATGATTTGTTGGGAGACTGGGTCTATGATACAGAGGATCTCTTCTCGAGCGAGCCATGGAAGGTGATGAGGTTGATCAGGAAGACACGCCCAATCAGCCCAACACCTCCGACATCAGTTGAGAAAGATAAGTAGATAGATAGGATGGGCAGGCTGAGGACTTTGTTAGCTTTTGATTCACAAGCCCCATCATCCTACTATACATTAGTCACGAGTTAGTGCATGTCTTGGACCAAGACCTTACCTCCCATTGAGCAAGGTAGCACTAGCATGTATAGGAAGGTAGTGGAAAGTACCTCCATACAAGAAAAGACATAGATCCATGGTTAGTAGCAAGTGAAGGAAGCATTGGCTCAAGCCAGGGGATCATCGGTTCAAAGGGTAGACCCAGAGAATTGATGCAATCCAATATCCCAAGGGTTTTGTGCCACCTTCCTTCAAAAGCTTTGATGGCGTGGAAACCAAGGCACATAACACGGGCTAGTTGTTTACCAGGTGGCGATGCTTTGCTATTCCGCCTCTTCATTAGTAGCCTAGTAGGGATTGCTTTCGATTGCTATGTTGAACTTTCCAACAATTCAATAAACATATTTGCTGAGTTGGAGCAACTCTTTATCAAGAGGTTTGTTGAAGCTTAGCAAAGGGTTACTGCAGGTGATCTCGTTATAGCAAAACAACATCCAGGTGAGTCTCTTGTTAATTATATTCTCTGATGGCATAACTTGAGTATGAAATGTGAACAGTCTCGGCATGCCATTGAGATTCTTTGAAGAATATCCATGGCTTCCTTCATGCTTAAGGGCTTCACTATCAAACATTTGAGAAGCTAATCAACAAGGTGGGCTAGTCTACAAGGAGAGGCCAAATAGTTGCCTTTTCAAGACCAATTGCCCAAAGCAAAGCCATGAAGGTCTATGAGAAGAAGCGGCAGTGATGGTAGAGGGAAGCAACCCAGATTAGAGAGACCACAACCTCAGCCCACCTCCTTTGCCACCAGGCGGCCCTCTGCCTCCATGACACCACGGCCGCCGCCTCCTCCTCACCATACCACCATCGGCGCACATACCCCTATGGTCCACCTACTCTTTAGATAAGTTAAACCTTATTCATTTAAGAGGAGGTAATCGAAGATCTTTAAGAATCTCTTAAAGAAGCTTCTACCAAACTGGGAGCCGGAGGAAGTAGGCAAAATCATGATCCTAACTTTTTGCTACCATATATCGACATGTTTTTAGGATTGCTTCACATTTTAAGGACTAGTTTGAACATAGCTTCAAGATAGGTGTTATGGTTATCCCAAAGGAATACCTTAGGTAACAACCATCCGATTCCATTAAGGTAATCCTTGGGGATACATGTGATCCTTCCAAAACCAAAGAAGGTTGGAATATTTCTTTATCCAAAACCTCTAAAAAGATCATCCGTAAGATCAAGAAGCTTCAGTGCACGAGTCGGCTCCAACATCAAGGAAGGTTTGCAAGTTTAGTGCCAACTCGAGGAAAGGAGAGCTCATAAGCAGCCATGTGTAGCCAATAGCCCAACCACCAATCGAGTCCACCTCATATGTAGCTTCCACATCGGTGACTCTCTTGACTAGTTCTTCTTCTTCTGTTAGTAGAACTCTTGTATAAGCAGATAAGGGCATCAAATCCCTTACCCCACTCACTTTTTTTGATTTCTACTTTGAACCTCCAAACAAATCCAAGAAGTTGAAGAATAAAGCTAGTTTGAATTACATCTGTGTCATTTCTGATGGGTTATCTTTTTCTATTCGTAATGATAACTCTTCAAGTCAAAATAACTATAATAATTTTGATCTTCCTCTTTCTGATTTAGAGTTGGACTTTCCTACTCTGAATACTACAGGTTCGCCTCTTGAGATAGACTTGGAATCATCCAAATTTGAGGGTCACATAGGAGAAGCTATAGGTGAGCCTGATGTGCAAGTAGAGCTATCCATTACCCTGCCACAAGAGATCACCGAAGTCAACCTTTATAGTGGCAATGTTCTACCTCCTAGGTCAGCACCTTAAGATAGAGGGAAACAAGTCATTGGAACAGAGGATCGAGAATCCCCTCCACAAGATGCTCCACACTTGATATGCTTGTGGAGGATCGACCCAGGTGGACTTCTTTCTCATCTAGAAAGTTGTCATCTAAGCTAAGCATATACAATGTCATTGTCTTATCCAAAAAGATGAGGGAATCATTAATAAATGCTCTCCTTAATCCTGAGATATGCTTAGCTCAGCTGACCGCTATAGGTGAGAAGGCACATTATACAAAAGAAGCTCAGGGGATTACCTTCACAGATGAAGACCTTCTTCTGGGGGACTTGGAGCACAATCATCCCCTCTACATAACAGTCGATATGGACAAGTTCAGACTTGCCAAAGTTCTCATGGATCCAAGTGCATCGGTGAACATTATGAGTCTAAAAACCCTTTCCTATTTGAGGATTGACATCTCCACACTCCGAGGAGATCAGATGATGTTGAGAGGATTCAATGAACAAGGTGAGCGAGCTTTAGGTTTCGTAGTGTTACCTTTGGAGATAGGTGATTGCAAGACTGAAGCTAAGTTTTACATCATTGATTTGAATACATCGTTCACTGCTTTGCTTAATAGGCCTTGGATACATAAAAAAAAGATAATTTCATCTTCCCTCCATCAGTGCATCAAGTTTAGAAAAGATGGAATTGAATATCGAGTCAATAGAGATGAAAAGCCATTTTCAGTTAGAGACATTGAGATTTATGAGGATGTGACCTACTATCTTCCTCAAAACACTTTTTTTCGTAAACTTGGACAAAATTCAAAAGCAAAAGAGAAAGAAAATGAAGAAAAAGAGAAGGCAAAGGAAAAATAAAAATCCAAGTGAACAAGAAAGGGGAATTGAAAAAGAAATAGATCCGCATATTACATTCCACCTACAGTTCATTCCATCATATGGACATGTGGGTAGGATGGCTCAACCTCCACCAGTAGAGGTAGGCAAATAAGGTTCTAGAGGTGGAAGACCCTGGTTGGCCATCACCAATAGAGGTCATGTTCAGTTCATAGGAGTACCCTACTATTCACATAGAATTTGGAATCTAGCTGGGATGAGTCTAATGTGATTAGTATACCACCAACCCTCTGGTTCCATTGGAGGTGACTTTCGATCTGCAGAGATGAAGACCGGGCCTCCAGACAAAGCAAAGTATTTGAATCAGTTTATGTGAACTATTAGGCGCAGGAACCTTAGCTCTAACCTCACTTACATCTCAAAGTTGAAGGTTTAGTAGTTAAGGAAGTCCCTAAGTCTTCCGGTGACATGAAGCCAAAGATTCTTTTGGGATCATCATCCTCAAGTCACAGTTGATGTAGAACTTGAGGAGGATACATTTAAAGAATTAATGGAATTACCATTTGACTTTTACTCTTGTGTTCATAATCTTATAAAGGTTTAGTTCTTACATGGTCAAGGTCAGTACTTTGAAAATCTATGGAACAACATAGGCAGGAAAGCACAATCAAGAGCATGAACTAGATTGATAGTGGGTCGATGACGATTCTTAGTTGTTACCAATCATTTGAGCCGATAAGTTCTTTTCACAACTCTTATGAGAATGTGTGTTTAGAAATCTCAGATGATCCAGATGATCTCCAAATCAAAGAGGCACCGCCAGAATTTGAAGAGGAGATTCATTCAATAATAGACAAGCTTAAAGAAATCAACCTCGAGACAGAAGAAAATCCATGCCCGACGTACATCAATTCATTGATGAATGAAGAAGAAACCAATGACTTAGTTAGGCTATTGACTGAGTTTAAAGACTACTTCACATGGAGTTATGAAGAGATACCCGGATTATCTCCTGATATAGCAGTCCACAAGCTAGTAATAGATTCTAACACTACCCCTATTAAGCAAGCTCTTAGACGCATGGGATTAGAAATTAAACAACAGGTTATTTCTGAAGTCAAGAAATTGATCGATGCTGGTTTCATTAAGGAAGAAAAATATCCTACCTTATTAGACGGTGTCATCCCAATTAAGAAAAAAAATGGCCAAATTCACATATGCGACAATTTTAGGGACTTAAATAAGGCATGTCCTAAGGATGAGTTTCATCTTCCTATACTAGAGTTAACGGTGGACATCGCCTCATCTCATGCAATTTTCTCTTTCATGGATGGGTCATCTGGCTATAACCAAATCAAGATGTCTCTTGGAGATGAAAACGCTTTCAAACCCTTATCAAAATCTTTTATAGGGTCATGCCTTTTTAAAATACTAGTGCTACATACCAATGGGCCATGACTCAAATCTTCAATGAACTCATCCATCATCAGGTTGAGTGTTACATTGATGATCTAGTAGTCAAGAGCAGAGAAAAGGAAGACCATCTCTTTGACTTGAGATTAGTTTTCAAACGATTAAGATAATATAACCTCAAAATGAATCCCCAAGTGTGCATTGAGTAGCGGAAATTCTTGGGTTTGTTGTTCGACACTGGGGAATAGAAATAGATCCTAAAAAGATCAAAACTATCTTAGAAATGCTATCTCCTAAGAGTTAAACTCAACTAAGATCCTTTCAAGGATGGTTGGCATATCTAAGATGCTTTATCTCTAACCTATCAAGAAGATGCAAACCATTTTCAGTAGTTGTCAAAAAGGACGCCAAGTTCAAGTGGGATGACAAATGTCAGCATGCCTTTGAAGACATCAAGCAGTATTTGGTGAAGCCACCAGTTCTAGCAGCCTCTATCCCGGGCAGGCTACTCATCTTGTACACTGCTGCATTAGATGACTCTCTCAGTGTTTTATTGGCCCAAGCCAATGACGAAGGGAAGGAGAATGCTCTCTACTACCTCAGTCATCATCTGATTCTTACTGAAGTGATTTATCCACCTATTAAGAAACATTTCCTAGCTTTGATCTTTGCTTCCCAAAAGCTATGGAATTATATGCTTTCTCATAAGGTGAACTTGATCTCAATGAATCCATAGTATCTCATGACACGCCAACATGACATTTGGTATGGTCCATGATACTCTTTGTTTGATATCATATTTGTACCTCCATGCGATAAAAGGATAGCACTAGCAATTTCTTAGCACACACCACTTCTTTGATTCTTTGAGTGATCTCCCTGATGAACAAATCATGAACTTAGGGGAGGCCGGCAACTGCCAATGGGAGATGTATTTTGATGGTGTAGCTTCTTTTCATAAAGGGAAAGTACCACAATCTACTCTTCCAGGAAAGGCAAGGGTAGGAATAGTTCTCATAACTCCAGACCGCAATGTGATGAGATTATCATACTATCTTTCAAACCTATGCACCAACAACGAAGCTGAGTATGAGGCTTTGATTACTGGTCTGGAGTTAGCCATCACTATCAGTGTCAAGAGCATCAACATCTTTGAGAATTCTTAGTTGGTCATCAACCAAATTGTCGGGTCCTACAAGGTTCTCAAACCCAAGGTTCGTCATTACTACGAGTATACCATGAAGCTGTTGGCCCAAATTCCTAAAGTCATCATCTACAAGTTCCCCGAGCAGAGAACATAGTAGAAGATGATTTGGCCAAACTTACCAAAGAATTGGCATGTCCGGAACATGAGTCCATTTCAATAAGGGTCAAAAATAGACAAGTTATATCCCTTATTGATGTTGAACTCATCGAGAGACTTTCTCTTGAAGGGAGGTTATTTGCCTAAGGACAAGGAGATGGATTGGAGGCAACCCGTTCATAGATTATTTGAACACCGATAAACTACCACAAGAAAAGTCACAAGCCCATCAGGTGAAATAGAGCTCTCTCTATGTTGATGGCACCACTGCGATCTTTTGACCAAATGTGATTACTTTAGATAAACATGAAGCCCGGTGGCATTATGTCGAGGTACATTCACATAAAACATCAATCATCGAAGATGAAAATGAAGATCAAGAGACTAGGATACTACTAGACTTCGATGATTACAGACTGCATGGATGTAGCTAGAAGATGTCATCAGTGTCCATGGTGTGGTCCTCCACCAACCACACAACATTCTACACCCTACATTGGCCTCATGGCCATTCGAGTGTTGGGGCACCAACATTCCTCCTTCTTCCAAGGGGGGTTCATCTTAGCCGCAACTACTTTTCCAAGTGGTGAAGCAATCCCACTAGAGGACTCAGCATGTGCTCCAATTTTTTAGGAACCATATCGTATATAGGTTTGGGATGCCTCGATGAATTATATCCGATAATGGTACTGCATTCAAAAGCTCTAAGATCAATAACTTCTCCAGAAGACACGGTATAGATTGGAGATACTCCACCATCTACTATCCTAGAGCAAATGGCTTAGCGAAAGCATTCAACAAAATTATCATCCAGATACTGAAGAATACTCTTGATGACAATAAGCGATAGTGGAACAAGTAGTTGGTTGAAGCCTTGTGGGCTTACCGCATCACATACCAACTCCAACTCAATCTACCCCCATTTTCCTTAGTGTATGGGTCTAAAGCCGTTCTACCTTTAGAAGTTCAACTCCCATCACTAAGGATAGCATTGGGTAGCAAGATCACTTCAAAGCAGAATCCAAAGTTACGATTAGAAGAGCTCAAAGGTTTGGAGGAAATTTGCCTACAGGCATACTAGAACCTCGAGTTGTACAAGGATAAAATGATTCGAGCTCACAATAAGCCAGTCCGCCATAGATATTTCTAAGTAGAAGAACTTGTGTTAGTCCTAAGGAGATCAATTGTTGCTCGTCGAAAGATGGGAGGCAAGTTTGAACCCACTTGGGAAGGCCCCTAGGTCATAGAGAAGGCCTACCAAGGAGGATCTTATCAGCTTATTAATCATAAAGGGGAACACCCGATGCTTCCAATTAATGGGCTCTATCTAAAGAAATATTACCCATGAAATAAATCATGTTTAAAAATAATTATTAATAAAAAGAACAAAAATCTGATTCCATTCATCAAATCTTCTCTTCTTTCGAAGCATTATTTTCTTATCTTGCGAATCCGTCATGACATGTTTAGGGTAGGTGTAAGAGTCCCATAGTGGCATCCTATCCCTCTTTCATAACACAAACACAATCTCCCGACGCTATTAGAATAGGTGTAAGAGAACCCGAGAGGCATCCTATTTTCTATTAGCATAATTAAGATAGGTGTGAGAGAACCCAAGCAGCATCCTTTCTTAGTGGGAATCTTGTTTGCCATCTGTGGCACCATTTCATCAAAACCCCTAGCATTTTTAAGGTAGGTGTAAAAGTCCCCCAGAGGCATCCTATTCCTTTTGACACGTGCACAAAAACAACATAAATCTTCTATCTTAAGCTATTTTGATGTGGGAGCAAGCCTCATGTGGCACTCACTCATTAGTTGCTCTAGGTCGGGTCTTCATGCTACCTTTTTAGTATGTCACCCCAATGGTCATTAGTTGGAGGATATGAGTCTCCACGCTTTCTTCCTAACTTGATCATTGCAAACCAACGAGCACCTTGTTAGGATGGTAGTCTTCACTGCCCATCCAGTAAGCTACCTCATGTTGGTTTTGTTTAAGAAGATGTGAGTCCCCATGCTTTCTTCTTGAACTAATCATGATCTAACTAGGTCAGTATATTTGAGGTTTAGGATAAGTCCCTCGAGGCTCCTTTCCTCTTGACTACATTTGAGTGATATAAGTCCCCATAGTGGCATTCACTCAAATACCCAGGTCGGATGACATCACGAGAAGAAAGACTATCCTAGCAATCAGTTCTGCCATAGGAGGATGTGAGTCCCCGAGCTCTCTTCCTAGGCTGATTGTTGCAAACCGATGGGTACCTTAGGTTGGTTGATGTTCTCTATGTTGACAGCGACTCACCTGATGGATACACCATTCTTGGAAGATGTGATTCCCTATGCTTTCTCCTTGAATTGGACACCGAATACCTATTGGATATATGACTAGCCATGTCATCTTCTCCAAGGTGTTGGATTAAGCCCTTAGTGGCCCCATCCCCTTATAGGCACTCTATTTGGATCACATCCTTTATGAACTATTTAGACACTCCCGGGTTAGTCTTGGATTGGACAGTCCCCCCTTTCCTAGCAGCCACCCCTGTGGTTGGAGAATTTGTTCAATGGATGCGCAGATTCTCCCTTGGTTCAATAAATCTGAGATAGATCTAGGCTAATATAAGCTCCTTCTCAATTTGATCCCTCGCAAACTAACAGGGTCCATGATAAATAAACAAACAAAAAAAACAAATTAACTCACTTGTGGATTAGGAATTCAAGCCCCCAAATGATCCCTTTTCCCAAGCAGACATCCTATCTTTAGGGCAATGTCAACAGAACTCCAATAGAAATTGCCTGACTACCTGAGTTAAGATAAGTCCCTGGGTCGGCACTCACTCCGCAGTCGCCCTTAGGTCGGGTTCAATCTGATTTTCCATAAGCGAGTTACCCCGACATTCATTCCGCTTTGAAAGATGTAATACTATGATGCATTCTTTCTAGCATGATCTGACGGGAAGCCTTAGGTCAGGTTTAGTTTGTTGCCTAAAGAAATCGATCACCCCAGTGATCTTTTTATTGCAAGATGTGAGTCCCTGAGCTTTCTTCCCTTGAATTGATCATTGCAAACCGAAAGGCACTCCTTTGGTCAGATAGTTCTCCATCGAGCTACTCCCTTTGGTTCAGTAAATCTGAGATAGGTATAGGCCGATATAAGCTCCTTCTCAGTTTAATCCATCGCAAGCCAATGGAATCCATCAAAACAAATCTAAAAATGAAATTAATCTTGACTATCTTTGAGTTGATCTAAGTCCCCTAATGACACTCACTCAATAGTCAGCCCTAGGTTTTGTTCAATCTGTTGTCTTGCCAATAGATTACTCCAGCAATCAGTCCCTACTTTGGAGGATGTAAGACTATTGCGCTTTCTCCCTAGTACAACTGCTGCATACTAAAAGGCATCCCATTTGTTGGATAGTCCTACTTTGTGTTTAGTAGACTGCCCCTTTAGATTGGTAAATCTGAGTTAGGTCTTGGCCTCCGTGGCTCTCCTACTGCGCCTTCATAATAAATTCCATCCAAAAAAATCCAAACCTAAAAATTGAAATAAATTCAACCCTCTTCTCTAATGGAAATTTCTCCCCAGTGAGACTCAAATCAAATCAAACCTCTCATCCCCTTGCGGATGATTTAAACCTGCTTCCCTAGTGGAAGGTTCACACCCTATCCCTTAGTGGATTCCTCCCTCTCTCTTATGTCTTGACATAAGTAAAGTCACATTGCACTAAGTTCTGGATTCTTTCTATGCCTTAGGTTAGGGATAGATTATTTCTATTACTGCTTGTTATCTTTCGGTGTTGTTGATCATTTCGGTCAACACCAATATGTGTGGTGTTCCCTATCAGTCACACCACACCTATTGAGCGCCCTTTGTTGACCTCATTTTTAGAATGCGCTCCCAACCCCTCCATCTTAGACATAAGACCCCTCTTAGACTATACGAGTTGCTTAGTCTTAAGACACATTTAGTGATTATGTGGACACTCAACTTAGCCCTAGAGACTTAGAAGAGTTAGCCATAGGAATAGGTCATGCCTTAGGGGTGTTAGGAGAATTTGCCTACCCTTAACTTGAACCACTCCTCACCTTCCTTCCTTCAAGTCAAACTCCAAATCAATCTTATTTGATTTTCTCCAAACTCAAATCAATAACACATTATTGCAACCCATGATTGAAACCCATGATTGAAACCCATGAATGAAATTCCTAATTCCAAATTCTTCTAAGTCTTTAATTTTCACCTTAAAGACTTGGCCAAAATCATAACCAAATCAATTCAAATTCATGGAATTTTCTCACAACTCATTTTTATTCTCATTTATATTCATGTATATAAATGAAATATAAATTCAAATCAATCAAACTAAACTCAAAAATCAAATCCAAAACTCCAAAATTTCCTAAGTCCTTTTAAATTTTCTCTTGAAAGACATAGCCTAAATCATGATTAAATCAATTCAAACTCATGAGATTTTCTCATAACTCATTTATATTCTCATTTATATTCACATATATAAATGAAATATAAATTCAAATCAATCAAATCAAATTCAAAATTCAAGCTCCAAACTCCAAAATTTCCTAAGTCTCTTAAATTTCCTCTTAAGGACTTAGCCTATATCATGATCAAATCACTTCAAATTCATCAAATTTTCTCATAACCCATTTATATTCTCATTTATATTCACATATATAAATGAAATATAAATTCAAACAACAAAACCAATTCCAAAAATCAAACTCAAACTCATTTAAAATCCAATAAGCTTTCAAGTTAAAATCTTGAATCTAGCCAAATCAACTTCAAATCAAGCCAAACTCTCGATTTTCCTTTATGATTCAATCAACCCTACAATCATGAATCAAAATATAAATACAAACTTCAATCACCAAATCAAAACTCAATTCAAAAAATCAAACCCCAAATCCATTTATGTTCTTCCTTTGAATATAAAATTGTCAAATGAATCAAAACTCATTTGACATCAAACCACTTGCAAATGGATTTATATTTCAATCATAAGTCCATATATAAGTTCAATCAAACTCAAATCAAGCTTTGACCACGCCATTTGACCCACTTAGGCTCACTTGACCCAAAGTGACCTAAAGTACCCTTATGAGCCAAATTCTAATCCTAACCAAATTGGATTGAATCAAACTCATCTATACTCTCATCATGATCAACAATCATCATGAGATGATCAATCATCAATTGGGTCAAACCAAGTCAAACTAAGGGTTGACCAAGTCAACACTTAGCCAAAATGAAACCTAATAGCAAAATCCACCATAGGCCAAATTGATTGAAACCATTGATCTAAGTTCATTCATGACTATGTTTTTGAACTTGACCGTCAACATTTGAGCCTAACCCAGCCCAATTGGCCACTTGACCCAAGTTAACCCAACTTGACCTAAAAGTCAAAATGTGTCAAAACTTGATCTAAGACAAATTGATTGAAACAAATGGGTCAAGTTCATTCCAAATCACTTGTTGAACTTGACCAAAGCCTCAATGGCCAACTAACTAGCCTAATTGACCTTGAACCCAACTTGACCTAAAGGGTCATTTTGAGCCAAACTTAAACCAAAATTGATTGGAAACAAAGATATCAATCTATTTCATATGACTAACCAAACCTAAACCTACCCATGACCTAGCTCAAATAGGTCAAATGGCTCAAATTGGTCAACTTGACCCATTTGACCTAAATGAAGTCATATGAACCAAATTCAAACCTAAACCAAATTGAATCAAACCAAAACTATCAAAATATTTTAAATGGACATATGAACTTGACGCAACCCTTAGTTTGACCCAATTTGACCAATTGGTCAACTTGACCCAAGTTGACCCATTTAGACCTAAATTGGTCAACATGAGCCAAACCATACCAAATGAACTCCAAATCTAATGAAACTTGGCCAAACCTATTTTCTCAACATACCAACATATTCAAAAAATCAACCAAATGACCATTCTACCCTAGGCCATATAAACAAATTTTGGTCAAGTCCATGGGGAATTTGGTCAATTCTTCATACCTAGTTGATACTTTCCTAATAGGTCAAGTACCCTATGGAGGGTGGTGCACCCAACCCAATGGTTTGGGTCCAACTTGACCCAAGGCCAAAACTTAGCACATGGCTCAAATGCACATCCCACTCAATTTGAAGCACATGGGAGTTACCACTCCATAAAACAACCACTACCTAAGGTCAATTGGATCAAAACAGCAAGTGAAGCTTCGGCCATCCGATTGCCTAAGGGGGAGATATACTCCCCCTAATCCACTTCAATTCCATTAGAGGCTAATTCGATTAAGTAAAGGAGAGTGTTAGAAGCCATTAGCAAGAGTTCATAAGATTCCTAAAAGGATTTTGAATTGGTCATTCTAGGTTTTCATTAAGCAAAAATAGGGGAGCTCTAAGGATTTGCCAATTTTCTCCACACACCAAATCAACTCAATTCCCTTTGCACACTCCCTCAGGGGACCAAGTTGAGCTTGCCCAAGCTCCCTCCCAAGTTAAAAGGCAAGGGGAGATCTAATCATCAAAGCAGGGAAGCAAGGAGGGTTGGTCCCTATCCACTTAACCTCAAGAGCTAAGACTTTCACCAAAGCTTCATCTCAACCAGATGAAGCTCCTACAAGGGAATCGAGCATTGGTGATCACCTCCGATGAGGTTAGACATTTTTAGATCACTAAACTCCATGTGTGTTGGTCCTTTGTGAAATAAATTTTAATGTCATGAGATTTCAACCGTTAGATGTGCTTGACATTAGGGTTAGATGGTGTGTGCAAGATTTCATCCCAATCCGAGCTCCATCGAGCTCCGATCTCCCCTTTGAAAGTGGACGGTCCCCATTATTCCTCAAGGAACAACGGGGATGATCTCTGGCCATCCATCTATGCATTTTGGATGGACGACCAAGATTAAATCCTATTTTATATTCTATTTTATTCTTTTAAAACCTCAGATTAAATCTTAGTTGTTTGATCCTTGATCGAACGGTCGATACAAAAGTAATACCGCCATGGATGCTAAGACATTTAAGTGGCGCTCACCATGCATGTAAAGCTCATCCGAGTCAGCCATTACGTGGCATGTCGTTGGATTAAGGAATTAATTAAGGATTAAATCATTCTAATTAATCATCTAAACTTTTAAAATTCATATCTCTCTAAAGAAAAATCAGAAAAATATGAAGTAATTTTCGCTAAAAGATAATTCAATCTAGAATATTTTAAAATTGGTTTTAATGGATTTTGAAAATTATCTTTCTCTGATTTTGGATTTTATTAAAAATTTTAATTTGTTAATTACTCCCTAATTAATCCACTGATTAATCTCAAACTTCTTGAGTGTATTTTGGCGGATGACTTTTGCCTCCCCTAATTTTTTTGGGATTTATTGGTGGCTTAATTTGGAAAATTGCTAATTCATTTTCAGATTACTCCTTGATGTAATTAAGATTAATTAAGGGATTGATTAGTGGTTTAACCCTTGTTAAAATGATTAAGGTCTGTTAGTGAATAGGAGGGTTTAGGGAATAATTTTTTATTTCTTATTCCTAAACCCCTTTCTTTCTTAATCCTCTCTTAATTAAGGATAATTCAATTACCCTCTTAATTAATTTCTTAAAATTTTAAAACTTTCAGAACTTAATTAATCTACTTTGGGTAGATGCTTAGGTGTTCAAGAGCCTAAGTTCAATTAAAAAAAAATCAAAACTCAACTCATATGTGTGAGGGGTGTTTTGAAATTACTTAAGTTAAACCCCTTAGCTTAATTAATCATTAATCATGAGCCAAATTGCATTATTTTCTTCCTAGGTGCATTGCAAATTTAAATTTTCGAGATTTTATGTCATCTCATTCATAATTATTTGGTTAACTATGCTAAGGTGGTGTGTAAGGGTTAATTAACATGTTTAATTCATACCTTAACCTAATCAAAATATAAAATGAATCTAATCATATAAAAATTAAACAAAAATGTCAAACACATGTGGAATGGGTTAGAATAGAAAAACTCAACTCACATTTTCAAAATTAAATCAAATTCAAAATCAAATAAAAATCATACTAAATAAACTTTGATTTAAGCTTTCTTATTTCATAAGATTGTCTTTAGGATTTAATTAAAGTGAATGTGTTTACATTATTTTACTTTAGTTCTTCCCAACATGCTAAATATGTGTGTCATATGGTTTCATGCATCCATGCTTTTCAAAAATCAAATTTAAAGTGAAAGTTTTTCTTTTATGTCAAATTGCATGTGTTGACTAAAGTAAGAATATGGGTGGCTATTATCACTATTAAATTCAAATTATTTTCAAAACATATGAATCAATTATCAAAACTAAAAGTGTGCTACTTATATCTTATTTATAAGTTTGCATGTGAGTCAAATATAAGGATGTGCTTAGTGTAAGTTTTCCTTCTCTCCTCTTTAGTATAGTTTTGAATAGGATTTGGCAAGGTGTATGGTTCATTTGAAAAGAACATAACACTTGCCTAATTCCATTTCCTATTCATTCTTATACCATCACTCAAGAAGGATACCTATGCTTTCACATATAAATTGCATAAAAATATATCAACCAACATAAGCTTTTGCATTCTTTTGTTTCCATTCATTTCTTTTATACACATGTTTGTATTTAAGGAAAGTGATATATTAGTCTGGACAATCCCGAGATTGTGAGGCTTTAAGTATCCTTAAATAGGTCTTGTACCTTACACCTCTGGTTAACAATGGCGCATCGTGCTCACTTATGCCTTTCATACATTCATATGTGCATGTGAAAGTTGGATAAGAAATCCTCTTTAATGAAAATCATGCATCATAAACATCAAATTTTCTTAATTAATTATCATAAATGCATCAAAGTGTAAACATTCTCATTTGTATGTATAGATGTGTTTAGGACTCATTCTTATGTTATACATGTTGGGGAAGAAGTGAAGAATGAATTTAGTACATTTCACTTAATCTTTAAAATGTCTTTCTTTTGAATAGGTTTTTTTAGAGTCCATCTAAACTTAGGATTAATTAAAACACTTAATTAAAACATTCACTAAACAAACTAAAATATGAATCCACTTTAGAAATTACTTAGGTTAGGGAAGGAAAGAGAAGTTCTCTTCTCTTTCCCTCTTTTCATAACTTAGTAATTAATTGTAGGATTCACTTGAACCTAATCAAAATAAAAAATAAAATCAACCCAAAATAATTGAATCACTTAAATGAAACTCTCCTCTAAGTTGAACATCCTTCACACTTAGAAAATTTTAACTTAAAACCATAGTTAAGCATACCACACAAACCTCTAAAGTACACACATTAAAGCTAAGTCTTCTAATTTAGGTTGTGGTGGTTTGATGCTTGCTTTATTTTGTGATATATGTTTTAGTCTGGATGTTAGGGTGTATGTGCATAATGAATGGTAAAATCTTAATCTAACCATTGTCTGCAGGGATTGATTTGGGCAGTAATAATAAATAAAAATATAAATATTTTTGCGGTGCTTATACCCCTAAGCATAATCCAATAGGTCAGGTGGACTTAGTCACCCATGTGTGAGGTGATAAGTCTAATATACATGCTTGAGATTTGGTGATTTGTAAAGCTAACCTTTGTCTTGCAGGTGTTAGCTAGATTTACTTTTCCTTTTCATGTAATTTTTATAATTAGGATTTTGAAATGATTGTTATCGGGAGTAGGATGAACATTGGTCATAAGATTTTATCTTATGCACCATGTGAAGCTTTTAGAGCATCCACCTTCCAACCATCCAAAAGAAGGAACCAAAGAAGAAAGAAGAAAAGAAGAAAAGAAAAATGAAGAAATGAATCTTGAAGACCCCATAACAATGAGTCCTTGCTTAATTATATTTAATTCATTTGTAATCAGTTGAGATTTACCACCCAATTTATTTTTTGGGTTTATGCGGTAGTACCCAACCATAATGGCCTCTTATTCTTTTGCGATTAGCTTTATAAATTGATTGATGATTTGTTTAGTTTGTGCATTAAGTTGGATCCTTTTCTTAATTTCTTCCTTGCTTTATGTATGGCCTGGATGTGAATTAGGCTCTTAGGGAAAAATAAATCTCCTACCAAATTTAATAATTCAAAACTAAAAATGAAGAACTCATAACCTCACATAAAGCTTAGGCTAAAATCAAGATAAAAGAATTATCAACCCCTTAGCTGGATGAGTACTTCTTTTATAACATCATGTACAAATACATATTATTTTTTTCACTCTTGATTGGAGGATTTTCACCTTTGCCAGAGAAACTTGGCTTGACCTTTGAGAACCATGATGGAAACACACCTCCTCCCTTATCACTGATTTTGGCCAATAATCTCATTTCTCATGCATTAGGCATATGAATCCTATTAGCTTGAGTCAAAATGATTGTCCAAAAATAAAAATAAAAAAAATAAAATCTGAATTGCATTAGATTTAGGTCATTTGAAGCATACCCTTACATGATCTAGTCTCTTTAGGGAGTGAGTTTAAGGACTTAGTCTCTTCTAAATAAATACCTAGCTATCTTGCATAAAGCATATGACTTGCCTACATGAATTTAAGAAGGAATTAGTTAGACCACCCCGTGTGGTTGTAAGTCTGTCGGTTTGTCCTCTCTTGTGGAGGCAAACCAAATACCCATTTTCACCTTAGATTTAGGTTGTGCTTTCGGCTCTCGCCAAAGCTCCCTAGATTTAGGTTCTAAGATTGCTTCTCCTGTTTGTGGTCCATAAGCATAAATCTTCACCTCTTAGGCATTTCTTTAATCTTGTGCTATGGAATCATAAGTCCTAAATCTCTAATGAAAAATTCAACTTAAATAATTAAATCAATTTCAAAAATGTAAAGCCCAACCATAGGATAGTTTGAGATGCTCGTTAGGTTTCCTAGCATCGTGGGCATCTCCTACTTATCTTCCTTTTGGCTTAGATAATAGCTCCCTCTCCTTGATCAATCTCATTTGATCTTCCAAAATAAACTAATCGGTTGATTGTCCTACTTATTGAAATCTTTGGAGACAATGATCATTTTCCTTAAACGAGAGTATTCTTAAGAAATATTATTCCTTATGATGTAATTAACTATGGGAGCTTGCCCCTATAGGAAACTTAATGAACACGATTTAAAATTAACCTTACTTTACTTTTTTCATGTAAAGTAGGGGAGGAATCTTTGGTACATATGCAGACCCATTGTCCTTAGGAGTCCTTGTTAAGGTGGTTAGGTCCATTGTAGGGTGGTGACTTTTATCTTTCAAGATAGTATACCTCTCCTCAATATCATACTCGATCACCCTCAATAAGAATATATGCGGATCTACGTGGTGTCCCAACTAAAAGTGTATTTTTATGTATTTCTTTTTTCATTTATCCTCTTTTCCAAAAAGGGGGATAGATGCAGGCAAGAATTGTATTAAAATTTTCACCACGGATTTTTCTGGCGACTCCACTGGGGATGGTTCCTCTCTCTATCTTTAGTAAATGATCATTATCTTCGAGTATCGATAGTGGGTTTGTACTTTGGTATGAATCCGAGACTATCTTTCTTTCCATTGGTACTTAGTGTATTTCATTCTTAAGTTGAGTTAGCCAACATCTTTAAGTTTTTGGACCTCACCCCTTGTTGGTCTTAAAACCCCATTGGGTTATCCAATGGGTAAAAATAAAAGATTTAAATGAAAAGAAAATATTTAAAGACTTCCTCCTTATCATTTTTTATGATAAGGAAAGGTTCATTCTAAAATAATAAAGACAAAATAAATTTTTCATAAAAAGCTTGCTTCTCAAAAAGCACTCATTCAAAAAATGCACATAATAAAATATTTTCCATAAAATTTTCTTAAATCACCCTCATCTAACAATTCTTATAATTGTTGCAGTAGGAATCTTTAAAAATAAAACTAACAATCTTTTCCAAAAACACAAATGAACATCTTCCTTCAATTCATTTGATGAAGATTTCATTTTCAAAATAAAGTGAATAATCAACTTTCCAAAAGTCAAAATCAAAATCAAAAATAAAACTTTCAAAAAGCACACATGAACATTTCCATTCAATGCACTCACACCTATTGAATGGAAGTTTCATTTTCAAACAAAACTAAATTTTTCAAAAGCACATATGAACATCTTCATTCAATATACCCAAATTTATTGAATGAAGATTTCATTCCCAAATAAAAATAATATCATTTGGAAATCTCACTTAAATATATCCCACATGTGATTAAGTTAGAATTCCCTCTTTCAAAAAAAGCAATAATCACAAACAAAACAAAATTTTCACATTTTGCAAAATTAAGATTGACATCCATTTCTACATACCCAATTTTGTTGAATGAAAGTCTTTGACAATCATATTTTCAAAATTCAAAATACATTTGGAACTTCATTTAGCATACTCAAATTTGCTAAGTGAAGTCTCCAACTTCAAAATTAATATTTTCAAACACATTTGGAACTTCATTTAGCATACTCAAATTTGCTAAGTGAAGTCTCCAAATTCAAAATCAAAAATTTTCAAACACATTTGGAACTTCATTTAGCATACTCAAATTTGCTAAGTGAAGTTTCCAAATTCAAAACCAAAAATTCAAAATACATTTGGAACTTCATTTAGCATACTCAAATTTGCTAAGTGAAGTTCTAAATTCAAAATCAAAAATTTTCAAACACATTTAGAACTTCATTTAGCATACTCAAAGTTACTAAGTGAAGTCACCAAATTCAAAATCAAAAATTTTCAAAACACATTTGGAACTTCATTTAGCATACTTAAATTTGCTAAGTGAATTCTCCAAATTCAAAAAAAAAAAAAAAATCAAACATATTTGGAACTTCATTTAGCATACTTAAACTTGTTAAGTGAAGTCTCCAAATTTAAAATCAAAAAATTTTCAAAACATATTTGGAACTTCATCTGGCATACTCAAATTTGCTAAATGAAGTCTCCAAATTCAAAACCAAAAATTTTCAAGCACTTTTGGAACTTCTTTCTTTAGCATACCAAATTTGCTAAAGAGAAGTTTCCATTTTCAAAACCAAATCAAAACACAAAAAAATTTTGAACACAACTTTTGGAATTTCATGTAGCATACTCAAATTTGTTAAGTAAAATTTTCATTTCACAAAAATTAAGTGGGAGTTCATCTTTAACATACCATATTTGCAAAAGTAAAGTCTCCACTTTCAATTTAAAATAAATCAAAATAAATGAAACACTTTAGGATCTTCTTAGCATATTCAAATTTGCTAAGAATCCTATTTTCAAAAATCAAACAAAACACACTTTGGTTCTTCACTTAGCATACCTAAATTTGCTAAGTGGGAATTCCAAATTTTCAAAATCAAATAACAATCCACAAAAAGAAACAATTATTTTCAAAACACTTCACTTAGCTTACCCAAATTTGTTAAGTAAAATTCCAAAATCACCAATAAAAAAAAAAATCAATTGACCCTTACTTTAACATACCCAAATTTGTTAAAGGAAAGGGTCCTCAAATCAAAATTCTAAATTCAAACAAACATGAACCTATGGAAGCATCCTTCTAAAAATATTTGAATCCATCTTTCAATGTACCTAAATTTGTTAACTTGGATTCATATTCAAAAATTCCTCTTTTCAATCAAATTTCTAAATCCACTTTAATCCATTTGAACCCTACTTAACACTTCTAAGATGTTGGATGTGAGTTCAAATTTTCAATTCAAATTCAAAAATCAACAAAAACATAAATTTGATCCAAGCTCATATTACGATTCTCGATTACATACAACAGTCAGCTTTTGCAGTTGATTTAAAATGACAAGCTCGCAGAAGTTTGTATTCACTTTCCCTCATGGCATGGATTTGGCCTTGGACCAAGCCAATTTCCCCAATTTGATCATACCCACCTTATCCACTTCGGAAGGGGATTTGAGGGAGTGAGGATTACATGTGAGGGCACTCCCCTCACAAGCTAATAATCGGTGGTCAGCAGATCATCCGTGATCGATCTACCTTCAGATTCTGATATCTCCTCATTGAAGAGGAAAGTAGTGGAAGTACCAACACTAGCCCTAGTTTCAATGTGCCCCATGATTTCTTATGCTACCCTATTGAGGGCTAGCACCCTCTCATCAGTACCCTCTAAGGGTAAGGCTCCCCTGATCTCAGGGATTGCCTCCCCTACTTTTGAGTACGGGTCTAGCTCTCATTCCTCTCATCTTACCAGAACACAACGAAGGAATAAAAACCGCATGATCAAGCAGTATCATACCAGGATTGCTAGGGAGATGGAGGCAGTCGCTCGTTCAGCTGTTGAGGAGTTTCTTGTTTTGACTTCACCACTAGTTATAGTAAACTAGTTTCATCCTCTCTCTAGGTCAGACAGAGAGGATGCTAGGAGGATTCGTACTTCACCTCCACCAGTGGTTCAACATTAGCCCTCAGTTACTCGGAGCAGGAGGTCGTATGCTAGCCTCCGATTAGTCTTATGCCAGGTTGGCGGAGCTTATGGACGTTCAGAGTCCGGAGCTCAATTTGATCTAAGATCTATCATCCCCCATAGTGTAGAGAAACATATTTGATAGGAGAGGGCCAGAGAGGCCCATTCATCTGCTCATTACCGAAGGAGAGGCGAGGTTCAGGCGCGACTCATCAATTCTAGCTCGGCGTACGACCATGAGATAGCATCCTACTTATTGGGACCAGTCATCATAGGAGGACAGCTCCTATTCATAGAGAGTCAGTGGTGTCTCTACTACACAGCTCTACCCTCCATCCGCCATCACCAGTTCATGTCACAGCATCTCCAGTTCCATCAAAGGCTATATCCGGGGAGAAGCGTACCCCATTGGTGATCCGACTATGGCCAAGGGATCCTAATCTATCTACACCGTCTACTATGGAGAGGCTGAGCTCCCTTGCTTGACCTTCTGCCCTAGTGGTGGTGCGGAGGGAGTGGTGCCCACAAAGCGTAGTGGTCATCCCTTCACCAACTCCGATAGTTCAGCAGGACATGGAGATGGTAGCAGATATTGTAGATGGAACAGATGATAGCCCAGCTGCACCGATGAAAGTGAAACCTCCTAGGAATGTCACCCCTTTCATACCTACTGGCAGTCTGGAGTGTGTCTCTTCTAGTGAGTACAGTCCTCATAGGATTGACTCTCTAGCGCAAGTGATGTCTGGTGCCTCTTAGTGCATGACAGTGATCACACCGGTCAGTCGAGATCATTTATTCTCGTTCAGATTGATCATTCTCTCGAGGAGATAGTAGCACATTATCTGAGAAGAAGGAGATTATGGGGTATGATTGGTCAGATGAGGAGAAGGTCAGCTTCAATCCCAACAAAGATGATTTGTTGGGAAACTTAGCTGGGGTCTATATGGTAGATACCAGGGGATCTCTTCTCAGGGAGCAGCAGGCCATAGAAGGTGATTAGGTTGATTAGGAAGACACAACCTAATCAGCCCAACACCTCTGAAATCAGTTGAGGCAAAAAGATCAGTAGATATATAGGATGGCGAGGCAGCTTGAGGACTTGTTGGCAGAGATTTTAGAAACAAGCCCCAATCCATCCTACTGCACATTAGTCGGCGAGTTATTACATGTCTTGGACCCAGCCAAGACCTTACCTCCCGTTGATCAAGGTAGCACTAGCATGTATAGGAAGGTAGTGGAAAGTGCCTACATACAAGAAAAAGATACTAGATCCATGGTTGAGCAGCAAGTGAAGGAAGTGTTGGCTCAAGCCCATGGAGGATCATCGGTTCCATAGACCCTTCCCGGAGGAATTCGATGCAATCCAATATCCCAAGGGTTTCGTGCCACCTTCCTTCAAAAGCTTTGATGGCAGTGGAAACCCAAGGCGGCATATAGCACACTTCTAGGCCAGTTATTGCAACATCGGTGGCAGTGACGCTTTGCTATTTCTCCTCTTCGTTAGTAGCCTAACAGGGATTGCTTTCGATTGGTATGCTAAACTTCCCAACGGTTCAGTAAAGATATTTTTTGAGTTGGAGCAATTCTTTATCAAGAGGTTTGCTGGAGCTCGGCAAAGGGTTATTGTAGGTGATCTCATTGTAGCACAACAACACCCAGGTGAGTCCCTTGTTGATTATATTCTCCGATGGCGTAACCTGAGCATGAAATATCAATCGCAGTTGTCTGAGAAGCATGCCATTGAAATTCTTTTGAAGAATATCCATGGCCCGGTCGCCTTCATGCTTAAGGGCTTCACTATCAAAATATTTGAGAAGCTAATCAACAAGGTGACTAGTCTACAAGGAGAGGCCAAACATTTTCCTTTTCAAGATCAATTGCACAAAGAAAAGCCGCAAAAGGTCTATGAGAAGAATCCCAGAGCAGTGACAGTGGTAGATAAGGGGAAGCAACTAGCTAGAGATCAGTCCGAGAGATCACGACCTCAACAGCCTCCACCTCCTTTGGCACCACAAAGGCAGCCCTATCGGCCTCCACAGCGATCTCCATGGCTAACACCATTGCCTCCTCAGCCATCCCAATAGCAGAAGCAAACATACCCTCCTCCAGGTAGCTATGGTTTTCCTACTCATTTAGATAAGCTTAACAAATCTTATTCATTTAAGAGGGAGGTAATAAAGAAGATCTTTAAGAATCTCTTAAAGAAGCTTGATTTTCAGCTACCCGAGCCTAGGAGACTGGAGAAAGTAGGCAAAAGTCATGATCCTAATTTTTGCTCCTATCACCGTATACTATGCCATATTTTGGAGGATTGCTTCATATTTATGAACTGGCTTGAACATAACTTCAAGACCGAGGTTGTAGTTAACCCAAAGAAATACCTTGTGGAAAAACCATCCAGTTCCATTAGGGTAATTCTTGGGGATACATGTGATCCTTCCAAAACCAAAGAAGGTTGGGATATTTCTTTATCCAAAACCTCTAAAAAGATCATCAAGAATATCAAAAGCTTTCCAGTGCTGAGTCACTCAAACCTCCAACATTAAGGAAGGTTTGCAAGTTGCTGCCAACTGAGTAAAGGGGAGCAAGTGAAGAGATGTGGGATGGATAGCCCGCACAACCACCAACCGAGTCCAGCCTCCAGCCAATAGTTGCAGCTTCCACATTGGAAACCTCCTCTACTTCTTCTTCTTCTTCTACTAGTAGAACTCTTGTATCGATGAATAAGGGCATCAAATCCCTTACCCCACTCAGTTTAATTGATTTCTACTCTGTACCACAAAAAAATCCAAGAAATTGAAGAATAAAGCTAGTTTGAATTACATCTGTCATTTCGATGGGTTGTCTTCTATTCCTAATGATAACTCTTCAAGTCAAAATAACTATAACAATTCAAATCTTCTTCTTTCTAATTCAGAGTTGGACTTTCTTACTCTGAATACTATGGGTTCGCCTCTTGAGATAGACCTAGAATCATCCAATTTTGAGGGTCCCATAGGAGAAGTTGTAGGTGAGCCTGATGTGTAGGTAGAACCTTCCATTACCCTACCACAAGAGATCACTGAAGTCTACCTCCTAGGGCAGCACCTCAAGATAGAGAGAAACAAGTTGGTATAGAGGATCGAGAAGCCCCTCCACAGGATGCTCCATCCTTGGATATGCTTGTGGAGGATCAACCTAAGCTGGACTACAATGTCCTTTCTCATCTAAAAAAGTTGTCCATCTAAGTTAAGCATATACGATGCCTTTTTCTTATCCAATGAGACGAGGGAATCATTGATCAAGGCTCTCCTTGATCTTGAGATATGCTTAGCTCAGCTGACCGCTGTAGGTGAGGAGGCACATTATACAAAGGAAGCTCAGGTGTCACCTTCACAGATGAAGACGTTCTGGGGACTTGGAGCACAACCGTCCCCTCTACATCATAGTTGACATGGACAAGTTCAGACTTCCTAGAGTCCTCGTGGATCAAGGTGCATCGGTGAACATTATGAGTCTAAAGACCCTTGCCTATTTGAAGATCGACATCTCCACACTCCGAGGAGATTGGATGATGTTGAGAGGATTCAATGAACAAGGTGAGGGGGATTTAGGTTCCATAGTGTTACCTTTGGAGATAGGTGATTGGAAGACTGAAGCAAAGTTTTACATCATTGATTGAATACTTCATTCAGCTTTTGCGGTAGGCCTTGGATATCAACAAGATAATTCCATCTTCCCTCCATCAGTGCATCAAGTTCAAAAAAGATGCAATTGAATACCATGTCAATGGAGATGAAAAGCCATTTTTAGTTAAAGAGTTTGAGATTTATGAGGATGCGACCTACTATCTTTCTCAAAATACCCTTTCTCGTGAACTTAGATAAAATTCAAAAGCAAAAGAAAAAGAAATTGAAGAAAAAGAGAAGGGAAAAGAAAAAGAAAAGAAAAGAAAAATAAAAAATCAAGTGAACAAGAAAGGGGAATTGAAGAAGTAATAGATCCGCATATTACATTCCACTCACAGTTCATTCCATCATATGGACATATGGGTATGATGGTTCAACCTCCACCAGGTAGAGGCAGAGGCAGAAACAAAGGTAGTTCTAGAGGTGGAAGACCCCCTGGTTCACCATCAGCCAACAGAGGTCGTGTTCCAGTTCATAGGAGTACCCCTACTATTAACATAGACTTGGAATCTAGCTCACTGGATGAGTCTAATGTGATTAGTATACCAGCCAACCCCTCTCAGTGGGTTCTGTTGGAGGTGACTTTCGATCCAGACAGAGACGAAGACTAGGCCTCCATACAAAGTAAACTATTTGAATCAGGTTTATGTGAGACTATTAGGCAGCAGGTGGGAACCTTAACTCTAACCTCACTTACATCTTAAAAAGTTGAAGGTTTAGTAGTTAAGGAAGTCCCTAAGTCTTCCAATGACATGAAGCCGAAGATATTCTTTTTGGGATCATCATCCTCAAGTCCTGAAGTTGATGTAGAACTCGAGAAGGATACATTTAAAGAATTAATAGAATAACCATTTGACTTTTACTCGCCTTGTGTTCATATTCTTACACAGAATGGTTTAGTTCCTCATACATAGTCCAAGCACAGGTCATAGTACTTTGAAAAGCTTTAGAACAATATAGGCAGGGAAGCACAATCAAGAGCAGGACTAGGATTTGGTATAGTGGGTCCAGTTGATGATGATGATTACTATTTAATTATTACCAATCATTTAGAGTCTGATAGGTTCTTTTCACACACACCCAACTGTTATAAGAATGTATGTTTAGAAATCTCAGATGATCCAGATGACCTCCAAATCAAAGAGGCACTGCCAGAATGAAGAGGAGATTCATTCAATAATAAACAAGCTTAAAAAAATCAACCTCGGGAAAGAAGAAAATCCACGCCCGATGTACATCAGTTCGTTGTTGAATAAAGAAGAAACCAATGACTTGGTTGCTGAGTTTAAAATTCGCATGAAGAAGATTCTCAAATTATTTCGACATAGCAATAGATCCAATACTCCTATTAAGCAAGCTCTACATGCAATTAAAATTAAATAACATTTTGAAGTCAAAATTGATCGATGCATTTTAGAGACTTAAACAAGGCATGTCCTAAGGATGGATTTCCTCTTCCTATATCAGAGTTAATGGTGGACATCACCTCATCTCATATAATTTTCTCTTTCATGGATGGGTCATCTGGCTATAACCAAATCAAGATGTCTCCTAAAGATGAATGAAACACTACTTTCTGAACCCCGAACGGAATCTTTTGTTATAGAGTCATGCATTTCGGCCTTAAAAATACTAGCGCTACATACCAACGGGCCATGACTCAAATCTTCAACTAACTCATCCATCATCAGGTTGATGCTACATTGATTGATCTAGTAGTCAAGAGTAGAGAAAAGGAAGATCACCTCTTTGACTTGAGAGTAGTTTTTGAACGGTTAAGATAATATAACCTCAAAATGAATCCCCTGAAGTGTGCATTCAGAGTAGCTTCGAAGAAATTCCTTTGGTTTGTTGTTCAAAATTGAGGAATAGAAATATATCCTGAAAAGATCAAAGCTATCTTAGAAATATTACCTCCTAAGAGTTTAACTCAACTCAGATCCTTTCAAGGATGGTTGGCATATCTAAGATGTTTTATCTCCAACCTATCGAGGAGATGCAAACCATTTTCAGCACTTGTCAAAAAGGATGCTAAGTTCAAATGGGATGACAAATGTCAGCATGCCTTCGAAGACATCAAGCAGTATTTGGTGAAACCATTAATTCTAGCAACCTCCATCATGGGCAGGCCACTCATCCTCTACACTACTGCATTGGACAACTCTCTCGGCACTCTGTTGTCCCAAGCCAACAATGAAGGGAAGGAGAATGCTCTCTACTACCTCAGTCGTCGTCTAAATCCCGTTGAAGTGAACTGTCCACCTATTGAGAAACATTGCCTAGCTTTGGTCTTTGTTTCCCAAAAGCTATGACATTATATGCTTTCTCATAAGGTAAACTTTATCTCTAGAATGAATCCACTGCAGTATCTCATGACACGGCCAATGCTATCTAGACATTTGGCATGTCCATGCTACTTACTGAGATATCACCCCGCATTCTCCATGCAATAAAAGGTCAAGCACTAGATTTTTTAGACACACCTTCAGATTCCCGCTAGTGATGATCTCCACAACAAATCATGAACTACGGGAGGTTGAAAACCACCAATGGGAGATGTGTTTTGATGGTGCAGCTTCTTTCCATGTGGCACGACGGGAGAGGTCACTTAAGTTATCACATCATAGCGTCGTGTCAGCGACGGCGCTACACGCTTTCTCCCCATCCGTTCGATCAAGGATTGGACGGCTGAGATAAAGCTCGTGATATTAAAGGATTAATCAGATATTCCTACACATCTTGATCATGGTCGTCCATCCAAAATGCATGGATGGATGGCCCATGATCCATCACTAAGTTTCCCTGTGGGAAAGGGAAACCGTCCACCATCCATGGCAAGATCCGAGCTCGATTGAGCTCGAATTGAACTCAAATTTTACCCAAACCATCTAAGAGTAAAGGGGAGAAGATCTAATGGTAAAATTCACAAGAGGTGGGAATTTCTTTCACAAAGGACCACACCGTGTCTATTTTAACTCGGGTTGAAGGCATGCCCCGTCGGAGGTTATCACCGGTGCTCGAATCCATTGAGGTAGCTTTGTCTAGTGGAGACAAAGCCCTATTGAAGATTTGAGGTGATTTGGTTCAGTGGATCTTCCTATGGACTAAGCTCTCCTTTAATTAGGGGTGTGCACTTGTCAGTTCAAACCAAAAAAGTCGAAACAAATCGACTTTATTTGGTCGATTTGGTTCGATTTTAAATCTCACAGTTCGACTTTTGGTTGTAAATTTCTAGTTATTCGGTTTTCAATATTTGGTTTGATTTTTTTTAAAGATTGGTTAAACTAAATAAATCAAATAAACCAAAATTAGTTAAAAAGTCAAATATATGTGTGTGTCTGTGTGTGTAATTTTGACTGTAAATGCTTAATTATTTGTATATATTTATAGATTTCTAATTGACTAAGAAATTTTTAATGTATAAAATTTATTATATTATTTTAATTAATTAGTTCATTAAAAAATAATTTTTATTGTTTATTTTTATATGCTATTCGGTTGAATCGAAAACCGAACCAAATAAACCAAATTATAATTCAGTTTGGTTAGTTCAATTTTATATGTTATTTGGATGGTTTGGTTAGTTTAAGTTTGGTTTTGTTTGTTTAACAAAAAAATTCAACCAACCTAATCACTTTACTCTTGATGTAAATTCGACCCAAATTGATTGATTTGGCGAGATGGACATTTGGTGGAGCTCTTGGCTTGAATTGGAGAATGACTTTGGAGGAGCTCTAAGATGCTTTCGGTTCCATCAGATTTTGATTGGAGCATATTTAGAAGCCATGAAGAGTTTTTCCATTTTGATCCAATTGACCTCATGCAATTGAATCAAAATGGTAAAACTCTTCACGACCATTCGAATTCACCTAGGGGGGATATACTCCCCCTAATTCCACTTGAATTCAACAGACACTCATTGACAAGGAACTGATCAAGCATCCTGTGAGCTCCAAGCTTTCTAAAGTCATTTGAATTCCATTTTGCCAAAAAGGGAGCTTCACCAAATATCCATCTTTCAATACTTCAAATCAAGTCACCTCTTGCAAGCTCAAAGGACTCCATCAACTTGCCTAAAGCTTAAGAAGTTCTTGAAAGAGAGGGGAGCTAAGCGAGCAATTGAAGGAGAGCTCATGAAGATCAAGTCAACCAAATCACCTCAAATCTTCAATAGGCTTGGCTCACTGACAAAGATATCTCAATGGATTCGAGCACCAGTGATAACCTCCGGCATGCCTTCAACCAGAGCTTAAAATAGACATGGTGTGGTCCTTTGTGAAAGAAATTCTCACCTCATGAGAATTTGACCGTTAGGTCTTCTCCCCTTTACTCTTAGATGGTGTGGGTAAAATTTGAGTTCAATCCGAGCTCAATCGAGCTTGGATCTTGCCATGGAAGGTGGGCGATTCCCCTTTCCCATAGGAAAACTTCGATGGATCATGCATCATCCGCGTGTTTTGGATTGTCGACCATGATCAAGATGCATAATAAGATTAATCCTTTCACCGTGGGCTTTATCTAAGCGATCCTTGATCTAATGGGAGAAAGCGATACGACCTTTAATATAATTTAAGTGGCCTCTTCCATCGTGCCATGTGGAAAGAAGCTGCACCATCAAAACACATCTCCCATCGGTGGTTGTCAACCTTCCCTAAGTTCATTATTTCTTCGTTAGGGAGATCGTCACTAAGCGGGGAATCAATAGACATTGGGTATGCCATTAAGAAATCCGCTAGTGCTTATCCTTTCACCGCACAGAGGGGTACAAATGTGTGATATCAAACTGCGAAAGAGTCATGGACCATCATGCCAAATGTCCAGATAGTGTTGTTCGTGTCATGAGATACTATAGTGGATTAGTTCTGGAAATCAAGTTCACCTTATGAGAAAGCATATAGTGTCGTACCTTTTGGGAGGCAAAGATCAAAGCTAGGTAATGTTTCTCAATGGGTGGGTAGTTCATTTCAGCAGGAACCAGATGACTACTGAGGTAGTAGAGAGCACTCTCCTTCACTTCATCATTTAGAGTGCCGAGAGTCGTCCAATGTCAGCTAGGATCAATGACCGGATAGTAGAACGGTGGCTTCACCAAATACTGCTTGATATCTTCAAATGCATGCTGGCACTTGTCATCCCACTTGAACTTGGTATCCTTTTTGATAAGTTCTCAGAATGGCTAGCATCTCCCCGATAGGTTGAAAATAAAGCATCTTATATGTACCAACCGTCCTTGGAAAGATCTAAGTTGAGTTAAACTCTTAGGATGTGGCATTTCTAAGATAGCTTTAATCTTTTCTAGATCTATTTCTATTCTCCAGTGTGGGACAACAAACCCAAATAATTTTCCCGAAGCTACTCCGAATGCACACTTCAAGGGATTCATTTTGAGATTATATTATCTTAACCATTTGAAAACTACTCTCAAGTCAAAGAGATAGTCTTCCTTTTCTCTACTCTTGACTACTAGATCATCAACGTAGCACTCAATCTTATGATGGATGAGTTCGTTGAAGATATGAGTCATGGCCTGTTGGTATGTGCCACCAAAGATTTTTAAAGGCATGAACCTATAATTCGATGATTCAAAAGTAGTGTTTCTTTCATCTTGGGGGCCATCTTGATTTTGTAGCGATGACCCATCCAAAGGAGAAAACGCATGAGATGAGGCGATGTCCACCATTAATTTCTAGGAAGAGAAACTCATCCTTAAGAAATGCATTGTTTAAGTCCTCAAAATCGATATGAATTTGGTCATTCTTCTTCTTAACGGGATGATCCGGCTAACTGGTATGATATTTTCTTCCCCGATGAAATCGATCGATCAATTTCTTGACTTCAAAATGACGTTGTTTAATTTCTACGCATGCATCTAGGAGCTTGCTGTGGGTTAGCTAGAACTATTGCTAGTTTGTGGACTATGAGATATAAGAATCTCTTCATTTCCATGCAAAAGCCTTTAAACTAATCCTAACTAAGTCATTGGTTCCTTCTTCATTCAAAGAAACCCATGTATGTTGGGCGTGGATTTTCTTATTGAGATTGATTTCATTAAGCATGTCAATTGTTGAATGGATCTCCTCTTTAAATTCTGGAAGTTCATATTTAATTTGAAGATCATCTGAGGTTTCTAAACACACTTCCTCAGAAGAGTTGGTTTTGTGTGAAAAGAACATATCAGATTCCAAATGATTGGTGACAATTAATCGTCATCATTGCACCTCCATGAATCATATCATTGGTATCTGTGTTCCATAGCTTTTCAAGTATTCTAACTGCTTAGACCATGAATAGAATCAAACCTTTCTGATTAACACATGGAGAGTACCAATGGCAATTCCATTAATTCTTTATATGAATCACCAAGTTCTACATCGCCTTCAAGACTTGAGGATGATGATCCCAAAAGAATCTCTTGGTTTGACATCCTTGGAAGACTTTTTTAACTACTAAACCTTCAACTTTTGAGATGAAAGCTAAGGTTCATAAGATATTTTACATACATTTGATTCAATACTTTACTTTGTTTGACCCTGATCTTCATCGTTTGTCAGTGTCACCTCCAATGAAACCGAGAGGTTGGTATGATAATCACATTAGACTCATCCTCCAAGCTGGATTTCAAGTCTATGTGAAGGTACTCATGAACTGGAACATAACTTGATGGCCAGCCTTCCACCTCTCTATTTATGCCTCTGCCTCTACTTGGTGGAGGTTGAGTCATCCTAACCACATGTCCATATGATGGAATAAACTGTGGGTGGAATGTCATATGCGGCTCTATTTCTTCTTCAATTTTCCTTTCTGTACTTAGATTTTTATTTTTCTTTTCTTTTTCTTTTTCTTCATTTTCTTTTTCTTTTGAATTTGAATTTTATCTAAGTTCACGAGAAAGGGTGTTTTGATGAAGATAGTAGGTCACATCTTAATATATCTCAACCTCTCTAGCTGAAAATGGTTTTTCATCTCCTTTGACACATAACTCAATCCCATCCTTCATGAACTTGATGCACTGATGGAGGGAGGATGGAATCATCTTATTCTAATGTATCCAAATCAGCAAAGTTGAATGAAGTATCAATCAATGATATAAAACTTGGCTTCTTCCAATCACCTATCAATGTAATACTATGGAACCTAAATCCCTCTCACCTTGTTCATTGAATCCTCTCAACATCATCGATCTGAGTGTGGAGATGCCGATCATAAGGATCTTAGACTTTAATCTTCAATAGTGCTAGATGACGAGAACTCTAAGCAATCTCCCCATGTCCACTGTAATGTAGGGAAGCTCCATGTCCCCTAGTAGAAGGTCTTCATTTGTGAAAGTGATCCCCTGAGCTTCTCTGGAATAATGTGTCTCCTCTCTAATAGTAGTCAGCTAAGCTAAGCATATTTCAGGATCAAGAAGAGCCTTGATTAGTGATTCCCTCACCTCTTTGGATAAGACAAGGGCAACGTATATTCTTAGCTTAGATGGAAACTTTCTTAGGTGAGAGAGGACATTGCAGTCCACATTGGGCTGATCCTACACAAGCATATCCAATGGGTGGAGCATCCTGTGGAGGGGCTTCTTGATCCTCTAAACCAATGACTTATTTTTCTCTATCTTGAGTACCCTGAGAACTTGCCACTATGGAGGTTGACTGCAAATCTCTTGTGGTAATGAAAGGTTCACCGCGTCAAGCTCACCTACGCCTTTCCATGGGACCTAATCGAGATGATTCCAAGTCTATCTCAAGAGGTGAATCCGTAGTATTTAGAGTAGGGAAGTCCAACTCTGAATTAGAAAGAGGAGAATCAAAATTATTATAGTTGTTGTTTAGACTTGAAGAGTTATCGTTGAGAATAGATTTAGACAACCCATGAGAAGTGACACATATATAATTCAATCTAGCTTTATTCTTCAACTTATTGGATTTGATAGGAGGTACATAGTAGAAGTCAAGTAAAGTAAGAGGGGTGAGGGATTTGATGCCCTCATCCACCGATACAAGATGTCTACTAGAAGAAGAAGAGTTAGTCAAGTAGAGGTCTGTTGATGTAGCCCAATGGACCAGGGACTTTCGTATATTATGGAGAAAAATTCCTAAACGAGAGTCACCTTTCAAATCCGTGGGGAGAAATAAAAGAGGAGACCTATAGAAATTCATCTTTTTAGGATGCCACGCAGATCCGCAGATGTATTTATTCAAGTGATCGAGTAGTCATCAAGAAAATAATGTATTATCTCGAAAGATAGAAGTCACTGCCCTTTAATAGACCTAATCACCTCCACAAAGACTCCTAAGGATGATGGGTCTGCATATGTACCAAAGATTCTTCCCCTACTTTACATGAAAAAGTAAAGCAGGGTTTATTTCAAACCGAGTTCGTTAAGTTCCCTATAGGGCAAGCCCTATAGTTACATCATAAGGAATGGGGATTCTTAGAAAACTCTCGATTAAGGTAAATGATCGTTGTCTTTGAAGATTTCAATAGGAAAAGACTATCAATCGATTGGTTCATTTTTGAAAGATTAAATGGGATTGATCAAAAGGGAGAGTTATGATCGAAGCTAAAATAGAAGATAAGTAGGAAATGCCCATGATGCTAGGAAACCTAGCGAGTGATCTCAAACTATCTTATAGTTGGGCTTTACATTTTTGAAATTGGTTTAGTTTATTTAAGTTGAATTTTTCATTAGAAATTTAGGACTTATGATTCCTTAGCACGAGATTAAGAAAATGCCTAATAGGTGAGGAATTAAGCTTATGGCCCATAAAGGGGAGAAGCAACCTCAAAACCTAAATCTAGAGAGCTTTGGCGAGGGCTGAAAGCACAACCTAAATCTAAGGCAAAAAATAGGTATTTGGTTTATCCCCACAAGAGAGGACAAATCACCCAACAGCTTGGACTTACAACCACCTGGGGGTGGCCTCCAACTAACTCCTCCTATGATTTTAAATATATGTAGGCAAGTCATTATGCTTATGCAAGATAGCTAAGTTGTTATTTATTTAGAAAGAGACTAAGTCCTCAAACTCACTCCCTAAACAGACTAGATCATGTAGAGGGCATGATTCAAATGACCTAAATCTAATGCAATTCAAATATCATTTTTATTTTCATTTTGAACAATTATTTTGACTCAGGTTAATAGGATTCATATGACTAATACATAAGAAATAAGATTATTGGCCAGAAGGAGGAGGTGAGTTTCCACCATCTCAAAAGGTCAAGCCAAGTTTCTCTGGAAAAGGTGGAAGCCCTCCAATCAAGAGTGAAATAAGATGCATTTGTGCATGATATTACATAAAAATGCTCATCCAGCTAAGGGGTTGCTAATTCTTTTATCTTGATTCTAAACCTAAGCTTTAGGTGAGGTTATGAGTTATTTAATTTTTATTTTGAGTTGTTAAGTTGGGTAAAAGATTTATTTTACCTAAAGAGCCTAATCCACATCCGCCATACATAAAGCAAGAAAAAAAAGTATGCCACTTAATAAAAAGGTAAACAAATTAACAATCAATTTATAAAGTTAATCAAAAGAATAAAAGGTTGTTGTATTCGCACCAGACAAACCAAAATATCAAATGTGGGTAGCCGAGCTCTACCTTTATACAACCTAGATTATAAATAAATTAAATTACAATTAAGCAAGGAATTCATTATTATGGGGTCCTTCAAGCTTCAGTCTACTTTCTTCTTTTCTTTTTTCCACTTCTTTTCTTCTATCTTCTTGGTTCCTTCTTTTGGATGGTTGGATGGTAGATGCTCCAAAGCTTCACATGGGGCATAAGATGGGATCTTATGACCAATGCTCATCCTAATCCCCATAACAATTATTCCAAAATCCTAATTGCACAAATTTACATGAAAAGGAAAAGTGGAAATCTAACTACCTACAAAATAAAGGTTAGCAAAAATAAATCACACAAATCTCAAGCATGTATATTGGACTTATCACCCCACACATGGGTGACTAAGCCTACCTAGCCTATTAGATTATGCTTAAGGGTATAAAACACCTGCAAGTAAAAGCATTTGTATTTTTATTTATGGTAACGCCCCTTAAGCACAATCCCCTACAGAAAAGAATTATTAAACTAAGAGCGTCATACCATTCATTTTACAAGCATACACCCTAACATCCAGTCTAAAATATATATTACAAAATAAAATAAAATATCAAACCATGCACCGACCTAACCTAAAGCTAGAAGTGGTGGCTTAGGCTAATATGTGTGCTTTGAAGGTTTTTATGGCATGTTATGGCTTTAGGTTCAAATTTTTTAAGTGTGAAGAACATGTTCAACTTAGAGGAGGGTTTCATTTAAGTTGTTTAATTATTTTGGGTTGATTTTATTTCATATTTTTATTTGATTTAAGTGGATCCTACAATTAATTACTAAGTTATGAAGAAAGGGAAAGAGAAGAGAACTTCTCTTTCCTTCCCTAACCTAAGTAATTTCTAAAGTAGGTTCACATTTTAGTTTTGTTTAGGTAAATGTTTTGATTAAATATTTTCATTAATCCTAAGTTTAGATAAACTCTAAACAAACCTATTCAAAAGAAAGGCATTTTAAGATTAAATAAAATGAATCAAAATTCACATAACACACATTACATCATTTCTTTCCCAACATATATAGCGTACATATGGATGGACCCTAAGCATATCTATACATATAAATGAGAGTATTTAACATACTTTATGATGCATGCTAAGTAATCCATTTTATAGAAATTTGGAAGTTGAATATGCATGATTTTTCTTAAGTAGAAAGGGATTTCCTTATCCAAATTTTGACATACACACATGAAAGTAAGAAAGGCATAAGTGAGTACATTGTTAACAGAGAGGGTACAAGACCTACTTAGGGCTACTTAAAGCCTCACAACCTCGAGGTTGTCTAAACTAACTTTCCTTAAATACAAACATATGTATAAAAGAAATGAAATAAAAAAGGAGAATGCAAAAGTTGTATTAATGGATTCATTTTATTTATGTAATTTATGTATGCAAGTATAGGTAGCCCCTCTGAGGTATAGCATAGAGATGAATAGGATATGGAATTAGGTAAGTATTAGGTTCTTTTCAAATGAACCATACACCTCACCAAATTCCTATTCAAAACTATACCAACATAAGAGAGAAAGGAAACCTATGCTAAGCATACTTTTATATTCTTTAACATGCAAGCTCATAATTAAAATATAAGTAGCAAACTTTCAGATTTCATATTTGATTTATATGTTTTGAAAATAATTTAAATTTAGTAGTAATAATAATCACTCATATTTCTACTTTAACCAACACATACAAGATTTGACATAAAGTAAACAATTTAAGTTTAAACATGAATTTGAAAAATAACAATGCATGACACCACATGACATACAAATTTAACATGTTGGAGAAAGATTCAAAGCAATGAAAGCATGTAAATAAATTCACTTTAATTAAATTCCTAAACACATTCTTATAAAATAAAAAGGTTTAAAATAAATCAAAGTGTATTCATTATGATTTTTGTTTAGTTTGAAGTTTGATTTAATTTTGAAAAGGTGAGTTAAGTTTCTTGTTCCTAACCCATTCCCATATGTGTTTAATATTTTTGTTTAATTTTTAGATAATTAGATCCATTTTATGTATTAATTACATTAACGTATGAATTAAGTAACTTAATTAACCCTTACCTACACCACCTTAGAATAATTAACCAAATAACTATGAACCAATGAGATGACATAAAAAATCATAATGAATTTAAATTTGCAATACACCTAATAAGAAAAAGGTCTAATGCAATTTGGCTCATAATTAAAAGTTAATTAGCTAAGGGGTTTAGCTTAAGTAATTTCAAAACACCCTTTCACACATACGAATTGGGTTTTGATTTTCTTAATTGAACTTAAGCTATTAAATACCTAAACATTTGCCCAAAGTATATTAATTAAGTTCTAGAATTTTTTAGAATTTTTAGAATATAATTAATGGGATAATTAATGAATTAACCCTTAATTAAGAGGAGATTAAGGAGAGAAAAGGGGGTTTAAGGAATATCTTAAGAGAAATGCCCCAAAATTATTCTCTAAACCTCCTAACTACTGGATATCTAATCATGGATTAAAATCACTAATCATATCCTAATTATGCTTAATTATATAAGGAAGATAATTAAGAAATCCATATGCAATTCTCCTAATTAAGCCTTTAATAAATCCCAAGAAAATTAGGAGAGGCAGAACTCATCCCCTAAAATATACCCAAGAAGTTTGGGATTAATCAGAGGCTTAATTAAAAGGTAATTAGAAAAATGAAGTTTTCAATAAAATCCAAAATCAGAGAAAATTATAATTCAAAACCCATTGAAATTAATTTTAAAATATTCTAGGTTGAATTATCTTTCCATATGATTTATTGCATATTTTTTTGAATTTTATTGAGAGAGTTATGAATTTTAGAAGATCCCTAGATTAATTACAATGAATTAAAGCATTTTAACTAATCCTTTAGCTCACGGTGCAACGCGTGGCGTCGGCTTTACACGCCACATGAGGATTCACTTAAATGTCAAATCCAAAAATGCGAGCGCGATGCTTTGATCTTCGAGCAAAGATCGACTCAAAGTCGATCAAAGATCAAATGGGCAGAGATCTCCCCGTGATTATAAAAAGGATAAAAAGAAATATAAACATGCGAATTATCTCAGTCGTCCATCCAAAATGTGCGAATGGATGGTTGAGATCTCCCAAGTTCTTCCCACTCCCCCAACCCACATGATCAACAGAGACCATCCATGATCTAGGGGAAGATCCAAGCTCGATTGAGCTCAGATTCAAACCAAACTTAACCCACACCATCTAAAGCCAAAGAGCGACACATCCAATGGTGGGATTCACTTGAATCAAAAATTTTCTTCACAAAGGACCAACACCTCCTATGCTAGGTGGTCGAAAAAGTTCATACCTCGCTGGAGCTGATCGCCAACGCTTGATTCCCTTGGAGAAGCTTCGTCTAGTTGAGACAAAATTATATTGGAAGAATGAGCTCTTGAGGTTATGTGAATTGCTCTATGGACCAACTCCCCTTGCTCCCCTTTGCATCTTTGATCCAATTCAACTCCTCCTTGTTGTAGGAACTCCAATGAAAGCTTGGGTGCACTTGACTTAGCTCCCTAATAAACTATGCAAAGGAAATTGAAGTGATATTGAGTGAAGAGGAAGTTTGAATATGAGAGGAGCTCCCCTATTTTCTAATGAAGAAAACTAAGAAAGATTTATTTCAATTCCCTCCTGGGAAGCTTAGGAATGCTCTCTGATGGCTCCTAACGCTCTCTAGGGCTTAGTCGAATTGAGGAATGATGGATTTGAATTCAATTAGGAGGAGTATATATCCCCGTTGAAGGATCGGATGACTGCAAGCCTATGTGTCATTTTGATCCAATTGATCACAATGGGAAGGTTGTTTGATCAGTTAGATGCTTTCACATGGTCGGTTTGAGACCTTGAGTGGAATGCCAACCTTCCATGTTCTTGAATTTGAGTGGAAGATGGATTTTGAATTAGCCATTTTGACCCATGGGGTTGGGTTTGGTATTGGGGCCAATTGGGCTGACCCAATTGGCATTGGGTCGGGTGCACCACTCTTCATTAGGTCCCCTTGAGCTTTTAGGAAAGCCTCAAGTGAATATGAAAAGGGTATGACCAAATTACCCATGGATTAAGCCAAAATTTGTTCTATGTCCTAAGGGTAGGATGGTTATTTTGCTTATTTTTCAATTTGGATATGTTGGATATGTGGATAAACTAGCTTTGGCCAAGTTTCATGAGATTTGGAATTTATTTAATAGGTTTTGGCTTATATTGACCCATTTAGGTCAAAATGGGTTATCTTCGGTCAAGTTGACCAATTGGTCAAATTGGGTCAAACCAAGGGTGGGTCAACTTCATATGACCATTTAAAATATTTTGGTGGCTTTGGATAGATTCGATTTGGTATAATTTTGAATTTGGCTCATATGACTTCATTTAGGTCAAATGAGTCAAGTTGACCTATTTGACTCATTTGACCTATTTGAGGTAGATCAAGGGTAGGTTCGGGTTTGGTTAGTCATATGGAGTCGATTGGTATCTTTGTTTTCAATCAATTTTGGTTCAGTTCAAATTTGGCTCAACATGACCCCTTTAGGTCATGTTGGGTCTAAGGTCAATTAAGTTAGCTTGGTCTAGTTGACCAATTGAGGCTTTGGTCAAGTTCCATAAGTGATTTGGAATGAACTTCACCCATTGGTTTCAATCAATTTGGCTTAGATCAAGTTTTGACATATTTTGACTTTTAGGTCAAGTCAACTTGGGTCAAGCCAATAAGGTTAGCTCAAATTTTTGGCTTGTTCAAACATAAATCATGAGTGAACTTAGATCAATGGTTTCAATCAATTTAGCCTGTGATGGAATTTGGCTATGTTAGGTTTCATTTTAGACTAAGTATTGACTTGGTCAACCCTTAGATTTGACTTAGTTTTACCCAATTTGATTGATTGATCATCCCATGATGATTGTTAATCATGATGAGAGGCATAGATGAGTTTGATTCAATCCAATTTGGTCAGGATTAAAATTTGGCTCATAAGGGTACTTTAGGTCACTTTGGATCAAGTGAGCCTAAGTGGGTCGAATGGCTTGGTTAAAGCTTGATTTTAGCTTGAGTGATCTTGTATATGGACTCATGATTGAAATATAAATCCATTTACAAGTGGTTTGAAGTCAAATGGATTTTGATCCATTTGTCAATTTCATATTCAAGGAAGAATATGAAAGGATTTTGGCTTTTATTTTTGAACTAGGTTTTGATTGTTTGATTAAAGTTTGTATTTATATATGAGCTCATGATTGTAGGTTTGATTGAATCATGAGAAAAAATTAAGAGTTTGGCTTGATTTGAAATTGATTTGGCTAAGTTCAAGATTTTGACTTGAAAGACTTAGATTGGATTTTGAGTTGATTTGAGTTTAATTTTTGGAATAGATTTTGTTTGTTTGAATTTATATTTCATTTATATATGTCAATATAAATGAGAATATAAATGGATCATGAGAAAATTTTAAGGATTTGAAGTGGTTTGATAATGATTTAGGCTAAGTCCATTAAGAAGGATTTAAAGGAATAAGGAAACTTTTGGGGTTTGGAGTTTGAAATTTTGAATTTGGTTTGATTGATTTATATTTATATTTCATTTATATATGTGAATATAAATGAGGATATAAATGAATTATGAAAAAATCCCATGACTTTGAAATGGTTTGATCAAGCTTTTGGATAAGTCCTTTAATGAAAAATTAAGGGACTTAGAAAATTTTAGATTTGGAATTTAATTTTAGGATTTGATTTGATTGATTTATATTTATATTTCATTTATATATGGGAATATAAATGAGAATATAAATGAGTTTTGAGAAAATCCCATGAGTTTGAATTGATGTGATGATGAATTAGGTTAAGTCCATTAATGAAAAATTAAAGGGACTTAAGGAATTTCATGAATTGAGTTGGAATTTTGAGTTTAGTTTGATTGATTTGAATTTATATTTCATTTATATATGTGAATATAAATGAAAATATAAATGAATTATGAGAAAATCTCAAAGATTTGAATGATTTAGATTAAGATTTTGGTTAAGTCTTTAAGGGAGGCTTAAGGACTTAGGAAAATTTGAGCTTAGGAATTTTGATGGATTTTGATCATGGGTTTCAATCATAGATTTCAATTATGGATTTCAATCATATAGAGTTGATTGGAGTTTGGATAAAATCCATTAAGATTGATTTGGAGTTTGACTTGAAAGAAGGAAAGTGAGGAATGGTTTAAGCTAAGGGTAGTAAGTTCCTAACACCCCATAAGACATTATACTAACTCTTCTAAGTCTCTGTTGAGTGTCCACCTAATCACTAGATGTGTCTTAAGACTAAGGAACTCTTAAAGTCTAAGAGAAGTCTTATGTCTAAGATGGAGGGTTGAGAGCTCATCTAAAAATGCAAAAAAGTCAATAGCACCAAGGAAGAACACTGCATTATTGGTGTTGACTCATCAACATCAAAGATCATAAGCACTAACAAAAATAATCTATCCTTAACCCAAGGAAAAAAAGAATCCAGAGCTTAGTGCAATGTGGCTCTGCCTATGTCCAAGACATAAGAGAGAGGAAAAAATCCACTAAGGGATAGAGTGTGAACCTTCCACTAGGGAAGCAGGTTCAAGTCATCCACAAAGGGATGAAAGGTTTGATTTGATTATCACTAAGGAGAAAAAGATTTTATTTGTTCTGTTGGGGAAGAGGGTTGAATTTTGAGATGAACCCTATTGGTTTGCAATGGGTTGTATTGAATAGGAGCCATGGAGGCTAAGATCTAACTCAGATTTACCAATCAAAAGGGCTAGTCCACATAGTAGGACTAACCAAAGGGATGCCCTTCTATACAGCTATGCTAGGGAAAAAGTAGTAGACTTACATCCTCCAAAGTAGAGACCAATTGCTGGGGTAATCTATTGGTAAAGCAATAGATTGAACCCAACCTAGGGCTGACTATTGAGTGAATGCCGTTGGGCGACTTAGATCAGCTCAAAGATAGTCAAGATTAATTTCATTTTTCAAATTTGTTTGTTTTGATTATGATTGATCGCATAGGTTTGCGATGAACTACACTGAGTAGGGGCCATGGAAGCCTAGACCTAACTCAAATTTTATCAATTAAAAGGGGTAGCCTACTAAACACATAGTATGACTAGCCAACCAAAAGGATGTCTTTTGGTATACAATGGTCAAGTCTTAATAAGAAAGCGTGGGGACTCACATATTCTAAGAATAAGGAACCATTGGGGTGACTGGTTGCTTTTGGGCAACAAATCAAATCCGACCTAGGGCTGACTATTGAGTGAATGCCACTGGGGGACTTAAATCAGCTCAAAGATAGTCAAAGATAGATTTCATTTTTAATTTGTTTTATAGATTCTGTTGGTTTGCGATGGATAATACTAAGAAGGAGCTATAGAAGCCTAGACCTATCTCAGATTTACTGAAACAAAGGGAGTAGCTTCCCAACCGATGGGAGAACTATCCAACCAAAGGAGTGCCTTTCGGTTTGTAATGATCAATTGGAGGGAAGAAAGATTGGGTACTCACATCTTCCACTAGAATCACTGGGGCGATCGATTGCTTTGAGCAACAAATCAAACCCGACCTAGGGCTGCCTGTCAGTTTGCGACAATAATGTTAGAAAGAATGTGTCATAGTCTTATATCTTTCAAAGCAAAATGACTGTCGGGGTAACCTTCTTATGGAAAAATAGATTGAACCTGACCTAAGGGTGATTACGGAGTGAGTACCGACCCGAGAATTTATCTCAACTCGTAAGAAATTCTATGGGAGTTCTAACACCGCTTTAAAGATAGATGCCCGCTTGAAGGGGCCCTTTGGGGACTTGAATTCCTGATCCATAAGCGAATTAATTTTGTTTGTTTTAATTGTTTGTTTATTTAGTTTGTTTATCATGGACCCTGTTAGTTTGCGAGGGATCAAACTGAGAAGGAGCTTATATCAGCCTAGACCTATCTCGGATTTACTGAACCAAGGGAGAATGCATCCAAACAAATTCAACCATGTGGGTGGCTACTAGGAAAGGGGAATCATCCAATCCAAAAGTAACCCGGGTGGTGTCTAAATGGGGTCATAAAGGACATGATCCAAATAGAGTGCCCACAGGGGATGGGGCCGGTAAGGCTTAATCCAACACCCTGGAGAAGATGACATGGCTAGTCATATATCCAATAGGTATTCTCCAACTCAAGGAGAAAGCTGGGACTCATATCCGCCAAGAGTGGTGTACCACTTTCAAAGATAGTAAACATCAACCAACCTAAGGTGCTGGTTTGCAACACCTAGAAGAAAGCTCGGGACTCACATCCTCCTATAGTGAACCGATCACTGGGATAGTCTCTTCTCGAGCTATCCGACCTACTACTAAGTGAATGCCACTAGGGACTTATATCAACTCAAAAGTAGTCAAGAGGAAAGGAGCCTATGGAGGGCTTATCCTAAACCTCAAGTATACTCAACCTAGTTAGCGCATGATGGCTAGTTCAAGAAGAAAGCTCGAGGACTCACATCTTCTTAAACAAAGTCAACATGAGGTAGCTTACTAGCAAAGGAAGCCTACCATACTAAGGCACTCTTGGTTTGCAATGGTCAAGTTAGGAAGAAAGCGGGGACTCACATCTTCCAAACAATGACCACTGACATACTAGTGAGATGTAGACCCAACCTAGAGCGTAATGAGTGAGTGCCACAGGGGCTTGCTCCCACATCAAAATAGCCTGAGACAAAAAGATTTATGTTTATTATTGTGCATGTGTTAAAAGGGATAGGATGCCTCTGGGGGACTCTTACACCTATCTTAAACATACTAGGGGATTTGATGAAATGGTGTCATGGGTGGCAAAAGGATTCTCACTAAGAAAGGATGCCTCTTAGGTTCTCTCACACCTGACTTAGTTATGCTAATCAAAATAGAATGTCTCTCAGGTTCTCTTACACATATTCTAATAGCATCGGGAGATTGTTTGTGTTATGAAAGAGGGATAGGATGCCACTAGGGGACTCTTACACCTACCCCAAAACATCACATGATTCAAAGACAAGCAAACAACACTTCAAAGAAGAGAAGATTTGATGAATGGAATCGATTTTGTTCTTTTATTAATGATTATTTTCAAACATGATTTATTTCATGGGTAATATTTCTTTAGATAGAGCCCATTAATTGGAAGCATCGTGTTCCCCTTTACAATCAATAAGCGATAAGATCCTCCTTGGTAGCCTTCTATGACATGGGGCCTTCCCAAGTGGGTTCAAACTTGCCTCCCATCTTTCGGGCAACAATTGGTCTCCTTAGACTAACACAAGTTCTCCCACTCAAAAAAGACCTAGACCTTTGTTGTGAGCTTGAATCATTTTGGCCTTATACACTCGAGGTTTTGGTGCGCTGTAGCACTCTCCTCCAAACCTTGAGCTCTTCTAACCATAACTTTGCATTATGCTCAAAGTGATCTTATCCCAATTAGTGATGGAGTTGAACTTCTAAAGGAAGAATGGATTTGACCCATACACTAAGGAAAATGGGGTAGACCGAGTTGGAGTTCGAGATGTGGGCATAAAACTTCAACCAACTCATTCCACTATCTTGTTGTCATCAAGAGTCTTCAGGATGGATGAGTTTTGTTGAATGCTTCGCTAAGCCATTTGCTCGGGTAGTAGATGGTGGAGTATCTCCAATCTATATCTTCTAGCGTTGATCTTTGAATGCAATACCATTATCGAATATAATTTGTCAAGGCACCCAAACCTATACAAGATATGGTTCTAAAAATTGAAGCACATGGTGAGTGACCTCTCGAGTGGGATGGCTTCGCCACTTGGAAAAGTAGTTATGGCGCCTAAGATGAATCGATGCCCTTGGAAGGAGGATCGATCGACTAATGTCGCACCCCAACACTCAAATGGCCATGAGGCCAATGTAGGGTATAGAATGTTGGGTGGCTGGTGGAGGACAACATCGTACACATGATATGATGGCATCTCCTAGCTACATCCATGCAGTCTGTGATCATCGAAGGCTAATAGTATCCAAGTCTTTTGATCTTCATCTTCATCTTCAGACCGGATTGATGTGCTCCACATAGACCTAAGTGTACCTCGATTATAATGCCATGGGCTTCATGTTTGTCTAAACAACGTACCACATTTGGTCAAAGGATCTGGTAAGGTGCCATCAACAAGAGCATAGAGAGAGCTCTATTTCACTGATGGGCTTTCTTTCGAGGTAGTTTACCAAGTTCAAGTAATCTATGAATTGCCTCCAATCTAGCTCCTTGTCTATTTTGGCAATGACAATCTCCCCTTCAAGAGAAAGTCTCTCGATGAGTTCAAAATCAATAAGAGATAGGACTTGTCTATTTTGGACCCTTATTGAAATGGACTCATCTTCCGGATATGCCAACTCCTTGGAAAGTTTGGCCAAAGCATCTGCTACTGCGTTCTCTGCTTAGAGAACCTTGTAGATGGTAACTTCATCAATCTGGGCCAATAGCTTCATTGTATACTCGTAGTAATGAAAGCTTGGGTTTGATGACATGGTAGGACCCGATAATCTGGTTGATGACCAACTGAGAATCCCCAAAGATGTTGATGCTCTTGATGTTAATAGGATGATTAACTGCACCAACAATCAAAGCCTCATACTCAACTTCATTGTTGGTGTGGGGTTGGAAAGATAGTATGAGAATCTCATCACATCGCTTGAGTTAGAAGAACTATTCCTACCCCGCTTTCCTGGGAGAATAGATCGGTGGTGCTTCACCTTAAGAAAAGAAGCACCATCAAAATACATCTCCCATCGGCTACTCCCTAAGTTCATGATTTGTTCATGGGAGATCTCACTAAGCTGAGAATCAGAAAAGTGCCGCTAAGAAATCCACTAGTGCTTGTCCTTTACCGCAGAGGGGTACAAATGTGATATCAAAATCATGAGAGTATCATGGACCAATGAGCCAAACGCCCGTAAGTACATCATGAGATACTGCAGTGGATTTGTTCGGGAGATCAAGTTCACCCTATGAGAGAGCATGTAGTGTTGTAGATTCTGAGATGCAAAGATCAAAGCTAGGCAATGGTTCTCAATATGTGGATAGTTTATTTCAAAGAATCGATGACGAAGGTAGTAGAGTGCTCTCCTTCCTTCATCATTGGCTTGGGCCAACAGAGCCGAGAGAGTCATCCAATGCAGTAAGGATGAGTGGCCCGCCTGATAGGGCTAGAACATTTCACCAAGTACTCTTTGATGTATTCAAAAGCATGCTGACACTTTTCATCCCACTTGAACTTGGCATCCTATTTTATAAGTGCTAAGAATGGCTTTCATCTCCCCGATAGTTTGAGATAAAGCATCTTAGATATGCACCATCCTTGAAAGGATCTTAGTTGAGTTAAACTCTGGGAGGTGGCATTTCTAAGATATCTTTAATCTTTTAGATCTATTCTCCTGTAACAACAAACCCAAGGAATTTCCTGCTACTCAATACACTTCGTGGGATTCATTTTGAGGTTATATTATCAACCATCAAAACTACTCTCAAGTCAAAGAGGTGGTCTTCCTTTTCTCGCTTTTGACTACTAGATCATCAACATAGCACTCAACCCGATGATGGATGAGTTGTTGAAGATCTGAGTCATGGTATAGCACCAAAGATTTTTAAGGATGAAAGGCATGACCCTATAAAATATGATGGGTTCAAAAGTGTTTCTTTCATCTTCAGGAGACATCTTGATTTGGTTATAGCTAGATGACCCATCCATGAAAGAGAAGACTGCATGAGATGAGGTGATGTCCACCATTAATTCTGGTATAGGAAGAGGAAACTCATCCTTAGGACATGCCTTGTTTAAGTCCCTAAAATTGACCCATATGCTAATTTGGTCATTCTTCTTATTAATTGAGATGACACTAGCTAACCAGGTAAGATATTTTTCTTCCCTGATGAAACCATCATCGATTAGTTTCTTAACTTCAAAAATGACCTGTTGTTTAATTTCTAATTGCTTCTAGGAGCTTGCATAATAGGTAATGTTAGGATCTATTGCTAGCTTGTGGATCGCTATGTTAGGAGATAATTCAGGCATTTCTTCATAACTCCATTCAAAATAGTCTTTAAACTCAGTCAATAACCTAAGTCATTAGTTTCTTCTTCATTCAGCAATGAACTAATGTATGTCGGGCGAGAATTTTCTTTTGTCCCAAGATTGATTTCTTTAAGCTTGCCAATTGTTGAATGAATCTCCTCTTCAAACTCTGACGGTGCCTCTTTGACTTGGAGATCATCTGGATCATCTGAAGTTTCTAAACACACATTCTCATAAGAGTTGGGGATGTGAGAAGAACCTATCGACAAATGGTTGGTAACAACTAGTAATAATCTTCATCATCGACTGGACCCACTATATCGAATCCTAGTCCTGCTCTTGATTATGCTTCCCTGCCTGTATTGTTCCATAACTTTTCGAAGTATTCTTACCTGTGCTTGGATCATGTGTGAGGAACTAAACCTTTCTATATAATATTCTGAACATAGGGCGAGTAAAATTCAAAAGATAATTCCATTAATTCTTTAAAAGTATCTTCCTCAAGCTCTACATCAATTTCGGGGCTTGAGGATGATGATCCCAAAAAGAACTTCTTTTGCTTCATGTCACTGAAAGACTTAGGACTTCCTTAACTACTAAACCTTCAACTTTCTGAGATGTAAGTGAGGTAAGAGCTAAGGTTCCCAACTAATGCCTAATAGTTTCACATAAACCAAATTCAAATACTTTGTTTTTCTTGGAGGCTAGTCTCTCTGGATCAAAAGTCACCTCCAATGGAACCCCGAGAGGGTTGGTATACTAATCACATTAGACTCATCCTCCTGAGCGGATTCCAAGTCTATGTGAATAGGGTACTATGAACTGAACACGATCTAGGGTCCCACCTCTGAACCTCTATTTCTACCTGCCTCTACGGTGGAGGTTATCCTACCCACATGTCCATGTGATGGAGTTAATTGTGGGTGGAATGTGATATGTATATATACTTCTTCATTTCCCCTTTCTTGTTCACTTAGATTTTTATTTTTCTTCTCATTTTCTTTTATCTTTTCTTTTGCTTCATTTTATTTTTCTTTTAATTTTGCATTTGAATTTTGTCCAAGTTCACGAGAAAGGGTGTTTTGAGAAAGATAGTAGGATGCATCCTCATAAATCTCAACCTCTCTAACTAAAATGGCTTTTCTTCATCACATACTCAATTCCATCTTTATAAACTTGATGCACGATGAAGGAGGATGGAATGATCTTATTCTTGATGTATCCAAGGCCTACCAAGCAAAGCAAGTGAATGAAGTATTCAAATCAATGATGTAAACTTTTTCAGCCTTCCAAATCACCTATCTCCAAAGGTAACACTATAGAACCTAAAGCCCTCCACCTTGATCATTGAATCCTCTCAACATCATCCTATCTCCTGAGTGTGAGATGTCGATCTTCAAATAGGCAAGGGTCTTTAGACTCATAATGTTCACGATGCACTAATCCATGAGAACCGGCAGTTTGAACCTCCATGTCAATGTGATGAGGGGACGGTTGTGCTCCAAGTCCCCTAAGAAGGTCTCATCTGAAGGTGATCCCTGGGCTTCTTTTGCATAATGTGCTTCCTCACAAAGAGTCGCTAAACATTTCAAGATCAAGGAGCCTTGATTAGTGATTCCCCATCTCTTTGGATAAGATAAGGGCATCATATATGCTTAGCTTAGATGCAAACTTTCTTAGATGAGAAAGGATGTTGTAGTCCACCTTGCTGGTCTTCCACAAGCATATCCAAGGTGGAGCATCCTGTGGAAGGGCTTCGATCTTCCATCAATGACTTGTTTCCTCATCTTGAGGTGCTACCCTAGAGGTAGAACCTTGCCACTACTGGAGGTTGACTTGATCTCTGAGGCAAGGTGGTGGAAGGTTTTACCTACACTTCGCTCACCTACCTCCTATGGGACCCTCAAATGGGATGATTCCAAGTCTATCTCAAGAGGTGAACCCATAGAGAGTTGGAAAGTCCAACTCAATCATAAAGAGGAAGATCAATTGTTATAGTTATTTAGACTTGAAGAGTTATCATTAGGAATAGAAGAAGACAACCCATCAAGTGACATGTAATTCAAACTTAGCTTTATTCTTCAATTTCTTGGAATTATTTGGAGGTACAAAGTAGAAGTCAAAAAAGTGAGTGAGTAAGGTATTTGATGCCCTTATCCACTGATATAAGAGTTCTACTAGTAGAAGAAACATAAATGGAAATGGAAGAAGTCGTGGTGTGGAAACCAAGGTCGAGGTCGGACACGTCGGTTATGCTAAAGGCTATCCCTGTGACACATGTCTTGCTTGTTGAGCTCCCACTTTCCTAGAGTTGGCACTGACAACTTGCAAACCTTCCTTGGTGTTGGAGGTTTGAGCTGACTCAAACACCTGCAAGGAAAGCTTCTTGATCTTCTGAATGATTTTCTTAGAGGTTTTGGATAGAGAAATATCCCAACCTTCTTGGTTTTGGTAGGATCACATGTATCCCCAAGGATTACCCTAATGGAACTGAAGGTTGTTCCACAAGGTATTTGGGATAACTACAAGACCTGCCTTGAAATTGTGTTCAACTGAATGTGAAGCAATCCTCCAAAACCTAGCATACATGGTAAGGGCAAAAGTTTGATCATGACTTTTCCTTCCTCCTTCTCCTAGGCTCTGTAGGTTAGGTTTTTTTTTAAGAGATTCTTAAAGATTTTCCCGATTACCTCCCTCTTAAAAGAATAATATTTAACTTATCTAAAAGAGGTGGACCATCTACCATATGGTATGCCGCCATCACCGGTGTGGTATGGTTGAGGTGGTTGTCGGCCGTGGAGGCTATGGTGGAGGCCGACAGGGTTGCCTCAGTGGTGGCAAAGGAGGTGGAGGATCGAGGTCATGGTCTCGATGATCTCTAGTGGTCGCTTCCCTTATCAACCACTACCGCTCGGCTTCTTCTCATAGACCTTTGCTTTTGCTAGTAACCGATCTTGAAAAGGCAACTTTTGGCTCCTTGTAGACTAGCCACTTTGTTGATTAGCTTCTCAAATGTCTTGATAATGAAGCCCTTAAGCATGAAGGCGACTGGGCCATGGATATTCTTCAAGAGAATCTCAATGGCGCTGATACCATGGTTCACACTTCATACTCGTTAGCCATCAAGAATATAATCAACAAGTGACTCAGGTGTACTACAACGAGATCACCTACAGAACCCTTTCGAGCTCCAAAGAAATATCTTGATGAAGAGTTGCTCTAACTCAACAAATGTCTCAATGTTGGGGCGCTCAAAGATACCAATCAAAAGTAATACCCCTTAGGCTACTAATGAAAAGAGTAAAGCAAAGCCAGCATAAACAAGGCCCTCAAATGAGCTATGTTGCCTTGGTTTTCACCGCCATCAAAGCTTTTGAAGGAAGGAGGCATGAAACCCTTGGGATATTGGATAGCATCAATTCCTCGGTAGGTCTACCCTTGGAACCGATGATCCTCCGGCTTGAGCCAAAGCTTCCTTCACCCGCTCAACCATGGATTTTATATTGTATGGAGGTACTTTCCACTACCTTCCTTATACGCTAGTGCTACCTTGCTCAATGAGGTAATTTTGGGTCCAAGACATGCTAACTCAGTCGACGATGTCAATAGTAGGATGAACTAAAGGGGCTTATTTTTGAAGCAAACACTGCTAACAAGTCCTAAAATGACGTCATCCTATCAACCGCTCATCCTTCTCGCTGATGTCGAGGTGTTGGTTGATTCTACAATGTCTTTCTGATCAACCTCATCACCTTCTATGGCTTGTTGTTCCCTAACAAGAGATCCTCTAGTGTCAACCATGTAGACTCCAATCCCCATCAAGTCATCTTCATTGGGATCTGATTTCTCTCTTCATTGGACCAACTGCATTCCCAAGATTTCCTTCTTCCATGAAATAATGTGCAACTATCTCATCTAAAGAATGACATCAGTACAAACAATAGGCGATCGATGTGATCACTATCATGCGAAGGCACCGACCTCAGCCACCGGAGAGTCAATCGTGGACTGTACTCACCGATGAATGACACTCCCAACTACTACCGCTATGAGAGGGTACAATCCTAGGATGTTCCACTACCACTAGTACCGAACTCATCGAATATTTGAACACTATCACCATCTCCACATCCTATGGGGGAGTTGGTGAATGACCACCAATGCTTGGTCGCCACTCCTTCCACACACCACTTGGTAGGCGGAGAGCTCTACCACAATGGGTGGTGGTGTAGAAGGGGTAGATCCCTTGGTTGGATCACCAATGGGTGCGCTTTTCCGATGCGCCTTCATGGCCTTAGATGGAATAGATGTTGTAACCTGAACTGATGGTGGGATGGGTAGGGTGGTGAGACACCACTTTCTATGCATGTGAACCGCCTCTGGTGGCTAGTCCGTGAGAAGATACTCATATGACAGGCTCGAAAAAAATCAATCGAGCGTGTTATCGACTAACGGTTGAACCTACGTCTCTTCCTGCTAGTAATATGTGTTATGTGGGCCTCACGGACCCTCTCTTAGCGAATCTATTTCTCCATGCTACGGGGGATAATAGATCGAAGATCAAACTGAGTGTCGGACTGAGCTCAGATGCTCCACCTAGGTAAGATGAGAGAAGCTACAACCTGAACCTGAAAATGCACCATTGAGGAGGTGATGAACGGATCTCGATCCTCTCTCCCTGAAGAGAGGATGGAACTAGTTTTTGTAACTCAGAAGACAATGAGAAACTCATCATCTAATGCCGCTCTAGCTCCTAGAATCGGGTGTGGTACCGAATCATGTGGTTCTTATTCCTACGTGGCAGTAGGGATGGGAGGAGTGAGCTAGACCCATACTCAAATGGGGAGGCAAGCCCCAGACTGGGAGCCTTACCCAGAGGTGGGTACATGGTAGGTGTACTCAGGGGCAACATGAGCAACTCGGGTGAACAATCGAGTCGGTGCAACAGCATAATCGCTATAATCAAGTCTGGTACCTTTCCTCTTCAGTGAGGAGACATTAGAATCAAGGGGTAAGTCAATCTTGATGACCGCTCGGTCACCTTGGTCCTACTAACTGTGAGTGAGGGAATGCCCTCACAAGTGATCCCTCAAATCCCAAAAAGTGAATCAAGTGGGTATGGTCCAAACGGGGGAAGTCAGATTGATCTAAAGCCATATCGGGAAGGTAAAAATAACCTCTTAAGAACTGACCATTTCAATAACTGTAAGAGATTAAAGCTAAACTGCTACTGCACTTACTGTAAAGATCTGCAATGAGAAATAAACTTGTATCAGATTTATGTATCTATAAATTTTTGAATTTTGAATTTGAAAATTTGGACCCACATCTAACAACTTGGAAGTGTTAAGTGGAGTTCAAATGAATTTGAGAAGATTGATCGAAAGAGGAATTTCAATATGAATCCAAACTTCAACAAATTTAGGTATGTTGAAATATGGATTCAAAATTTTTTGATAAGGATGCTTCCATAGGTTCATGTTTGTCTTGAATTTGAATTTTTGATTTTGAGGACCCTTTCCTTTAACAAATTTAGGTATGTTAAGGTAAGGGTCAAATTGATTTTATTTCTGTTTGATTGTTTTGGAATATCACTTACTTAGCAAATTTAGGTATGCTAAGTGAAGTGTTTGAGAATGATTGTTTCTTTTTGTGAACATTTGTTTTGATTTTGAAAAAAATTGGAATTCTTGCTTAGCAAATTTAGGTATGCTAAGTGAAGAACCAAAGTTTGTTTTGTTTGATTTTTGAAAATAGGATCCTTAGCAAATTTAAGTATGCTAAGAAAATCCTAAGTGTTTCATTTTGTTTTGATGTTTTGATTTTTGAAAAGGGTGGGATCCTTAGCAAATTTGGTATGCTAAGAGAATCCTAAGTGTTTCATTTATTTTGATGTATTTGAAAGTGGAGATTTAACTTTAACAAATTTGGTATGTTAAAGATGAAGTCCCACTTAGTTTTGTAAAATGGAAATTTCACTTAGCAAATTTGGGTATGTTTAATGAAATTCCAAATTGTGTGTTCAAAATTTTGATTTCAATTTGGTTTTGAAAATGAAAACTTCTCCTTAGCAAATTTGGTATGCTAAGGAAAGAAATTCCAAAGGTGTTTGAAAATTTTGATTTTAGATTTGGAGACTTCACTTAAAAAATTTGGGTATGTTAAGTGAAGTTCCAAATGTGTTTGAAAATTTTTGATTTTGGATTCACTTAGCAAATTTGGGTATGATAAATGAAGTTCCAAAATGTGTTTCAAAATTTTAAAATATGATTGTTGATTTTATTTTGATTTGAAACTTCACTTAGCAAATTTGAGTATGCTAAATGAAGTTCCAAATATGTTTGAAAAATTTGATTTTGATTTGAGACTTCACTTAACAAATTTGGGTATGTTAAATGAAGTTCCAAAATGTTTTAGAAATTTTGATTTTGAATTTGGAGACTTCACTTAACAAATTTGGATATGTTAAATAAAAAGTTCCAAATGTGAAAATTTTGATTTTGATTTGAGACTTCACTTAACAAATTTGGGTATGTTAAATGAAGTTCCAAAATGTGTTGAAAATTTTGATTTTGAATTTGGAGACTTCACTTAACAAATTTGGGTATGTTAAATGAAGTTCCAAAAAAAGTTATTTTGAAAAGTATTGATTTTGGATTTGGAGACTTCACTTAACAAATTTGGGTATGTTAAGTAAAGTTCCAAGTATGATTATTGTTTTAATTTTTGAAAGAGGACTTCATTCAACAAATTTGGGTATGTAGAATGGATCAATCTTATTTTGAAATGTAAAATTTTGTTTTGTGTATGATTATTGCTTTTGAAAGAGAGAAATTCTTAATCATATATGAGATATGTTTAAGTGGGATTTAAATGATATTTATTTTTTAAATGAAATCTTCATGTATATTAAATGAAGATATTCATATGTGCTTTTGAAAAGTTTAATTTTCTTTTGAAATGAAACTTTCATTCAATAAATGTGAGTGTATTGAATTGAAAGATTCATGTGTACTTTTGAAAATTTAATTTGTTTTAAAATGAAATCTATTCAATAAGTGTGAGTGTATTAAATAGAAAGATTCAAGTGTGCTTTTTGAAAAGTTTAATTTTGTTTGGAAATGACCTTTCATTCAATAAGTGTGAGTGTATTGAATAGAAAGATTCATGTGTGTTTTTGAAAAGTTTATGATTTTGATTTTGATTTTTATAAAGATAATTATTCCTTTTCTTTTGAAAATGAAATCTTCATCAAAGTGAATTGAAAGAAGATGTTTTATTTGTGCTTTTTGAAAATGTTATTAATTTTATTTTTGAAAATCCTACATGTAACAATCATGGGAATTGTTAAATGAAGGTGACAAAATTTTGTGAAAATATTTTATTAAGTATTTTGAAAAGGTTTTTTTTTAAAAAAGCAAAGTTCTTTATGGAAGATTTATTTTATCATTATTTTAGATGAACCTTTCCTTATCATAAAATGATAAGGAGGAAGTCTTTAAAATGTTTTCTTTTATTTAGATCTTTTCATTTTACCCATATTGGAAACCCAACGAAGGAATGCGGTTCTAAAACCTAAAGATGTTGGCTAACTCAACTTAAGGATGAAATGAGCTAAGTGCCAATGGAAAGAAAGATAGTCTTGGATTCATACCAAAGTACAAACCCACTATCGATACTCAAAGATAATGATCATTTACCAAAGATGGAGAGAGGAACCATCCCCAGCGGAGTCGCCAGAAAAATCTATGGAGAAAATTTCCTATACGAGAGTGGTCATCCAAATCTATGGGGAGAAATGAAAGAGGAGACATATAGAAATTCATCTTTTAGATGCCACAGAATCCATGTACTTATTCGTGATCGAGTCATCAAGGAAATAGTGTACTATCTAAAGATAAGTCACTACCCTTTAATGGACATAATCACCTCAATAAGGACTCCTAAGGATGATGGGTATATACATGAGATTCTTCCCTACTTTAAAAAAGTAAAATGGTTTATTTTAAATAGTTCATTAAATTTCACAAGGGTAAGCCTCATAGTTACATCATAAAAGGGATTCCTTAGGAAAACTCGATTAAGGTAAATGATCATGTCTTTGAAGATTTCAATAGAAAGGACTATCAATCGATTGGTTCATTTTTTTTGAAGATCAAATGGGATTGATCAAAAGGGGAGTTATTATCAAGCCAAAATGGAAGATAAGTAAGATGCCCATGATGCTAGGAAACTTAGCGAGTGATATCAAACAACTTATAGTTGAGCTTTACATTTTTAAAATTGATTTAGTTTGTTTAAGTTAAAATTTTTATTAGAAATTTAGGACTTATGATTCCTTAACATGAAATTAAGGAAATGCCTAAGAGGTGAGGAATTAAGCTTATGGCCCACAAAGGGGAGAAGCAACCTTAGAACCTAAATCTAGGGAGTTTTGGTGAGGGCCAAAAGCACAACCTAAATCTAAAGAAAAAAATGGGTATTTGATTTGTCTTCACAAGAGAGGACAAACCACTGACTTGACTTACAACCCTGGTGGGTGCAACTAACTCCTACAATTTTAAATACATGTAGGCAAGTCATGCTTATGCAAGATAGCTATGTTATTTATTTAGAAAGAGACTAAGTCCTTAAACTCACTCCTAAAGAGACTAGATCATGTAATGCTTCAAATGACCTAAATCTAATGCAATTCAAATTTCATTTTATTTTTATTTTGGACAATTATTTTGACTCAATAGGATTCATATGACTAATGCATGAGAAATAAGATTATTGGCCAAAATCAGAAGAGAGGAGTTTCCAAAGGTCAAGCCAAGTTTCTCTGAAAAGGTGGAAGCCCTCCAATCAAGAGTGAAATAAGATGCATTTGTGCATGATATTACAAAAAAGAAATGCTCATCCAAAGGGTTGCTAATTCTTTTATCTTGATTTGAAACCTAAGCTTTAGGTGAGGTTATGAGTTATTTAATTTTATTTGAGTTGTTAAGTTGGGTAAAAGATTTATATTTTCCTAAAGAGCCTAATCCACATCTAGGCCATACATAAAGCAAGGAAGAAACTAGGAAAAGCATGCCACTTAATGCAAAAGCTAAATAAATCATCAATCAATTTATAAAGCTAATCGTAAAAAGAATAAAAGGTCGTTGTGGTCGAGCACCACCGCACAAACCCGAAAATATCAAATGTGAGTAACCGAGCTCTACCCTTATACAACCTGGATTACAAATGAATTAAATTACAATTAAGCAAGGAATTCATTATTATGGGGTCTTCAAGCTTCATTCTTCTTTCATCTTCTTTTTTTTCTTTCTTCTTTGGTTCCTTCTTTTGGATAGTTGGATGGTAGATTCTCCAAGGCTTCACATGGTGCATAAGATAGGATCTTATAACCAATGCTCATCCTAATCCCCATAACAATTATTCCAAAATCCTAATTGCATAAATTTACATGAAAAGGAAAAGTGAAAATCTAACTAACACCACAAAATAAAATTAAAAACAAATAACACAAATCCAAGCATGTATATTGACTTATCACCCCACACATGGGTGACTAAGTCCACGTATTGGATTATGCTTAGTATAAGCACCGCAAGCAAAAGCATTTATATTTTTATTTATGATAGCCTTTAAGCACAATCCCCAAGAAAAAATAATAGTTAGACTAAGAGTCCTACCATTCATTCTATGAGCACCCTAACATCCAGTCTAAAACATATATCATAAAATAAAATAAAGCATCAAGCCATGCACCGACCTAACCTAAAGCTAGAAGGGGTGACTTAGGCTAAAGTGTGTGCTTTAAAGGTTTGTGGTATGCTTAGCTATGGCTTTAGGTTCAAATTTTCTAAGTGTGAAGAACATGTTTAACTTAGATGAGGGTTTCAATTAAATTATTTAATTATTTTTAGTTGATTTTATTTCATGTTTTGATTTGGTTTAAGTGATCCTATACAATTACTAAGTTATGAAGAGAAAGAGAAGAGAACTTCTTTCCTTCCCTAACCTAAGTAATTTCTAAAGTAGTTCACATTTTAATTTTATTTAGGTGAATGTTTTGATTAAATCTTTTAATTAATCATAAGTTTAGATACAATATTATTTAACATATATATATTATGGATGGATAATATGAAATGAGAGTATTTAACACACTTTATGATGCATGCTAAGTAATCCATTTAAAAATTTGAAAGTTGAATATGCATGATTTTCTTAAGTAGAAAAGGTTTCCTTATCCAAATTTTCACATACACACATGAAAGTAAGAAAGGCATAAGTGAGTACAACGCCATTGTTAGGTGTAAAGTACAAGACCTACTTAGACTACTTAAAGCCTCGAACCTCAGTTATCCGGACTAATATACCACTTTCCTTAAATACAAACATATGTATAAAATAAATGAAATGAAAAGAAAGAATGCAAAAGTTGTATTAATGGATTCATTTATGCAATTTATGTATGCAAGTATAGTAACCCTTAGTAATATAGCATAGATGAATAGGATATGAATTAGTGAGTATTAGGTTCTTTTCAAATGAACCATACACCTCACCAAATTCCTATTCAAAACTATACCAACATAAGAGAGAAAGGAAACCATGTTAAAACTTTATATTCTTCACATGCAAGCTCATAATTAAAATATAAGTAGCATACTTTCAGATTTGATATTTGATTTATATGTTTTTGAAAATAATTTAAATTTAGTAGTGATAATAGCCATCATATTTCTATTTTAGCCAAACATGCAAATTTGACATAAAGTAAACAATTTTATTTTAAATTGAATTTGAAAATATGAATGTATGAAACCACATGACATACAAATTTAACATGTTGGGGAAAGATTCAAAGCAATGAGCATGTAAATAAATTCACTTTAATTAAATCCTAAACATTCTTATAAAATAAGAAAGTTTAAAATAAATCAAAGTGTTCATTATGATTTTTGTTTAGTTTGAAGTTTGATTTAATTTTGAAAAGGTGAGTTAAGTTTGTTGTTCCTAACCCATTCCCATATGTGTTTAATATTTTTATTTAATTTTAGATAATTAGATCTACTTTTATGTAATTAGGTTAAGGTATTAATTAAGTAACTTTAACCCACAAGAAAAGGTCTAACAATTTGACTCATAATTAAAGATTAATGGCTAAGGGGTTTAGCTTAAGTAATTTCAAAACACATCACACATATGAATTGGGTTTTGATTTCCTTAATTAAACTTAGGCTATTAAACACCTAAGCATCTATCTAAAGTAGATTAATTAAGTTCTAAAATTTTTTAGAATTTTTAGAAATTAATTAAGGAGAAAATTAATAAATTAACCCTTAATTAAGAGGAGATTAAGGAGAGAAAAGGGGGTTTAGAGAATAGCTTAAGGGAAATGCCCCAAAAATTTTCCATAAATCTCCTATCTACTGGATCTGACCTTAATCAACCCTAATCATGGATTAAAACTACTAATCATATCCTAATTATGCTTAATTACATAAAGAGGATAATTAAGAAATCCATATGTAATTTTCCTAATTAAGCCTTTAATAAATACCAAGAAAATTAGGGGAGGTAAGTCATCCCCTAAAATATACCCAAGAAGTTTGTGATTAATCAGATGCTTAATTAAAAGGTAATTAGTAAAATAAAGTTTCTAATAAAACCTAAAATCATAGAAAATTATAACTCAGAACCCATTGAAATTTATTTTAAAATATTTTAGGTTGAATTATCTTTCCATAGGATTTTATTTCATATTTTCTAATTTTATTGAGAGATGAATTTTAGAAGATCCTTAGATTAATTAAAATTAATTAAAGCATTTTAACTAATCCTTAGCTCAATGACGCATGGTGGGTCACGCTTACACGCCATGTAGCGGATTCACTTAAATGTCAAATCCAAAAAGGCGGTTGACTAGCTGATCTCTACCGCCCAATCATCGATGGTGAGATCTCCGTGATTTTAAAAAGGATATAAAGAAATCTAAACTTGGGAATTATCTCAATCGTCCATCCAAAATGCAATGCTAAGATCTCCAAGTTCTTCCTTGATCATGAGACCGCCCATGATCGAGGGGAAGATCTGAGCACGATTGAGCTCAGATTCAAACCAAACTTAACCCACACCATCTAAAGCCAAAGGGCGCCATATCCAACGGTGGGATTCACTTGAATTAAAAAATTTCTTCACAAAGGACCAACACCTCATGCTGGTCAAAAGTTCATACCTCACCGGAGGTGATCACGACTGATTCCCTGAGAAGCTTCTTCTAGTGAGACTAAGTGTTAAAGAATGAGCTCTGAGTGTGAATTTCTGGACCAACTCCCCTTGCTTGTCGCTTTGATCCAATTCAACTCTCCCCTGAAAGCTTGGGTGCACTCAACTTAGCTCCCTGATGAAGTATGCAAAGACAATTGAAGTGAAATTGAGTAAAGAGGAAGTTTGAATATGAGAGGAGCTCCCCTATTTTCTAAGGAAGAAAATCAAGAAAGCTTGATTTCAATTCCCTCCTATGAAGGCTAGAAATACTCTGATGGCTAACCTCTGGCTAATTAAGGAATGATGGATTTGAATTGAATAAGGGGAGTATCTCAAAGGATCAAATGCAATCCCATGTGTGATCATTTGATTCAATTGCACATGGTGAGTGAGGCTGACTAATGCCAACCTCCCATGTGCTTGAATTTGAGTGGGAGAGGATTTTGAATTAGCCATTTTGACCCATGGTTAGGGTTTGGTCTTGGGATAATCAATGACCCAAACCCATTGTATTGGGTGCACCACTCTTCATTAGGTCCCCTTGAGCTTTTAGGAAAGCCTCAAGTGAATATGAAGAGGGTATGACCAAATTACCCATGGATTAAACCAAAATTTGTTCTATGGCTTAGGGGTAGGATGGTCATTTTATTGATTTTTCAATTTGGATATGTTGGGTATATGAAGAAACTATGTTTGGCCAAGTTTCATAAACTTTGAAATTCATTTGATAGGTTTGGCTCATGTTGACCCATTTAGTCAAAATGAGTCAACTTGGGTCAAGTTGACCAATTGGTCAAATTGGGTCAAACCAAGGGTTCAAGTTCAGCATATGACCATTTGAAATATTTTGGACTTTGGTTTGATTCAATTTGGTATAGTTTTGAATTTGGCTCATATGACTTCATTTAGGTCAAATGGGTCAAGTTGACCTATTTGACCCATTTGACCTATTTGAGGTAGGTCAAGGGTTTGGTTTGTTAGTCATATGGAGTGATTGGTATCTTTGTTTCCAATCAATTTGGTTAAGTTCAAATTTGGCTCAACATGACCCATTTAGGTCATAATCTAAGGTCAATGGCTAGGTTAGGTCTAGTTGGCCAATTGAGGCTTTGGTCAAGTTCCACAAGTGATTTGGAATGAACTTGACCAATTGGTTCCAATCAATTTGTCTTAGATCAAGTTTTGACATATTTTTCACTTTTTAGGTCAAGTTGGGTCAACTTGGGTCAAGTGGACAATTAGGTTAGCTCAAATGTTTTTGGTCAAGTTCAAACATAAGTCATGAGTGAACTTAGATCAATGGTTTCAATCAATTTGTCCTATGGAATTTGGCTAGGTTAGATTTCATTTGCTAAGTGTTGACTTGGTCAACCCTTAAGTTTGACTTGGTTTGACCTATTTTGATTGATTGATCATCCATGATGAGAGGCATAGATGAGTTTGGTTTAATCCAATTTGGTTAGGATTAAAATTTGGCTCATAGGGATACTTTAGGTCACTTTGATCTGAGCCTAAGTGGGTCAAATGGCTTGGTCAAAGCTTGATTTGATTTTGATCTTGTATATGGACTCATGATTGAAATATAAATTTACAAGTTTGAAAGTCAAATGGGTTTTGATCCATTTGACAATTTCATATTCAAAGGAAGAATATGAAAGGATTTTGGCTTTGATTTTTGAACTAGGTTTTGATTGTTTGATTGAAGTTTGCATTTATATATGAGCTCATGATTGTAAGTTTGATTGAATCATGAGGGAAATCAAGAGTTTGGCTTCATTTGAAATTGATTTGGCTAAGTTCAAGATTTTGACTTGAAAGGCTTAGATTGGATTTTGAGTTTATTTGAGTTTGATTTTGGAATAGATTTTGATTGTTTGAATTTATATTTCATATATATATATATATATATATATATATATATATATATATATATATGTCAATATAAATGAGAATATAAATGGATCATGATTTGGAAAGTGGTTTGATAATGATTTAGGCTAAGTCCATTAAGAAGGATTTAAAGGACTTAGAAAATTTTAATTGAGTTTGAATTTTGAATTTGGTTTGATTATTTATATTTATATTTCATTTATATATGTGAATAAAATGATATAAATGAATTATGAGAAAATCCCATGACTTTGAAATGGTTTGATCATGATTTTGGATAAGTCCTTAATGAAAATTAAGGGACTTAAGAAATATTTGGAATTTAATTTGAGGATTGATTTGATTGATTTATATTTATATATTTCATTTATATATGTGAATATAAATGAGAATATAAAAGTTTTGAAAATATCTTTGAGTTTGAATTGATGTGATGATGATTTAGGCTAAATCCATTAATGAAAAATTAAATGGACTTAAGGAATTTCATGAATTGAGTTAGAATTTGAGTTTAGTTTGATTGATTTGAATTTATATTTCATTTATATATGTGAATATAAATGAAAATATAAATGAATTATGAGAAAATTTCAAAGATTTGAATGGTTTAGATTAAGATTTTGGTAAGTTAAGGACTTAGGAAAATTTGAGCTTATGAATTTTGATGGATTTTGATCATGGGTTTCAATCATAGATCTCAATTATAGATTTCAATCATATAGAGTTGATTTGAGTTTGGAGAAAATCCATTAAAATTGATTCGGATTTTGACTTGAAAGAAGGAAAATGAGGAATTTTAAGCTAAGGGTGGCAAGTTTTCCTAACACCCCTAAGGCAAGGCATATTCCTATGGCTAACTCTTCTAAGTCTTCTAGCTGGGTGAGTGTCCACCTAATCACTAGATGTGTCTTAAGACTAAAGGAACTCTAAAGTCTAAGAGAAGTCTTATGTCTAAGATGGAGGGGTTGAGAGCTCATCTAAAATGAGGTCACTTATCGGCTACCACAAGCAGCCGCCGCTGTGAACTCCCCTTTCCAGTTGGCTGAAACTTGCAAACCTTCCTTGATGTTGGAGGTTTGAGCTGGCTCAAGCACCTGCAAGGAAAGTTTTTTGATCTTCAAGACAATTTTCTTAGAGGTTTTAGATAAGGAGATATCCCAACCTTCTTTGATTTTGGAAGGATCGCAAGTATCCCCAAGGATTATCCTAATGGAACTTGATGGTTGTTCCACAAGGTATTCCTTTGGGATGACTATAGCACCAATCTTGAAGCTATGTTCAAGTCAGTCCTTAAATGTAAAGCAATCTTCCAAAACATCACCAAGCATACGGTGGTAGAGGCAAAAGTTAGAATCATTGCTTTTGCCCACTTCCTCCGATCTTAGTTGGTAATAAAATCGCTTCTTAAGAGATTCTTAAAGATCTTCTTACCTCCTCTTAAATGAATAAGGCTTGTTAAGTTTATCCAAAAGAGTAGGACCATAGCTACCCGATGGTATGTATTACCACTGATGATGTCGAGGAGGAGGCTATGGGTCGTGGAGGCTACATGGGATGGTAGAGGGTGGAAGTGGAAGTATGGAGCAGTCTCTCAAACCGCTTCTTGGCAATTTTCCCTTGTCTACTATTATCACTGCCCCTGGTTTCTTCTTATATACCTTATGAATCTTTGGCTTTGTTGATAGATCTAGATAAGGCAACTATTTGGCTTCTCCTTGTAAGCTAGTCGTCTTATTGATTAATTTCTCAAAAGTTTTGATGCTGAAATCTTTGAGCATAAAAGCGACCAGGCCATGGATATTCTTAAGCAAAATCTCGATGGCATGATGTTCTACATATTCATTTACTCAAATTATGCCATCCGAGAATGTAATAAATGAGAGACTCACCATGATTTTGTTGAGCCACAATGAGATCGCCAACAGTGACCCTTTACTGAGCTCCAATAACCTCTTGATAAATAGTTGCTCCAATTTAGCAAAAAATCTTCACCAACATGGAAAGTTCATACCAATCAAAAAATGCTTGCACTATGAAGAGATGGAAGAGTAAAGCATCACCGCCATGTTGCAAAAGGTTTGAAATATGCAATGTGCTACCTCGGGTTCCCACTGTAATCAAAACTCTTGAAAGAAGGTGGCATGAAACCCTTAGGATATTGGATGGCATCAAATTCCTCCGGGTAGGGTCTACCCTTTGGAACGGATGATCCTCCTCGGGCTTGAGCCAACGCTTCTCTCACCTACTGCTCAACCATGCTCTTGATATCCTTTTCTTGTATGGAGGTACTATCCACTACATACATGTCGGTGCTACCTTGCTCTATGAGGTAAAGTCTTGGTGGATCCAAGAAATGCACCAACATGGTCAACTAGTCTATAGTAGGATGAACTATTGGGACTTGGTTTTGAAGTGCTAGATACTGCCAGCATCTTCTTCCATCCTATCTATTTTTCATCTTTATCTCAAGGAGGTGTTGGGTCGAGTAGGTTTTGTCTTCCTGCTCGGCCTCAACACCTTCCATAGTTTGTTATTCTTTAAGGAAGGATCCCCTGGTGTCTCCATGCAAACCCCTGCTAAATCTCCTAATAAATCATCTTCATTGGGATCAAAGCCAATCTTCTTCTCATCAACTGCATAGTGATCTCTTCTCCACTACTATATCATCAGAAGATATGCTTGAACCGGCACAAATGACTTTCATAGGTGGGGATCACTATCATGTACGGAGGCACCTCCCCTTGGAGAGAGTTAACCCCGTGAGGCTATAATTGGAAAGAAATACTCCTCATCACAGAATCATCTGGATGACACTCCTAGGAAGATCTATCATCATAGGTGCAACTGAGTTGTCACCTTCTCCCTCGACAATGGCTATCTCCATCATATGTTGTGGTGGTGGTGGTGACAGGACGACTACGATACTTCGGGGTCGTCATTCCTTCCTCACCGTGACTAGGGTGGAAGGTCGAGCAGGAGAGCTCACCACCCATAGTAGGCGATGGAAATAGATGCTTTGGCGTAGCCATCACTAGTGGAGTCCTCTTCTCCCCAGATGCAGCCTTCATGGCCTTTGGTGGAACTAGAGATGTTGGAACATGTACAAGCAATGGTGGATGATGGTGAGCATTATGGTGGAGACACCACGACTCTAAAGAAGTCCTCTCCTGATGGGTAGTCCCCATGAGCGTAATTGGTGATCGACGGTAACCATCCGAAAATCAACAAGTGTATAGGTTAATCGACTACCAACCTCCACCTCCCCAGCCGATAATGTGAATCAAGTATGCCCTCTCCCTCTCGCCATGCTTCACACCGCAGGGATAACAATCACAAATCAAATGAGCCCCAACTCGATCGCCCATAGCTACCCACTGTGAAAAAACTATCCTCAAGGACACCTCCCTCCTCCTGAAGAGCCTAGAAATGCACTGTGGAGGTGAAGTAGAAATCCTCCCAACATCCTCTGGACCCAAAGAGGATGGAACTAATGTTGTAACTTGGGAAACCTGGCAACCCCTCAACTACATGTATGGTGCCCATCTCCTAGCAATGGTGTGGTACCGCTTTATCATGCGTTCTTGTTTCTTTTGGTCTGGTGGCGAGTAAGAGCTAGACCCAACCTCAAAAGCAGGGAGACAATCCGGAATCGGGAGCCTTCCCTTGGAAGGTGCTATGAGTGGGTGCTAGCCACGTAGCATAAGGAACAACCAGTACTACCAGCCACTAACACTATAGAATCGCCACCGCCTTCCTCTTTAGGGAATCATCGACGATGTCAACCCAATGACCTCCCTCACCACAATGCTACTAATAGTCATGAGGGAGGTCCCCCACATGTAATCGGATCAAAATCTCACCAAAGTGGTTGAGAGGTGGGCATAGAGCGGGGAGGTTGGCTACCTAGAGCTGGGTCCATCCCATGGGAAAAAGTTAACACATATCTGACGCCATTGAATCAAATCAAAACTAAGACTAAAAACTAAAGATGAAATTGCAATAAAAAATAAACTTGAATCATATTTTCTTGTTTTGTTGATTTTGAATTAATTTAGAATTTGAACCCATACTCAACATCGTTAAGTCGCTTAAATGGATTTAGAAGAGATTTTGAGATTGATTGGAAAGATGATTTTTTAATGTAAAATCTACTTTCAACAAATTTGATGTTGAAAATGTTTCAAATATTTTTAGAGAGATGCTTCCATTAGGTTCATATTTGAATTTTGATTTTTGATTTTAAGGACCATTTATTTAACAAATTTGGGTATGTTAAAGTAAAGGGTCAATTGATTTTATTTTTGATTTGTGATTTTTGGATTCTACTCATTTAGCAAATTTGAGTATGCTAAGTGAGGTATTTTGAAAATAATTACTTCTTTTTTCTTTGTTTGCTTTATTTTGTCAATCATTTGTGATGGAATCCTCATTTTGCAAATTTATGTATGCTAAAATGAAGAATCCAAGTGTGTTTTGCTTTTTGAAAGATTTTGAAAATAGGACTCTTAGCAAATTTGAGTATGCTAAGAAAATTCTAATGTGTTTTTTTTGTTTTGGATTTTGTTTTGAAAATGGAGACTTCACTTCAGCAAATGTGGTATGCTAAAATGAAGTTTCAAAAGTGTTTCTTTTGTTTTAGATTTTGTTTTGAAAATGGAGACTTCACTTTAGCCAATGTTGTATGCCAAAATGAAGTTCCAATATATATTGAAATTTTGTGAAATGGAGATTTCACTTAGCAAATTTGAGTATGCTAAATAAAATTTCAAAAATGTGTTTCAAATTTTGTTTTAAAAAATAGAGACTTCACTTTAGCAAATGTGGTATGCCAAAATGAAGTTCCAATGTGTTTTGAATTTTATGAAATGGACACTTCACTTAGTAAATTTGAGTATGCTAAATGAAATTCCAAAAATGTGTTTCAAATTTTATTTTGGATTTTATTTTGAAAATAGAGACTTCACTTTAACAAATGTGGTATACCAAAATGGCGTTCCAATGTGTTTTGAATTTTGTGAAATGGATACTTCACTTAGCAAATTTGAGTATGCTAAATGAAATTTCAAAAATGTGTTTAAAATTTTATTTTGAAAAATGGAGACTTCACTTTAGCAAATGTGGTATGCCAAAATGAAGTTCCAATGTGTTTCTTTATTTTGGATTTTATTTTGAGAAAATGGAGACCTCACTTTAGCAAATGTGGTATCCTAAAATGAAGTTCTAAAAATGTTTTGAAAAATTTTATGTTTTATTGATTTTTGAAAAGAGAGATTTCTATTTGACAAATTTGGTTATGTAAGATGGAAATCAATTATGTTTCATTTTCAAAGATGTATTTTGTGTGTGATTATTGCTTTTGAAAGAGGAAATTTAACTTAATCATATATGGAATATGTTAAGTGGCATTTCAAAATAATGTCATTTTATTTGGAAATGAAATCTTCATTCAAAAAATTTGAGTATATTGAATGGAGATGTGCATATGTGCTTTTGAAAGTTTATTTTGATTTTGATTGAAACTCCATTCAATATATGTGGATATATTGAATGGAGAGGTTTCATATGTGCTTTTGGAAAATTATTTTTTTGATTTTGATTGTGAAACCTCCATTCAATAAATGTATATATATTGAATGGAGATGTGTCACATGTGCTTTTGAAAAGGTGAAAATTCTTTTAACATATGTGGAATGTGTTGAGTGGAATTTCAAAGTTGTGAGTTTGGCATGAAAAAATCCATCCAACACATTTGGATGTATTGAATGGAAAGGCCCATCTTCAAATTTTGTGTTTTTGAAAGTTTATGTTTGTTGAAATTTTATTTTGAAAATGAAGTCTTCATCAAAATGAATTGAGTGAAAGAAACCTCCATTCAATAAATGTGGTATATTGAATGGAGAGGTTTCATATGTGCTTTTTGAAAATGTGAAAATTCCAATTTAACACATGTGGAATGTGTTGAGTGGAATTTCAAAATTGTGATTTTGGCTTGAAGATGTAACATCCATCCAACACATTTGGATGTATTCAATGGAAAGGCCCATCTTCAAATTTTGTGCTTTTTGAAAATTTATGATTGTTGAAATTTTATTTTTGAAAATGAAGTCTTCATCAAAATGAATTGAGTGAAGAACTTCATTTGTGCTTTTGGAAGTAATGATTGTTGATTTTATTTTTGAAATGTTTCTAGATGTAGCAATTGTGAAAATTATTAGATGTAGTGCAAATAGTTTATTAAGTGTATTGTGAAAATGTGCTTTTGAAAAGCAAGACTTTTATGAAGGATTTATTTTGTCTTTATTTTTAGAATGAACCTTTCCTTACCATAAAAAATTATAAGGAGGAAGGCTTTGATCATTTTCTTTTTATTAAATTTTTATTTTCACCCATTGGGGAACCCAACGGGGGTTTTAGGACCAACACGGGGTGAGATCCTAAAACCTAAAGATGTTGCCTAGCTCAACTTAAGGACGAAATAAGTTAAGTGCCAACGGAAAGAAAGATAGTTTTGAATTCATACAAAAGTACAAACCCGCAATCGATACTTGGAGACAATGATCATTTACCAAAGATGAAGAGAGGAACCATTCCCCAGGAGTCGAAAAAATTGGTGAAAAATTTCATATATATCTCTGCCTTCATCTATCCTCTTCCTTTTTGAAAAAAAAAGGATAAATGAAAACAAAAATATATATAAAATTACGCCTTGTTGGGACACCACGCAAATCCACAGATATTCTTATTAGGGTGATCGGGTACGCCATTGAAGAAAGGTGTACTATCTCGAGAGATAGAAGTCACCGTCTTACAATGGACATATTCACCTTAATAAGGACTCCTAAGGACTATGGGTCTTCAAAATGTACTAGAGATTCTTCCCCTACTTTACATGGATAAGTAAAGCATGATTTATTTTAAATCGGATTCGTTAAGTTCCCTACAGAGGCAAGCCCCCATAGTTAATTGCATCAAGGAATAAAATTTAGAATACTCGATTAAGGTAAATGATCGTTCCAAAGATTTTAAAAAATGTAGGACTATCAATCGATTGGTTTATTTTTAGAAAGTCAAGTGGGTTCGATCAAAAGGAGGGAGTTCTTATCGAAGCTAAATGAAATAAGTAGGGAAGCTTAATAAGCATCCCAAACTATATATGGACTTTATATTTTTGAAATTGAATTAATTTATTTGAGTTGAATTTTTTATTAAATGTGGCTTACAATTCCATACAAGATGAAAATGCCTAAAATGAGGATTTATGCTTAAAAAGAAGTAGCAACCCCTGAACTAAATCTAGGGAGCATTGGCAAAGGCCAAAAATACGACCTAAATCTAAGATGAAAATGGGTATTTAGTTTACCTCACAAGAGAGGATAAACCACCCGACTGTTAGACTTACAATTGGTGACTGCCAACTAACTCCTGCGATTTTAAAATATGCAGGAAAGTCAAATGCTTTATGTAAGATAGCAAGGTTGTTATTTATTTAGAATGAGACTAAGTCCTTAAACACACTCCCTAAGAGACTAAATCATGTAGGGCATGCTTTAATGACTTAAATCTAATACAAATTTTTCATATATATTTTTTTTGGACAATCAATTTGACGGGTTTTAAGATTTATATGTCCAATGCATGAGAAATTAGATTATGGGCCAAAATCAGCAAGATAGGAAGGTGTGTTTCTACCATAGCTCAAGTCTCAAAAGGTGGAAGATCTCCAATCAAGAGTGAAACATGCTTTTATGCATGATGTTAAAAAAAGTAAGACAACATCTAGCTGGAGGTTGTTAATTCTTTTATCTTGTTTTATAAATTAAGTTTTAGTGAGGTTATGAGTTATTTATTTTATTTTGAGATTAATTTGTTAAGATTTATTTTTTCTAAGAGCCTAATCACATCCAGCCATACATCAAAGCAAGGAAAAATGAAAAAAGTGTCATCTTAATGCAAGTTAAACAAATATCAATCAATTTATAAATAAAAGAAAATAAAAAAGGTCATTTGTGAGAGGCTCCACCAAACCCAAAAAAAATAATTAGGTAGCTCTACCTTTATAACCCGATTACAAATGAATTAATTACAATTAAGCAAAAATTCATGTTATGGAGTATTCATTCTTCATTCTTCTTTCTTCTTCTTCTTTTTTTTCTTCTTCTTCTTGTTCCTTCTTTAGGATGGTTGGAATGTGGATGCTCCAAAGACTTCACATGGTACATAGATGAGATCTTATAACCAATATTCACCCTAATCCCCCATAACAATCATTCCAAAATCCTAATTGCAAAAGTATATGAAAATGGGAAAAAAAGGAACTCTAACTAACACCTGCAAAATAGAGATTAGCCAAACAAAACTATACAATCTCAAGTATATATATATATATATATATATATATATATATGGACTTACACACATGGGTAACCAAGTCCATTTATTTTGATTATGCTTAGGGTATAAACACAAGAAAAGCAAATTATATTTTATTACAACGCCCCTTTAACACAATCCCCTGCAGAAGATAATGGTTAGACTAAGATCGCCCTACCATTCAATCTACGCACATGCACCATAATATCTAGACTAAAATAAAACATCATAAAATAAAAGCAAACATCAAGTCATGCACCGCCCTAATCTAAAGCTAAAAATGGTGACTTAACCTAATGTGTGTGCTATTTAAGGTTGTGTGATATGCTTAGTTAGTTTTTGCTTTTTTCTAAGTATAAAATGTTCAACTTAGAGGGTTTATTTCATGTAAGTGATTTAGTTTTTTGGTTGATTATTTTGTATTTTGATTTGGTTTAAGTGAATCCTACAATTAATTATTAAGTTAAAGAGGAAAAGAGAAGAGGACTTCTCTTTCCTCCATACCTTAAATAATTTCTAAGATAAATTCATAATTTATTTTTGTTTAGTGAATGTTTTGTTATGTATTTTAATTAATCCTAAGTTTAGATTTTTTTTCTAAATAAATCTATTCAAAAAGAAATGCATTTTAAGATTAAGTAAAGTGAATTAATATTACAAAACACACAACACTTTATTTCTTTCCCAACATGTATAATATGCATATGGATAAATCCTAAGCATATCTATACATACAAATGAGGATGTTTAGCACAATGATGAATGCTAAGTAGTGTTACTTTAAAAAAATTGGATATTTTATGATGCATGATTTTCATTAAGAAAAGTAGGATTATTTTATCCATTTTTCATATGCACATTTATATGAAAAGGCATAAGTGAGTACGCATTGTTAGCACTGAGAGGTACAAGACCCTTATTACTTAAAGCCTCACAAACCCCTGGGTTGTTGTATTAATCACTTTCCTTTAATACATATGCATGTACAAAAGAAATTAATGGAAAAAAGAAAGATGCAAAGGTTTATGTTTATTTGTTTGATTTATTTATGCAATTTATATATGTAAGTGTGGATGTCCTCCTTAATTAATAATATAGGAATGAATAGGAATGAATTTAAGCAAGTGTTGTGTTCTTTTCAAATGAACTACACACTTTGTGAAATCTTATTCAAAACTATGCAAAAAAAAAAAAAAAAAAAAAAAGATAAGGAAAGCAACACTATGCACATCTTTATATTTTTACTCACATGCAAGCTTATAAATAATTATAAGTAGAATATCTTTCATTTTTGATAATTGATTTATAAGTTTTGAAAATAATTTTAGATTTAATAGTAATAATAACTATTCATATTCTTTACTTTAAAACATATAATTTGACATAAAGAGATATTTCATTTTAATTTGATTTTAAAAGCATGAATTTCATATGATATACACATTTAGCATGTTAGGAAAGAAATAAAGTGATGAAAGCATGTAAATTCATTCATCATAATTAATTCTTAAAGACAATCCTATGAAATAGAATTATTTAAAGCAAATCAAATTTATTTTAAAAAGATTTTTAATTTTGTTTGAGTTTGATTTTAATTTGAGAAATGTGAGATGAGTTTACTGGTCCTAACCCATTCCCCAATGTGTGAGTTATTTAAGTTCAATTTTTAGGTGATTAGATCAATTTTATGCTTTGATTAGGTTAAGGTGTGAATTAAGTGTATTAATTATCTCTTACATATATCATTTTAGCATATTTAATCAAATAATTATGAGCCAATGATATGACATGAAATCACACAAGGAATTTAAATTAACAATACACCTAAGAAAAAAAGGGTTTAATACAATTGGCTCACAATTAGTGATTTACTAAGCTAAAGGGTTTAATTTTAAGTACTTTCATAACCCTTCCCACACATATGGGTTGGATTTTGATTTCCTTAAGCTACTTAAGTTATTGAACACATAAGAACCTACCTAAGAAGGATTGATTAAGTTCTAGAATGTTTTGATTTTAAAACCAAATTAATTAAACAAGTGATTAGAGGATTAACCCTTAATTAAATTTGGATTATGGAAAGGGGTTTAGGGAATGCCTTAGGGAAAATTCTCCAAATTCACTCCATAAACTTCTTCTCTACTTAAGTAAGGCTTAATTAACTTAATAAAGGGATTAAACCACTATTCATAAGCTTAATTACTCTTAATTACATAAAGAGAGTAATTAAGGATTCATTAGTTGATCTCCCAAATTAACCCATCAATAAATCCCATGAAAATTAGAAGAGGCGGAAGTCATCCCCCTAAATACACATGAGAAGTTTGGAATTAATCAGTGGAATAATTAGGGAGTAATTAGGATTATTAAGTTTTCAATAAAACCCTAATTAAGAAAATGCACTATTCAAAACCCATTGGAAATAATTTTAGAATATTCTCCTATGAATTATCTTTACAATGCATTTTACCTTGTATTTTTTTTTTATTTTTCTAGAATTAGTTATGCAATTATGAAGATTCAACCATTAAGGATAATTAATTAAATCTCTAATTAAAATAGATAATCCCACGTGAGGTACGCGGCGCACTTTCACGCGGGCGATGGGAGAGGCCAAGTTATCACATCACACGCCGTCGGCGGCACACGTGCTTTCTCCCCATCCCGATAAAGGATCGGACGGTGATAAAGCCCGGAATTAAAGGATTAATCGATATTCCTGCGCCTTGATCATGGTCGCCATCCAAAATGCGGATGGACGCCCATAATCCATCACTAAGTTTCCCTACGGAAAGGGGAACCGGCCCACCTTCCATGGATCCGAAGATTGAGCTTGAAACTCAAATTTTACCCACACCATCTAAGAGTAAAAGGGAGAAGATCTAACGGCCAATTCTCATGAGGTGAGAATTTCTTTCACAAAGGACCACACCATGTGTATTTTAAGCTCGGGTTGAAGGCATACCTCACCGGAGGTTATCACCGGCGCTCGAATCCGTTGAGGTAGCTTCGTCTAGTGGAGACGAAGCCCTATTAAATATTTGAGGTGATTTGGTTGAGTGAATCTTCCTATGGACCAAGCTCTCCTTCAATTGGGCTCGGCCTTGGTCTAACTCCCCTCTCCCTTGCCTTGAGAACTTGGATTAAGCTTTAGGCAAGCTCGATTGAGTCCTCTGAGGGAGCTTGCAAGAGGAATTGTCTTGAGTTGAAGTATTGAGTGAGATGGATATTTGGCTGAGCTCTATTTTGGCTTGAAGAAATCAAAATGGAGAATTCCAAATGACTTGGGAAGCTTGGAGCTCTAAGATACTGCTCTAAGTTCCTAAGGTCAATCGTGTGGCTCAATTGGAATTGGGGGGAGTATATCTCCCCAGGTGAATCACGTGAAGAATTTTGCCATTTTGAAATCCAATGCAAATTGGTTAGGTCGTGGGGAGTGGCATGGCATTTTTGTCCAGAAGGTAGTGTTTTCCATGTGCAAAACAAGGTGGAGAAAGGATTCCCATGTGCTCAGTAGTCATTTTTAGCCTTAGGTTGTCTGACCCAAACCCATGGGTCATGTGCACCATGTCATTAGTGACCATTTGGTCCACTAAGAGGATGTCAAGTGTCCATGAAAAGGAATTGATCAAATTCCAAGTGGTTTTGATTTTAGGTTACCTATGGCCTAAATTGATCATTTGGCTTGGGTTTCAATTTGAATATGAGGTATGATTGAAAAATGGGTTAGCCAAGTTTCAATGAATTTGGAGTTGATTTGATATGATTTGGCTCATGTTGACCCATTTAGGTCAACTGGGTCAAGTTGACCAATTGGTCAAATTGGGTCAAACTAAGGGTCAAGTTCTATATAACCATTTGAAATGTTTTGGCACCATTGGTTTGGTTCAATTTTAGATTTGATTTTGGTTCATTTGATTTCATTTAGGTCAAATGGGTCAAGTTGACCAATTTGACCCATTTGACTTATTTAAGCATGGGTTGGTTTATGTTTGGTGATCATCAAGTGTATTAGTATCTTTTTTTCCAATCAATTTGATTTATATTTGGATTTAACTCAACATGACCTTTTAGGTCAAGTTGGGTTCAAGGTCACTTGGGCTAGATTAGGTCTAATTGGCCAATTTGGGCTTTAGTCAAGTTCAACAAGTGTTTTGGAATGAACTTGACCCATCGGTTTCAATCAATTTGGCTTAGATCAAGTTTTGACATATTTTGATTTTTTTAGGTCAAGTTGGGTCAACTTAGGTCAAGTGGCCAATTAGCTGGGGCTTCTCAAATGATGACTTGATCAAGTTCAAACATTGATCATGAATGAGTTTGATGATCAATGGTTTCAATCAATTTGGCCTATGATGAATTTTGGCTTTAGATTTCATTTTGGCTAAGTGTTGACTCAACCCTTTTTGACTAATTTGACCCAATTTGAGTTATTGATCATCTCATGATGATTGTTGCTCACAATGTGAGACTAAGTTGAGCTTAGTTCAATCCAATTTGATTATAATTTGGCTCAAAAGGGGGTACTTTAGATCACTTTGGGTCAAGTGAACCTAAGTATGTCAAATGGCTTGGTCAAAACTTGATTTGAGTTTATTTTAACTAACATATGGACATGATTGAAATATAAATCTATTTGCAAGTGATTTGAAGTCAAATTGATTTTGATTCATTTGACAATTTCAAGTTCAAAAGGGTGAACATGAGTTTGACTTGTTTGATTTTTTTGAATTTAGTTTTAGTTTGATAATTGAGGTTTATGTTTATATTTTGATTCATGATTATAGGATTGATTGAATCATGAAAAAAAATTAAGGGTTTGGCTTGATTTGAAATTTATTTAGCTAAGTTCAAGATTTTGACTTGAAAGGCTTAGGTTGGATTTTGGTTGAATTTGGATTTGATTTTTGAATTTATTTTGATATTTGAATTTATATTTCATTTATATTTATGAGTATAAATGAGAATATAAATGGGTTATGAGAAAATTTAAATTTCAATTGATTTAGATTTGATTTAGGCTAAGTCCATAAGATAGAATCAAAGTGACTTAGGGAAGATTTTTGGAATTTGGATTTGAATTTTGAGTTTGGTTTAATTGATTTGAATTTATATTTCATTTATATATGTGAATATAAATGAGAATATAAATGGGTTGTGAGAAAATTCCTTGAATTTGAATTGATTTAGATTTGATTTAGGCTAAATCCATGAGAGCGAATCAAAGGACTTAGGAAAGATTTTGGAGTTTGAAATATAAGCTTCAATCATTTGGAATTGATTTGAGTTTGAGAAAATCCATTGAATTAGTTCAAGGTTTGAGTAAGAGTTGGATTTGATATAAGTTTGGAGAAAATCAATCAAGTTATAATTGATTTGAGTTTGACTTGAAGGGAGGAAGTGAGGAATTTGTCGAAAGCTATAGGGTAGGCAAATTTTCATAACACCCCTAAGGTATGACCTATTTCTATGGCTAACTCTTCTAAGTATCTAGGGCTAGGTTGAGTATTCACCTAATCACTAGAAGTGTCTTAAGACTAAGGAACTCTTAAAGCCTAAGAGAAGTCCTATGTCTAAGATGGAGGGGTCGAGAGCTCATTCCAAAAATGAGGTCAACAACTAAGTTTAAGAACTATTTTGCATGGAGTTATGAAGAAATGCCCGGATTATTTTCTGACAAGTAATCCACAAACTAGCAATAGATCCTAGCGATAACCCTATCAAGCAAGCTCCTAGATGCATGCGATTAAAATCAAAAAATATGTCATTTCTAAAGTTAAGAAATTGATCGATGCTGGTTTCATCAAGGAAGAAAAATACCCTACCTGGTTAGCTAGTGTCATCCCAGTTAAGAAGAAGAATGACCAAATTTACATATGCATCAATTTCAGGGACTTAAATAAGGCATGTCCTAAGGATGAGTTTTCTCTTCCTATACTAGAATTAATGGTGGGCATCGCCTCATCTCATACAATTTTCTCCTTTATGGATGGGTCATCTGGCTACAACCAAATCAAGGTGCCCCTCGAGGATGAAAGAAACACTGCTTTTTGAACCCCGATCGAAATCTATTGTTATAAGGGAAAGCCTTTTGGCCTTAAAATGCTATACAAAGCCACTTAGATCTTCAAAACTCATCCATCATCAAAGTGCTTGATGATCTAGTAATCAAAAGAAAGAGAAAAGGAAGACTCTTTGACATGAGAGTAATTTTCAAACTAAGAAGACAATATAACCTCAAAATGAATCGTATGCATTCGGAGTAGCTTCAAAAAAATTCTTTGGGTTTGTTGTCTGACACTGGAGAATAGAAATAGATCCAAAAAATATCAAAACTATCTTAGAAATGTCACCTCCTAAGAGTTTAACTCAACTTAGATCTTTCCAAGGACGATTGGCGTGTCTAAGACGCTTTATTTCCAACCGATCGGGGAGATGCAAGCCATTTTCAGCACTTGTCAAAAAGGATGCCAAGTTCAAGTGGGATGACAAATGTCAGCATGTCTTTGAAGATATCAAGCAGTATTTGGTGAAGCTGCCAGTTATAGCAGCCTATCTCAAAGTGCCACTCATCCTCTACACCGCCATTGATGACCCTCGGCACTTTGTTGGCCCAAGCCAACAACGAAGGGAATGAGAGTGCTCTATACTACCTCATGGTCGATTCCTACCGACCACTACCTATTGAGAAACATTGTCTAGCTTTGATCTTTGCATCTCGGCTACTGACTATATGCTTTCTCATAGGGTGAACTTAATTTCCATAACCAATCCACTGTAGTACCTCATGACACGGCTAACACTGTCCGGACATTTGGCACGATGGTCCATGATCCTCTCACAGTTTGATATCACATTCGTACCCCACCGTGCGGTAAAAGGCCAAGCACTAGCAGATTTCTTAGCATCACACCCATTGCTTGTTGATTCTCCGCTTAGTGATGATCTCCCTGATGAACAAATCATGAACTTAGGAGAGGTTGACAACTACCGATGGGAGATGTATTTTGATGGTGTAGCTTCTTTTCATAAAGGGGAAGCACCACGATCTACTCTTCCAGGAAAGGCAGGGGTAGAAATAGTTCTCTTAACTCTAGACTACGATGTGATGAGATTCTCATACTATCTCTCCAATCCCCGCACCAACAACGAAGCCGAGGCTGATTGTTGGTCCGAGTTAGGTCATAATGTGTGTCAAAAGAATCAAAATCTTTGGAGATTCTCAATTGGTTATCAACCATAGTTGACCTACAAGGTTCTCAAACCCAAGCTTCATCATTACCACAAGTATACATGAAGCTGGCAATAAGTCACCATCTACAAGGTTCCCCGAGCAGAGAACACGGTAGCAGATACTTTAGCCAAACTTGCTAAAGAATTGACATGTCTGGAAGATGAATCCATTCCAATAAGGGTCCAAAATAGACAAGTCTTATCCCTTATTGATACTAAACTCATCAAGACGTTTTCTCTTGAAGGGCAGGTTGTTTTTACCTATAAGGCCAAAGAGCTGGATTGAAGGCAACTGTTCATAGACTATTTGAACACCGGTAAACTACCTCAAGAAAAGTCACAAGCCCATCAGGTGAAATAGAGAGCTCTCTCATATTCTCTCGTTGATGGCACCTTGTACCGACGATCTTTCGATCAAATGTGGCTACGTTGTTTGGACAAACACGAAGCCCGTAGGATTGTCACTGAGGTACATTCAGGTCTATGCAGAGCACATCAATCCGACCCGAAGATGAAGGCGAAGATCAAGAGAATAGGAAACTACTGGCCTTCGATGATTACAGACAGCATGGATGTAACTAGGAGATGCCATCAGTGTCAACTACACGGTGTGGTCCTACATCAGTCACCCAACATTCTACACCCTACATTGGTCTCACATTTGAGTGTTGTACATTGTGGGTCTGATTGATCCTCCTTCTTCTAAGGGTCATCAATTTATTCTAGCTACCACCCACCGACTACTTTTCCAAGTGTGAGGTAATCTCACTGAGAGGCCACACCAAAGATGTGTTCGTTTTCAGAATCATATCGTATATGGTGCCAATAAATTATATCCGAATGCATTCAAGCACCAAGATCATAAAAAAGACACGTATAGATTGGAGATACTCCATCATCTACTACCCGAGCAAATGGCTTAGCGAAGCATTCAACAAAACTCTTATCCAAATACTAAAGAAGACTCGATGACAACAAACACAAGGAATGATTGGTTGAAGCCTTGGGCCTACCACACCACATATCCAACTCCAACTCACCGCCTCATTTTCCTGTATGGATCTCAAGTCGCTCTACCTTAGAAGTTCAACTCCCATCACTAAGGATAGCATTGGGTAGCAAGATCACTACGTAATGTAATGCAAAGTTGGTTAGAAGAGCTCAAGGTTTGGAGAGAGTCTCATGGGTATGCTAGAACCTCGAAGTTATATAAAGCCAAAATGATTCAAGCCACAACAAGTCCGCCTAGGTCTTTCCAAGTATGAGAACTTGTGTTAGTCCCAAGGAGACCAATTATCCGTCAAAGATGGGAGGCAAGTTTGAACTCACTTGGGAAGGCCCTTATGCTATAGAGGAGAAGGTCTAGAGGATCTATCATCATTGATTGTAAAGGGGAACACCAGATGCTTCCAATTAATAGGCTCTATTTGAAGAAATATATATTACCCATAAAATATATTTGAAAATAATTATCAACAAAAGAACAAAATCTAATTCCATTTCATCAAAATCTTCTCTTCTTCGTATTTGCTTGTCTTGTGAATCCATGATGTGTTTAGTATAGGTGTAGTACCCAAGAGGCATCCTAACCCTCTTTCACAATACAAACATAATCAAACACAATCTCCCGACACAATTAGAATAGGTGTGAGAGAACTCATGAGGCATCCTATTTCGATTAGCACAATTAAGTTAGGTGTAAGAGAACCCAAGCGGCATCCTTTCTTAGAGGGAATCCTTGTTGCAATCTGTAGCACCATTTCATCTAATTCCCCAAGTGTTTTAGGTGTGAGATAACCCAAGAGGCATCCTATTCCCTTTAACACAAGCACAAAACAAACACATGTATTTTGTCTCGGCTATTTGATGTGGGAGCCCCACACACTCACTCATTAGTTTTAGTCGAGTTTACATTACTACCTCACTAATATGTCACTCTAGTGGTCACTTGTTTAGAAGATGTGAATCACCACGCTTTCTTCCTAACTTGATCATTGCAAACCAATGAGCGCCTTGTTAGTTTAGTAGACTTCACTGCTCAGCCAGTAAGCTACCTCATATTGATTTTGTTTAAGAATATGTGAATCCCCAAGCTTTCTTCTTAAACTAATCATAATTTGGCTAGTAAGTATATTTGAGGTTTAGGATAAGTCCTGAGGCTCCTTTCTTTTGACTACATTTGAGTGATGTAAGTCCCCTAGTGGCATTCACTCAGTGCTTAGGTCGGATGGCTCGACAAGACAGATTATCCCAAAGAATCCTTCTATTGTAGGAGGATGTGACCCCCAGCTTTCTTCCTAAATGATTGTTAAAAAATCACAGACCTTAGTAGGTTGATGTTCTATGTTGACAAAGAACTCAGTGGATACACCACTCAAGAAATGTGAGTCCCCACGCCTTCTCATTGGCCACCAATACCTATTTGATATATGACTAGCTATGTCATCTTCTTGGTTTTGGATCAAGCCCTTATGCCCTCTCTCCCTGGGCATTCTATTTGGATCATGTCATTTTACCCCATTTACATTTACACTACTGGATTACATTTAGATTGGACAGTCCCCCTTTCCTGGTAGCCACCCATGTGGTTGGAGAATATATTTAGCGAATGCACAGATTCTCCTTTGGTTCAATAAATCTGAGATAGGTCGATATAAGCTCTCGTTGATCCTCGAAACCAACAGGTCCATAAACAAACTAAACAAACAAACAAAATTATTCTCGTGGATCAGGAGCTCAATCCCCAAGGGCCACTTTTCCCAAGCAGGCCTCTTATCTTTAGTAAATGTCAGTAACTCCCTATAAGAATTGTCCGACTACTGAGAGATAAGTCCTGTCGGCACTCACATACGCCTTAGGTCGAGTTCAATCTATTTTTCCACAAGCAAGTTACCCCGGTATTTATTCCGCTTTGGAAGATGTAAGACTATGACGCTTTCTTTCTAGCATGATCCGCGAACGACGGGACCTAGTCGTTCGATTTGTTGCCCAAGGCAACCAATCACCCCAAGATCTTTTATAGTGGAAGATGTGAGTCCCCATGGTTTTCTTCTCCGAATTGAGCGTAAACCAAAAGGCACCCTTTGGTGGATAGTTCTCCCATCTCGGAAGCTACTACCTTTGGTTCAAGAATCAGATGTCTAGTCGATATAAGCTCTCGTGATCCATCGCAAATCAATGGAATCCATCAAATAAATAAATTTAAAAAAAAAATGAAATTAATCTTGACTATATTGACGATTTGAGTCCCAGTGGCATTCACTCAATCGCGTTCGATATGTTGCCTGCCAACCGATCACCGATTTCTTACTTTCAAGATGTGAGTCCCCCGCTTTCTTCCTAACTTGACCATTGCAAACCGAAAGGTACCCCTTTGGTTGGATAGTCCTACTATGTGGTTGGTAGACTACCCCCTTTGGATTGGTAAATCTGTGTTAGCTCTAGGCCTCCATGACCCCTACTCAGTACAGCCCATCGCAAACTGATGGGATCCATCAAAATAAATAATTTAAAAAATATGAAATTAATCTTGACTATCTTTGAGCTGATCTAAGTCCCCCAGCGGCATTCACTCAATAGTCAATCCTATGTTGGGTTCAATATGTTGCATTGCCAATGGATCAGCCCGACAGCTGGTCCCTGCTTTGGAGGATGTAAGTCTATTATACTTTCTTCCTAGTACAGCTACTGCACACCAAAAGGCGATCCCTTTGGTTGGCTAGTCCTACTATGTGTTCGGTAGACTACCCCTTCGGATTGGTAAATCTGAGCCAGGTCTAAGCCTCCGCGACTCCTACTCAGTATGATCCATCGCAAACCAATAGAGTTCATCTCAAAATCCAAAAATCTAAGAATTAAACAAATTCAATCAACCTCCCTCAGTGAAATCAAACAAACAAAAGCAACAAACAAAACAAACAACAAATCGATCAAACGAATCAAATCGATTTCTCTCTCTAGTGAGATTCAAATCAATTCAAACCTCTCATCCCCTTGTGGATGACTTGAACATGTTTTCCTAGTGGAAGGTTCGCATTCTATCCTATTAGATTGTTCCTTCACTCTCTTATGTCTTTGACATAAGTAGAGTCACATTGCACTAAACTCTAGATTCCTTCTACACCTTGCTGGGAGTAGATCATTTCTAAGTGCTTGTGATTGTCCAGATGTTGATTGTTTCATCAACACCAATACGCAGTGTGTACCACAATCACACCACACCTATTGACGCTTTTGTTGACCTCTAGAATGAGCTCAACCCCTCCATCTTAAACATAGGACTTCTCTTAGACTTTAAGAGTTCATTAGTCTTAAGACACATCTACTGATTAGGTGGACACTCAACCTAACCCTAGAGACTTAGAAGAGTTAGTCATAGGAATCGGTTATGTCTTAGGGGTGTTAGAAAAATTTACCTATCACTTAACTTGAACCAAATCCTCACTTCCTTCTTTCAAAGTCAAACTCCAAATCAAACTAACTCCAAACTCCAAATCAACTAACTCCCAACTCCAAATCAAATCAACATCAAAACTTAAATCAATTCCAACTTAATTGATTTTCTCAAACTCAAATCAATTCCAAATTATTGAAGCTTATGATTGAAATTCCAAGTTCAAAAATCTGTCCTAAGTCACTTTGATTCTATCTTATGGACTTAGCCTAAATCAAATCTAAATCAATTCAAATTCAAGGAATTTTCATAGCCATTTATATTCTCATTTATATTCACAAATATAAATGAAATATAAATTCAAATATCCAAACTAAATCCAAAAAATCAAATCCAAATTCCCCTAAGCTTTCAAGTCTTGAACTTAGCCAAATCAAATTCAAATCAAGCCAAACTTTGATTTTTCTTCATGATTCAATCAATCCTTCAATCATGAATCTAAATATAAATACAAACAAACATCAATCAAAAAAATCAATTCAAAACTCAAATCCAATTCAGCCAAATTCAACCTAAACCTTTCAAGTCAAATTCTTGAACTTAGTCAAATCAATTTCAAATCAAGTCAAACTCTTGATTTTTCTTCATGATTCAATCAATCTTTCAATCATGAATTCAAATATAAACATAAACTTTAATCTTCAAACCAAAACTAAATTCAAAAATCAAACCCAAGTCAAACTCATATTCACCTCTTTGAACTTGAAATTGTCAAATAAATCAAAACCCATTTGACTCCAAATCACTTGCAAATGGATTTATATTTCAATCATAAGTCTATATGTGAGTTCAACAAACTTGATTCAAGTCTTGATCAAGTCAATTGACCCACTTAGGCTCACTTGACTGAAAGTGACCTAAAGTACCCGTTATGAGCCAAATTCTAATCCTACCCAAATTGGATTTGACTACCTAAGCCTCACATTATGAGCAACAATCATCATGAGATGATCAATTACTCAAATTGGGTTCAAACCTAGTCAAACCTAAGGGTTGACCAAATCAACACTTAGCCAAAATGAAACCTAAACTAGCCAAAATTCACATATCAAAACTCATTCATGATCAATGTTTGAGCTTGACCAAGTCATCATTTGAGCATAATCTAGCCTAACTGGCCACTTGACCCAAGTTGACTCAACTTGACCTAAAAAGCCAAAATGGGTCAACATTTGATCTAAGCCAAATTGATTGAAACTAATGGGTAAAAGTTCATTCCAAATCACTTGTTGAACTTAACCAAAATCTCACCCAACTAGACCCAACCTAGCCAATTGACCATAACCCAACTTGACCTAAAAGGTCAAAATTGAGCCAAAATCAAATTAAACTAAAAGTGATTGGAAACAAAGATACCAATACATTTCAAATGACCAATAAAACCTAAACCAACCAATGACCAAACCCAAATAGTTCAAATGGGTCAAATTGGTCAACTTGACCCATTTGACCTAAATGAAATCAAATAAACCAAAACCAAATGTGAACCAAATTGAACCAAACCAATGATGTCAAAACATTTCAAATGGTCATATGAACTTGACCCAACCCTTGGTTTGACCCAATTTGACCAAGTGGTCAACTTGACCCATTTTGACCTAAATGGGTCAACATGAGCCAAATCATATCAAACCAACTCCAAATTCATTGAAACTTGGCCCAACCCATTTTCAATCATACCAAACATATTCAAATTGAAATCCAAGCCAAAAAAACCATTTTACCCTAGCCCATGGGGTAACCTAAAATCAAAATCACTTGAAATTTGGCCACTTTTCATGGACACTTGGCATCCTCTTAGTGGACCAAATGGTCACTAATGAGATGGTGCACATGACCCATTAGGTTTGGTCACTAACCCAACCCAATGGTCAAATACCCACCACTTGATGACATGAGCACATGAATTATTCCTCCACCCATTTCAAGCACATGGCACTCCTCCACTACCTCTCTCTAGCCAAATTGAACCATGTGCAAGCCCTAACAGCCTAACAAACTCATTACATCTCATCAATTGATCAAAAATAGAAGGAGAGCTTGCGCTCGTCCGATCCTTCAAGGGGGAGATATACTCCCCCTAATTCCACTTGAATCAGACACACTCACACTCGATTGATTGAGAGAGACTTCCCTCAAGCTTCCCAAGCTCCCTCAAGCAATCTCCAAGCATTTGGCATTCTCCATTTTCGGACTCTTTCAAACCGAAAACAGGGGAGGCAAAGGCAATTTCCAACTTAGCCAATACCCAATTTCAATCTAATTCCTCCTTCAAGCATCCTCAGAGGGCCTAATCAAACTCATCCAAAGCTTCTCCCAAGCTCCAAAGGTAAGGGAGGTGGGACTTTGATCAAGACCGCAAGCAATTGAAGGGTGACTTTGTCCATAAGAGGATCTACTCAATCCCAAGGCTTGAAACTTTCAACAGAATTTCGTCTCCACTAAACGAAGCTACCTCGACGGATTTGAGCGCCGATAATAGCCTCCGGCGAAGTACTATTCAAAACTGAGCATAATTTAAATTTTTTTTGGTCCTTTATGAAGGAAAGTTTCACCCCAAGTGAAATGGACCGTTAGATCTTCATCGCCTTGCATGATGATGGTGTGGGTTGAGTTTGAGCTCAATCCGAGCTCAATCGAGCTCGGATTATGCCATGGAAGATGGACGGTGGCCATCTCCCGCGGGCGAGCTCAAGGACGGATCATGGGCCGTCCATCCGCTCATTTTGGATGGAAGGCCATGATCAAGCCGTGTAGGATCCCCTGATTCACCCCTTAAGAACCACGAGTGAGGAGAAAGCGCATAGCGCCGACGCGGCACTAGGATGTGACAACTTAAGAGACCAATCCTGTCGCGCCACGTGGAAAGCTCGTGTCGCGTTAGCAGCCCACATTGCATCGACGGGATTAATTATAAAATTAAGGATTTAATTAATGGATAATCATGAAAACTTCATAATTGCATAACTAATTCTAAAAAAATCATAAAAATATAAAGTAAAATGCACTGTAAAGATATTTCTTAGGAGAATAATCTAAAATTATTTCCATTAGATTTTGAATAGTGTATTTTTCTCAATTAAGATTTTAATGAAAACTTAATAATCCTAATTACTCCCTAATTATTTGATTAATTCATTTCAAATTTCTCTGGTGTATTTAGTGGGATGACATCTACCTCCCCTAATTTTCTTGGGATTTATTGATGAGTTAATTAGGAAAATCATATAATGAATCCTTAATCACCCTATTAATGTAATTAAGCTTAATTAAATATGTGAACAGTAGTTTAATCCCTTGATTAAGTTTATTAAGCTTTGCTTAAGTGAATAAGAGGTTTATGGAATAAATTTGGGAAAATTTTCCCTAAGTCATTCCCTAAACTCGTTTCCTTCCTTAATCCATACTTAATTAAGGGCTAATCCACTAATCACTTACTTAATTAGCTTGATAAAATTTTTCAAAAATATTTCAGAACTTAAACAATTCATCTTGGGTAGGTGCTTAGGTGTTCAATAACCTAAGTAGCTTAAGGAAATCAAAATCTAACCCACACATGTAGGAAAGATTATGAAAGTACTTAAATTAAATCATTTAGCTTAATTAATCATTAATTGTGAGCCAATTGCATTAGGCCCCTTCTTTCATAGGTGCATTGTTGATTAAATTTTTTGTGTGATTTTATGTCATATATTGGCTCATAATTATTTGATTAAATATGTTAAAGTGGTGTAAGTAAAGGGTAATTGATGCACTTAATTCACACATTAACCTAACCAAAACATAAAATTGACCTAATCACCTAAAAATTAAATTAAAACAATATACACATGTGGGAAATGAGTTAGGACCAGCAAACTCTTTCACATTTCCTAAATTCAAATCAAACTCAAAACAAAATCAAGCTTTCCTTAAACCAAATTTGATTTACTTTAAATAATCTTATTCCATAGGATTGTCTTTAAGAAATTAGTGAATGAATTTACATGCTTTCATTATTTTATTTCTTTTCTAATATGTTAAATGTGTATGTCATATGAAATTCATACATTCATCTTTTAAAAATCAAATTAAAAATGAAATATTTCCTTTACGTCAAATTGCATGTTATGGCTAAAGTAAGAAAATGAGTAGTTATTATCACTGTTAAATCTAAAATTATTTTCAAAACTTATAAATCAAATATCAAAACTGAAAGGTATGCTACCTATAATTATTTATAAACTTGCATGTGAGTATAAACATAAAGATGTGGATTGTGTGACTTTCCTTCTTTTCTCTTTTAGCATAGTTTTGAATAAGATTTGCAAAGTGTATAGTTCATTTGAAAAGAACATAACACTTATTTAAATTCATTCCTATTCATTCCTATGTTATTAATTAAGAAGGGTATTCGCACTTACACATGTAAATTGCATAAACAATCAAACAAGTAAACATAAACTTTTGCATCTTTCTTTTTCATTCATTTCTTTTGTATATACATATATTTAAGAAAAGTGGTATATTAGTCTGACAATCGTTCTGAGCTTTAAGTAGCCAAGTTGTCTTGCTTTACACGATCTAATAATGGCGTCGTACTCACTTATGTCTTTTATACTTGTAAATGTGCATATGAAAAATGGATAAAAAAATCACCCTTTTTTATTTAACAAAATCATGCATCATAAAAACATCCAAGTCTCTTAAATAAATTCTCTTAGCATTCATCATTAAGGTGTGCTAAACATTTCCATTTGCATGTATATATATGCTTAGGGTTCATCCATATGCATGTTACACATGTTAAAAAAGAAATTAAGTGATATGTGTTTTGTAATAGTATTTCACTTTACTTAATCTTAAAATGTCTTTCTTTTTTAATAGGTTTGTTTAGGAAAAATCTAAACTTAGGATTAATTAAAACACACAATAAAACATTCATTAAAAAATCAAGTATGAATCCACCTTAGAAATTACTTAAGGTATGAAGGAAAGAGAAGTTCTCTTCGTTTTTTCTCTCTTTACAACTTAGTAATTAATTGTATGATTTATTCAAATCAAATCAAAATATAAAATAAAATCAACCAAAGCAAGTAAATCACTTACATGAAACAAACCCTCTAATTTGAATATTTTCATACTTAAAAACTTCAACCTTAAAGCCTAGCTAAGCATATCACACAAACCTTAAATGGCACACATATTAGGCTAAGTCACCATTTATAGCTTTAGGTTAGGGCGGTGCATGGTTTGATGTTCGCTTTTATTTTGTGATATTTTGTTTTAGTCTGGATGTTAGGGTGTATGTGCGTAGATGATAAGGAGATCTTAGTCTAATTATTGTCTTATCTGAGGATTGTGTGCTTAATACATAAAAAATATAAAATTATTTTTGCTGTGTAAGTGCTTATATCCCTAAGCATAATCCAAAATAGGTCAGGTGGACTTAGTTACTCATGTGTGGGGTGCTAAGTCCAATGTATACATATACATATTTGGGATTGTATGATTTGTTTAGCTAATCTTTGTTTTGCAAATTTTAGTTAGATTTACTTTTCCCTTTTCATGTAATTTTATAATTAGAATTTTGAAATGATTTTTATGGGGATTAGGATGAACATTAGTTATAAGATTATGTCTTATGTATGTGAAACCTTTGAGTAACTACATTCCAACCATCCAAAGAAGAACCAAAGAAGAAACAATAAATAAAGAATGAAGACCACCATAACAATGGATTCTTATTGATTGTATTTAATTCATTTGTAATTGGTTGTATAAGGGTAGAGCTCTACCCAATTTATTTTCAAGTTTGTGCGATAGCGAATATAAATGACATTTTATTCTTTGTGCTAGCTTTATAAATTGATTGATATTTGTTTAGCTTGTGCATTAAGATGACATCTTTTCTTAGTTTTTTTTTTTTTTTTTGCTTTGATGTATGATCGGATGATGATTAGAGAAAATAAATTTTCCATCCAACTAATCAATTAAAATTAAAAATTAAACAACTCATAACCTCACCTAAAGCTTAGGTTATAAATCAAGATAAAAGAATTAGCAACCCTTAGCTAGATGTTGTATTATTTTTCACATCATGCATAAAAAAATATATTATTTCATTCTTTATTAGATTTCCTTTTCGAGAACTTGACTTAACCTTTGAGATCCATGGTGGAAACACACCTCCTTATCTTATTGATTTTGGCTCATAATCTAATTTCTCATGCATTAGGCATATGAATCCTAAAGCATATGTCAAATTGATTGTACAAAATGAAAATAAAATATAATAAGATTTGCATTAGATTTAAATCATTAAATCATTTATTACATGATCTAGTCTCTTAGGGAGTGTGTTTAAGAACTTAATGTCTTTCTAAAATAAATAACAGCTTAGCTATCTTGCAAAAGCATTTGACTTTCGTACATATTTTAAAATCGTAGGATGAGTTAATTGGCGACCACCCCCAGGCGATTGTAAGTCCAACAGACGGGTGGTTTATCCTCTCTTATGGAGTTAAACCAAATGCCCATTTTCGCCTTAGATTTAGGTCGTACTTTTGGCCATCGTCAAAGCTCCCTAGATTTAGGTTTAAAGGTTGTTACTTCCCTTTGCGGGCTACGAGCATAAATCCTCACCTCTTAGGCATTTTCATGACTTTGTATCATGGAATTGTAAGCCCCAATTTTCTAATAAAAATTTAACTCAAATAAATCAATTCAATTTCAAAAATGTAAAGCTCAACCATAGGATAGTTTGGGGTGCTTACTTAGCCTCTACTATCCTAAGCATCCCCACTTATTTTCATTTGGCTTGATAAAACTCTCTCTTCTTGATCGATCTCACTTGACTTTTCTAAAAATAAAACCAATTAATTAATAGTCCTACCTTTCGAAATATTTGGAGACAACGATCATTTACCTTAATTGAGAGTATTCCTAAGGAATCATGTTCCTTATGATATAATTAACTATGGGGGGCCCTGAAAACAACGACATTTAAAATAAACCCATTTACTTTTTTCATGTAAAGTGGGGAAGAATCTCTACATTAGAAGACCCATAGTCCTTAAGAGTCCTTATTAAGGTGATTGGGTCCATTGTAGTGGTGACTTATCTTTGAGATAGTACACATTTCTCAATAAATGAGATCACCCAATAAGAACATATCGGATCATGTGATGTCACAACAAAGAGTTTTATATATTTTACGTTTTCATTTATCCTTCATTTAGAAAGAAAATGGGATTGATGAAGGTAGAATATATATAAAATTTTCACCACAACTAATCACTTACAAAACCTAATATATTCCTTAACCTAATTGGAAGACCAAAGTTAATAGAATTTTTGTGAAATTATTTAAATTTATGAAACCTTAAACTTTAATTTTGATATGTTTTAGACCTATTCATTAACCCAAAGTATGCTTAGACAAATCTCATATATTATGCCATCGATCAAAGAGAATTTTCTCATAATCTTATTTATAAAAAATTTCAAAAATACTAAATATTATAGAAATCATGAAAATCTCCAAAATGCTTCTAGACATATTGAACTAACATTTTAAGTTTTAAGCCCAAAGGGATAGTAGATTCTCAAAATACTTCTAGACATATGGAACTAGCATTTAATAAAAAATATAAAACCCTAACTTCTCTACTTACCACCCTTTTGAGCTCATTCCAACAATTTTCTTTGTAGTGATTCAATGATTATCATCACATCAAATTTTGTTTATATAGAGAGCAGTTATCTTACTCGATTAAAATGATTCACCCTCACCTTATATATTGATTTTATCTTCAAGCATATGCTATTGTATTATGATGATGATCATTTAATTATAGTCAATTATGTAATAATTATTTGATCAAATTAGAGTATAAGCATATTTTTTTATTAAGTAAATCTCTTATAATTTTCTTTAAGTGTAATTAATTTTAAGAGATATTTTTATGGATATTGATCAACCTAGATCCATTATAACTTATTTTTAAAAATTAAAATTAATTATATAACTTATTATGATTATTTCATATGAATTAAGATAAGAATGATTGATTTTGCCTTCTTGAAACCCTTTCTCTTATCTTATGAAATTTCTTATGCAAGAAGAACACCTTTATATTATCCTTTTGTCCTTTAACAACAAACTTCATTATAAAAACATTACATATGATGATAAAGTAATGTATACTCCAAACTTTTATTATATGTTAGGGTTTTCTATTATGTGTACTAAACAAACCTAGGGATAGTAGATTCTCCATCAAGTCAATAAAGTTAAAATTAGGGTTTTCTATATTTTGAGCTATTTTGTGTAGTTAATCACTTTTATGGATATAACCTAAATCCACTTCTTGATCAACTCCATAGAATAGAGATGCTAATTATGGAATGAAGGTTTGACCTTATAAAATAAAGTTAAAACCTAAGATGGTTGAAAGTGATCTTAAAGAGAATGGAAGTACAATAGGTTATATTTAGTAAGAGATGACAAAAGAAAATGATATTAGATAACAAAAACTCACTAAGAATGTCAAAAGTTTTATCAAACTCTCAAATCAAAAGAATGAACTCCTGCTAAAGAATGTTGCGTGCTAGAGTATTTTATTGGTAGATCACGAGATCTTGTAGAAAATTATCAACACAAGCGGGGATATGAACACAGGGTTATCGTGGAAAACCCGTTAAGGGAAAAAACCGCCTTGCGGTCAGTACTTTCTATGTGTTCAAAGATCTGGTCGCTAGTTAGTTTGGAGAAGAAGGTGTTTTCTGAGAAATAATATTGAGTGTAGAAAAGTACAATCTCGGTCAACTCCAACCCAAGGAGAAGTTTCCCAAAAGCGAGAGCGGATCTTAAAAACCTCTTGATCTTGAGGAGAAAGGGTGGCGGTCTTTCTAGTCCTAGGCGATCTCTAAGGCGAGCCGATCTTGAACTCTGGTGGTGCTTGGTGGTGCTAGATCTCGGTCAGGTCGAGGAGGTTCTCGAGCTCTCTTCTTCAATTCGGTCCTTTAAGGTGAGAATGAAGCTCTATTTATAGATTTTGGGAGCGAGGCCTAAATTGTGGAAAACTCCAACCACTCATAACCACTCCGTCGGGCGGCTGGTGCGATCCCCTCGATCGACGGTGTATTTTGATGATCGGGTGCCTTAATGATGTCGAATTGGGTGATCTGATTCGTTGGATTCGTCTTGGCGCGCTTCGATATTTATAGTTTGGTGACCATTTGGCGGATCGGATCCATTTTCATGCTCGATAGCTTGATGAGTCGATTCGAGTTCGAATCGGTATGCTTGATGTTCTTATGTTGTCTCATCGAGGCGGTGTTTATTTGTAACTTCTGAAATCGGTGATTAGATCGAAGCATTTGAAAATGCCTTGAGATTCGTGCTTGATCGATTAATTTTACGAGGGCGTATCGGTTATTTTTGGGGCATTATCTCGATCATAAAATATATGTCAAATCTTGAAAATAGCAAATTCTCCAATGAAATTTGAGAGTCCATCAAGCTCGCATTTTGAGAGAGATCTTCATGAATATTATAACGTGGAAGGCGATGCGAGCGCAAATATGTGTAAGTATCTTGAGCGATTTCAGATTCTGGATCGATCCGGGGGAACGAGCTCAGCGGTGGTAGCGCCATGAAGCGATGTGTGCCAGCGCTGCAAGCCGTTGTATGGTCAGACGCTTATTAAGGATTCGAGCTCGGCGGTCTGGGAGACAGCTGAAATTTGGCATGGCCAGCGGATTCGCGACCTGGTGGCGATTCGACATCATGCGACGCCTGTTTGATTCTTGCATGAGCAGCAGTTCGGCAATGAGGCCATGGACCGGCCAGCGGTATCCAAACAGTTGGCAGAGCCTTGAGTGATGCAGCCTTGTGACTTCAGCCGGATGGCGTCTGTAGCGTAGCTTGGCGAACCACAAGCGACCCAGACTGACAGCAGTTTTGGCGATTTTGAGCGGTTTGAGCGGTTTTTTTGCTTTTGCCTAGAAGTCTATAAAACCCCCAGGGCTAAGAGGAAAGGCACATTTTCTCATCTCCTCTTCTCCTCTTAGGTGCATAGCCCTCCCCCAGTGAGAGTTTGGGCACTCTTTTTGGATCTCCTCTTCTCCTCTTAGAGTGCATGCCTCCCACAGTGGGAGTTTGGGCACTCTTTTGGATCTCCTTTACCTCTTCATCTCCACCAAGCAGTGCATAGCCCTCCCACGGTGGGAGTTTGGGCACTCTCCAGAATAATTTTCATCTCGAAAGAGCGTCTAGCCAGCAGCCGTCCGGTTTGGAAGCGATGAAGAGCGATCCGAAACGAGGGTTAACGATAGCGCCCGATGGTGGTGGCCATAGTGGGCAGCTGACGGTAGTCGATGATGTGGCAGCGTCGGTAGTCAGCGAGGATGACCAGGGACGATGGTGGTGGCCGAATTCGAGGTCAGCAGTAGTACCCGCTGAAGTGGCAAATGGTTGGCAAACGGGGTGTGGTCAAGCGACAAAGCGGAACGATAGCCGGCATGGCAAAGCGTCGATAGTGAAGATTATCAGCGATAATTCTAGTAGCCGGCAGCGGATTGGCTAGCGGCGTCGATAGTCGGCGCGGATGACCGGCGATAATGGTGATGACCGGCGAAGATTGCCGGAGATAACCGCCGGAGATTGTCGGTGATGGCCGGCGGTGATGACCGGCGACGGTAGTCGGCGACGGTGGTTAGCGGCCGACGGGGATCTTTGATATCAGAACATTTTGTCGAGTGTGCTCGATGGCGTTAGCTGTGGAAGAGGAATTAGATCGGCGAGGATTTTGACTATCGAGGTTGTTTGTCGAGCGTGACTTCGATGGCGTTAACTGTATGGAAGAGTCGAGTTGAATCCGCTAATTTTGACTATCGAGGTTGTTTGGGCGTTTACTCGATGATGTTAACGTTATGGAGAAAGTTGTAGCGTCTATAGAGGATTGCCAACTTATCAGGTTGTTTATCGAGCGTTACTCGGCAAACTTGCATGGAATATATTTATAGAGGTTCTCGAGAACCTCTCGATCTATCAGGTTGTGTATTGGAGCGTTTACCATGATGTTAACGTTATGGAGAAAGTTGTAGGCGATCTAGAGGATTGCCAACTTATCAGGTTGTTTATCGAGGCTACTTTGATGTTAACGTATGGAAGATCTCTTGAATCGGCGAGATTTTGACTATCGAGGTTGTGTATCGGGCGTTTCGATGATGTTAACTTTGTTATGGAAAGTTGCGGCGATATAGAGGATTGCCAACTTATCAGGTTGTTTATCGAGCGTTACTGACGATGTTAACACTATGGAAGAGGTGGGTGGGAAGTCAGGACCTTTTGACCTATCCTGGGTTGTGTATCGGAGCGTTTACTCGATGATGTTAACCTGTTATGGAGAAAGTTGTAGGCGGTCTATAGAGGATTGCCAACTTATCAAGGTTGTTTATCGAGGCGTTACTCGGCGATGTTAACTATAGGAAGATCTCATTGAATCCGAGGATTTTGACTATCAGGTTGTGTATGGGCGTTTTCGATGATGTTAACTTTGTTATGGAGAAAGTTGTAGGCAGTCTATAGAGGATTGCCAACTTATCCAAGGTTGTTTATCAGAGCGTTACTCGACGATGTTAACCTGTATGGAAGAGGTCGTGGGAAGTCCACTAAGGACCTTTTGACCTATCCTGGGTTGTGTATCGGAGCGTTTACTCGATGATGTTAACCTGTTATGGAGAAAGTTGTAGGCAGTCTATAGAGGATTGCCAACTTATCCAAGGTTGTTTATCAGAGCGTTACTCGACGATGTTAACCTGTATAGGAAGATCTCGATTGAATCGAGGATTTTGACTATCGAGGTTGTGTATCGGGCGTTTTCGATGATGTTAACGTTATGGAAAGTTGCGGCGATATAGAGGATTGCCAACTTATCAGGTTGTTTATCGAGCGTTACTCGTTAACACTATGGAAGAAGTGGTGAAGTCCACTAAGGACCTTTGACTATCGGGTTGTGTGTCGGGCGTTTACTCGATGATGTTAACGCTTATGGAGAAAGTTGTACGGTCTATAGAGGATTGCCAACTTATCAAAGTTGTTTTCAGTTACTTGATGTTAACGTATGGAAGATCTCGAATTGAATCGAGGATTTTGACTATCCAGGGTTGTGTATCGGGCGTTTTCGATGATGTTAACTTTGTTATGAGAAAGTTGTAGGCGATCTATAGAGGATTGCCAACTTAAAGGTTGTTTATCGAGGCGTTACTGGCGATGTTAACCATATGGAAGAGGTTAGAAGTCCAAGGACCTTTTGACTATCCAGGTTGTGTATGGGCGTTTACTCGATGATGTTAACTTTGTTATGGAGAAAGTTGTAGGCATAGAGGATTGCCAACTTATCCAAGGTTGTTTATCGAATTTTCGGCGATGTTAACTATGGAAGATCTCAATTGAATCCGTGATTTTGACTATCAGGTTGTGTATCAGGCGTTTCGATGATGTTAACATTGAGAAAGCGTCTATAGAATTGACTTATCAGGTTGTTTATCGAGGCGTTCGGCGATGTTAACGTATGGAAGAGGTCGTGGGAAGTCCACTGGACCTTTTGACTATCACGGGTTGTGATTGTAGCGAATAGGCATCCAGCTTCGACATCGATGTCGATGTCGCATCAACTAGTTGGTATACGTCGGAAGCTATCTTTTGGGCCGATCAAGGTCGGTGTAGTCGATGCACATTCTCCGAGAACCGTTGGCCTTTACACTAACGTTAGCCAACCGTGGGGTAGTAGACTTCTCGAATGAACTTGACTTCCAGTTTGGTGATTTCTTGTTCTGATGCAATCGTTGAAGCGAAGGTTCTTTTTTTTTTATATCAGCTTGTAGGTTGAGTCAACTTTGAGGAGTGCGTAATGACTTGATGCATATCGGATCGCTCCGGGCAAAGATATCTTGATTTTACGAAAATCTCGTATTGATTTCGTCGATGACGACGCGATCCCACCTTCACCTTTGGCGATGGATCAACCGAGATAGGAAGACAAATTACATCTTCAAGCGGAGAAGCCCTTTCGAGGCATCCTCATCTCGTAGGTCGAAGTTCTCGATGTTGAGGGTTACGGCGTAAATGGCGGGCTTGCTTGATATAAGCGCTTGTCTATCGTTGATTCCACTTACCATGCCGATGCCGGTGGTGTGAATTTCATCTTGAGGTGAGACGCAGATGTGATTGCGAATATAGGCGGAGGTCTCCCAAATATTGCATTGTACAGACTCGAGACTTGACTACAATAAATTGTATCAAGTGAGTTGCGTGTCGAGAAATTCTCCAAGTTACGGAAGGCGATTGTCCCTTCCACTATACGGTCGATTATCAAATCCATACGATTGGGAGCGGGTTGAAGCTTCTCTCTTTCTATACCATCTTGGAAAGTGGAGTAAAAGAACATCAACCGAACTCCCATTGTCGATCAATATCCTTTTAATATTGAAGCATGGATCAGACATGCGATGACAAGGGGATCTTGATGTGGGATCTGAAGCCTAGATCTAAATCATCAAAGGTGATAGAATGGTCAAGCAGACTTCTTTCGGCTCTTAAAGTGACAATGAATATTTGGCTGAATAACGGCCTCTGCAATTGTTTTATCTCTCGGCAGCTTGGCGGTTCCTGAGTTTCCCCGGCATTCTTTGGGACGGGTTGGTTTTGTATAAAGCGACTGATACCCTGACGTATTAGTCTTTCAATCTCCTCCTTCAGTTGGTAGCACTCTTCTTTTTCTAAGATGTTTGAACATCATCTTTGAGAACCTTCTTACGCTTCGCTTGATGGTTCAAGCTGTGCGATGAGCGATAGCTTCGGCGGAGATTTTGCCTCTAGTGGACCATCGACATAGAATTAATGTCTCCATGATGAATAAGTATCGGCGAGTCCTCAGAAGCACGCCCTCAAAAGTTGGGTCTGGGTATCAGGAGAACCTCGGAAGTATTCTTTGAGGACTCTCCATGGTTACATTAGGAGAGATGATGAATCACGATGATTCTCTTGTTGCCGACTGTTCTACAAAAAATCGGAGCTCTCCAAATGATCGGACGGACAGCAAGTCTGAGCGTCCTTTGAGTCGGGAATACGACCTGAGCGAGTCATTTATGTGAATGTGCATGATCCCGAAAGTGATCGATATGCTCGTCGGATCGGTTATTAAGGTCCATCTTTGGGAAGCTTGAATCTCGTCGGAATCAGGTATTGAGAGATGATCTCAGCGAGCGGGGACCAGTTTTGGAAGAGGCGGCGGGAGAATGGATCATTCAGGTTGTTCAGAACTCTTCCCGCACGGTCGTCGTAGTTCATCGCGTATAAGATGGCGTGGAGTTTTCGTCTGGTGAGCCATTAAAGTAGAGGCGGTATCAGTTACATCGGATGTGGTGCCAGGGTTCTCACTTGTTGATGCATTCGGGTAATCATTCTCGAAGAAAATCTGGATTATCTTTGAGGTCGTCGCGGAACACGTGGCTCTTCCAGGCGTGTTGGAACGTTTTCTTGGGTCCTCTCGCGAGTCGAAGAATTCGTTCGGGAATCCTCCATCCTTTGACGCGATCTTCCAAAGAGGGGCACCGGACCCTCACACGAGACAGTGTTATGTAGAAGTGTTGGAGACTTGGCGTCCTTGATCCGAGAATGAGGAGCGTTGGGGCAAACCCCCATATTGGAGATATAGCAATGGGCGAGATTCCTGACGGCGTAAACATTGTCTTGAGTATTTTATTAGGTGATCACGAGATCTTAGTAGCCAAAATTATCAACACCTGGAGGATATGAACAGGGTTATCGTGGAAAACCCGTTAAGGAAAAAACCACGGGGCCTTGCCCGATGTAGAACTTTCACTATGTGTTCAAAGATCTGAGGTCCTTGCTTCGTTAGTTTGGAGAAGAAGGTGTTTCATGAACAATATTGAGTGTAAAAGTACAATATCGGTCAACTCAACCAAGTTTCCCAAAAGCGAGCGGATCTTACGGGAGCAACCTCTTGATCTTAGGAGAAAGGGTAAGCGGCCGGTCTAGTCCTCAGAGGCGATCTCAGGCGAACGATCTTCAGCATCGGTGGTGGTGGTCTAGATGCGTCGGTCAGGTCGGGAGGTTCTGCTCTCGTCTTCAAATCAATTCCAGTCCTTTAAGGTGAGAATGAAGCTCTATTTATAGATTTTTGGGAGTGGCAGGCCTTGTAAATTCGTGAAAACTCAACCACTCCATAACCACTCCGTCCGGACGGCTGAGTCGATCCCTCGATCGAGCGGTGTATTTTGATGATGGGTGTCTTAATGATGAATTGGGTGATCTATTCGTTGGATTCGTCTTGACGAGCACCGATCGACTATAAATATGATTTGGTGACCATTTGGCGGATCAGATCCATTTTCATGCTCAGATAGCGATCGGTCGATTGAGTTGGATCGGACTATGCTTGATGTTGTTATGTTCGTCTCATCGAGGCATCGGTTGTAAGCTTCTTGAAATCGGTGATTAGATCGGCATTTAATCTTGAGATTCGTCTTGATCGATTAATTTTAGAGGGCGTATCGAGGTTATATTTAGTAATTGAGATGACAAAAAGAAAATGATATTAGATAACAAAAACTCCTGCTAAAGAATGTCAAAAGTTTTATCAAACTCTCAAATCAAAGAATGAACTCAAATATTTATAATTGGTAAAATATGATCTTTTCATTCTATAAAAAAGTTATTTATAGTCATTACAATCATCCTTTAAAAAAAATTAAAATACGAAGGGAGAGTTGGGTGGCAATAATAATAGAAGAAATTAAATTATATTACTATACTATGTCATCCACTCATTTTACATGCTACTATTTTTATGGAAATTCAATTACTTCTCATGCTATCCATAAATAATTTGAATTTGAAACTCAAAGAGTCTAAATATAAAGTTTTAGAATGAAATTAAAATTATATAATATAAATTAAAACTATAAAATGAGGCTAGTGGGATCTTGTTTGTGCACTTTCTTAGCTCTTATTTAGCCTCTTTCAATTAAGCCTTTCATTCTTAGAATATTTTGATGTGCTTGAGCTCTATTTTAATTTTTTGTAATTAGACCTTCTATATTTTAATCATATCTTACTACATCATTCAATTACTCTTCATATAAAATATAGTTGCCTTTAATGCAAATAATTAAGAATTATTCTACATCAATTAGCCTGCTCACTTCCACCCATCATCTCTACAATCTCTTTCTCAACAAAATCTCAGGATTTGATTTCTCAATATAAAGATGACTTCAAAAAGTAAGGAGATTACTCAGAGCAAGCAATCTCACCCCATCAATTTTAGTCTTTATCTTCTTCAAAGGAGATTAAAGATCAAATAGCAATTCCATTTATTCTAACTTTCAAAGAGCCTTCACCTTCTTACACTTCTATAAGCTTTCTTACATAGAAATAAGCTAAGTTTTATATTTTACAACCACCACTTATCAGATGGATCCGAAAATTACAACATCTTTCGAAAAATAAAAGAAAAGAAATAGTTGTTTAGGTGTGATGATAATTTGAGCAAATGAATAGTAGATAAGACACTACCGATTTAGATTTCTCATTTGGTGAGAACTTTTATATCGGTTCTTTTCTATAGCAGCATAGTTAATTACCTCCTCGAGAGAGCACTTTCGATTAAAGGTCAATGAATCGTTAAAGAAGCAGTATATAATTGCGTGAGTGGAGTTTAAAACATGAAAATTATTTAATTTAAAACTTTTTGTGGGGAAGCGATGGCCCATCTAGATCCATGGTTCCATCATCCGCTATGGTCACGGTCGCTTAGTCGAGGAGGTAGTCGACCAGAAGGATCCTGTCCGACACATGGGTTATATGTCAAGGTGTCCTTGTAGACTGAGGTGGAGTTTGTCTAAGGGGACAAATATAAGTCAACCTTAGCTAACATAGAGCTTTTTGCCAACCACATTACATTTCACACTCAAAAGCAAAGCCGTTGAACATGGGTTTGCGTTGTGGCCGTAATTTAGTGGTGTCATATCGCGAACCACGGTCAGAGGGCTCAGTGTGGCCATTATGTAATCATATCAGCAGAAAACCACGGACAGAGGACACGCCCCGTCTTACGCTTTAAGAATATTTGAGTGTGAAGGTAGTTATGTATTTAGTTTGACATTTCTTTTTTGTGAGCAAAAGTTTTCTTAATTTGTCACAGAAGATAACATTTGGAGGGTGGATTTATTTTATTTATTTTTTTAGTTTTAATTTAAATAATTAATTTCATTTTTTTATTTTTATTTTTGTTATTTTCTTTGAATTTTGATCATTTTATGATTGATTTTTATATTTGAATGTATGATCATTTATCATTGAAATTTTAATTATAATTGCCTTCGATCATAGGGCTAATATCAATTGATGACCGTCACTCTGTCGGTTATAGAGGATGGTCAAATTCATTATCTCGAAGTATAATCCTTCAAAACCTTGTCCACTCTAGTTTGAACATAGGGGATCGGGTTTGTGACTTTTCTTCTTAAGAATTTGAATTTTAGAAGCTATGTTAGTTGGTTCATATCTTATATTATATGACAGAATTAACTTCTCATATATTATTAATTTGAAATTCTTATAATATCACATTTTTGGTTTTGTTAACGGGACCGGTCAAGACCAATGGGATGTGTAATATATGCATTGTTAGTAATTACTCCAACATATACGTATCTCTGTTCTTTGGGAATTGTATGGACATTAAGATGTTTAATGTTGAAGTTTATATGTCAAATTTTGTTTTTTTTTTTTTTTTTTTGAGTTTTGTTAACCCGGACCCAGTCCGAAGACCAAACCGGGAAGTATAGCATCTGTTCTTTATTTTTTTTTTATATCTAACTTGCACATGTCCCTATTGTTTGAACATTTCAATATATAGTATCTTCTAAAATGTTGTATGGACATTAAATGTCTAGTTGAAATGTAGGTTTAATTTGCAAGTTTAGGTTTCAATATGATTTTGGGTTTTGTTAACGGGACCCGTCAAGACCAAACCAGGGAATACATCTTGTTCTTTGGAAAATATGATACATATTATTTTGGCCAAAAAACTCCCTTTATGTCACAATGAGGGTAGAGAAATAAATTATTTTGGCTTTGATCAAATCTAAGATAATGACCTAACATAGACTTAGGCATTTGAAAATATGATATATATTATTTTGGCCAAAACCTCCTTTTTGTCACAAATCACAAATTAGAGGTGAAATAAATTTTTTTGGAAGCTTATTTGATCAAATGTAAGGTAATAGATGTATAGACTTAGCATTTTCATTTGAAATATGATATCATATTATTTTTAAAAACTCCTCTTATGTTCAATAAGGTAGAGGTCGTAATAAATTATTTTAAGCTTATTTGATCAAATTTAAGATAATAGACCTAACATAGACTTAGGCATTTTCATTTGAAATATGATATGCATATTATTTTGGCCAAAAGCCTCCCATTTATGTCACAAATCAGCAAGAGTAGATGGCTGAAATAAATCATTTTGGAAGCCTATTTGATCAAATGTAAGGTAATAGACATAACATAGACTTAGGCATTGTCATTGGAAATATGATATGCATATCATTTTGGCCAAAAACCCCTCATTTTATGTCACAAATCAGCAAGGGTAGAGGGCTGAAATAAATCATTTTGGAAGCCTATTTGATCAAATGTAGGGTAATAGACCAAACATGACTTAGGCATTTGTTCAGGCTAAGAACCCTTTCATGTGGCAAATCAAGAACATAAAGGGGTTGAAATAAATCATTTTGAAGCTCATATGATCGAATATAAAATAATGGGCCTAGAATAACTTTGCACTTGATTTGATTTAAGAACATGTGGCAAATCGAAACATAAAGGGGAAATACATCATTTTTGAAGACCCATATGATCAAATATAAAGTGATTGGCTAGAATGAATTTACGATTTGGGCTAAAACCCTTTCTTTATGTGACAAATCGAAACATAAAGTGAAATAAATCATTTTGAAATATGATCAAATATAAAGTGATGGGCTAGAAAGAATTTATTTGATTTTAAAACCCTTTCTTTTATGTGCAAATCAACATAAAGGTGAAATAAATCATTTTGAAGGCATATGATCAAATATAAAGTGATGGGCTAGAATGAATTTAGGCTGATTTAAAAACCATTTCTTTATGTGGCAATCAAGATAAAGTGAAAAAATCATTTTGAAGGCCCATATGATCAAATATAAAGTGATGGGCTAGAATGAATTTAGGCACTGATTTGGGCTAAAATCCTTTCTTTATGTACATCAATGAAACATAAATTTGAAATAAATCATTTTGAAGGCCCATATGATCAAATATAATGCTAGGATGAATTTAGGCCGATTTGCTAAAACCTTTATTTATGGCAAATCAAGAAATATAAAGGTAAATAAATCATTTTTGAAAGCATATGATCAATCAGCCATGTTTCTCTTGATAAGGGGGGAGAATACAAAAATATGAGTAGATGTCATATGTCATTTGAAAGAGGCAAGTGGGTTAATTAAAATCCACCTCTTTCACATGCAAGCTCATGGCAAGTAGGGGGACAAATACTCATTAAACTTATTAAGAAGATATGGCAAAGAGTTTATTTTTTCTTTCAAAGGAAGTGATAAAGATGCCTGAGGGCATACTGTCCATGCATGTGCATGCAATATGACAAATGGCATTAAACTAGATGATTTTCTTGCATACAATTTATGACAAGGCATGTCGATGTCATAGAATAGATGATAAGAGGAGAGGCTAGAGGCTATAAATAAGAGGGATTTCCTTTCACAAAATACCTATATTTCTTACTCTCCTTTTCTTCCTTATACCACAAGTTTAAGTTCTTTTAATCTTGCAAAGAGGGTTAAGTTATGCCACATATACTTGTGAGTTTCTTTTCTAACTCAACCTTTTTTTTTTTTTGATATCTTCTTGATATATGTCATGTCATATGGTAGATTTAATTTATTCCATATGCGTTTGCTTCAAGTCTTCACTATGTCTCATGTATGTATGTGAATCATGGTGGGAATGACAAGTAAAGTAGGGGAGGTATTTATGTTTGAGCATATGTCTAATGTGTATTCCATAACATGTCAAGCTAGATAGAATCCTAAGGTGAGCATTATCTACATGTCATAATGGCCAAATAAGAAAATAGCACATGATATAGAAATTCAACACATAAGCATTCACATTTGAGATAAAAAAATTTTAAGCTCATAACAACTTAAGCATTTCATCCTTTCTTTTATCTTCTTTTTTTTTATAAATTTCTGAACCTCCCGTGACATCCATAGGCTACTTGGGATAGGTCTTCCACGCCAAGAAAGTGTATGAGTTAGATAGATAGCAACAAGTTTTCCAACCATGTTGGAGAAACATGAGTAGTACTATAATTAATAAATTTAAAGCTTGCATTTGTATATATAAAAAGTTGCTTCCATGTATTTAATTAAGAACAAAATAATCAAAATTCTGACCTCGGCTCTCCCACATGTGGAGGTTGCCATGACACGCACCCAGAAAGGCATGTATGGATGTATGTCGTGAGACACCACGGCTGAAATTTTGATAGCATAGCATTTCCCTATCATTTTGGAGAACATGGTAGATAAATAAGTAAATTTAAAGATTTGCATATAAATAAAAGAAAGGCATGCGTATATTTGATTAGAGCATAATAATCAAAATTTACAAGCCCTACATGTGGGTTGCCATGAAGAGCTACCACCATGCCAAGAAAGGTATGTATGGGTGTATGTCGTGAGACACCCACAAATTTTGATAGCATAGATTTTCCTACCATGTTGGAAAACATGGTAGTATATAATAAATTTAAAGCTTGCATTTGCATATAAACATGTTTACATATATACTTAAACAAGACAACATTTGTTGAGCATCATTTTCATCACTATTTCACCTAAATTTTGCATTTGAAACATTCAAATAGCAAGCTGTAACATAAGCTTTTAATCACATGTAAGCACATTTCAATTCTTCTCATTTTGAATATGAAAGGAAATACCATTAGCAACTAACTAAGAAGCATGATCTTTAGGTATTTCATTCTCTTTTGCTTAGAATCCAAAGGAGACAAATATAAATCATATTTTGCCTCATGATAGTTGTTTGAAAGTAATATTTGATTTGCAAATTATAGATGAAACAACTAACTTCATTTAGTAGATATAAATCAATTTTCAATTCAACAAAAATATTTGCTTGCATGATAACATGATTTAGCTACTACATAGACATTGCCAAATGATAGAGAAAAGCCAAATGAGAAAAATCTCATGGGAATCACAACCCACTTTATCATTTCAGCCAACATCAACATAGGATTAAACCCATGAGTAATACAAATATCCTTTCTCTTTTCCTTCTTCCCAAATCAAGAGAAAGAAACAAGCATTACATATCAATGACCAAAGTAAGCTTTCAAAGATGTCATTATATAAGCTAATGAGATTAGGATTTCAATATCACAACATGCTTTTATAATTCAAGAGCAAGAAAAGGCATAAAACAATGTATCTTGCATGATTCCAACCTCAAATACTCATGGACAGAAACATATTAACTTTGATATCATATAAAAAGTTTGATTTTGCAAAAAGGGATTTGTAAGTGTGATAGCTCCTTTGAGATTTTCAGCTCTAGCTTTACTAGAAAGATCGTAATAGAACCTCTCCTCAGAGAAAGGCAAAATGAAGGAGAAACAGATAGCAAGCAAACAAAGCATACTATATCCCTCGGTTGATGTCTAACAAGGAAGAGGACGGACGAGAGGAAAGGAGGAACCAAGCAAGAGAAGGAGCTCCTCGGCTCAACCTAGAGGAGAAAACAAAAGCAAAGCTTATAATAAATCCAACATTTTAATTTCACGCTATTGCAAATCGAAGAAGCCCAACCATAGAACATATGTCGACAGCAATCATCTCCTTCAAGGCAAACCAAATAACAAAATATAACTTAGATTGAAACAACACTCAAGTTTGGTCAAGAAGGAAGAAGGAAAGGTTCCTAGGCTCACAAAGACGGAAGGGGAAGAACCCACGGAGTCTTGAGCAGGAAACGAAGGGTTCGCGTGAGAGGAGGAGCCGACAGCGAGGGAGAGTTCCCTTGCAAGAAAGAGTCAAGGAGGAGTGTTCTGAGTAAGAGACTTGCCGAGAGCCGAACAAGAAGGCTCTAGCGTGAGAGGAGGATCGTCGTCCAACAAACAGAACGAGAGAAGAGCCATCACATAAGGGAGTCACGAGCTTGAGAGCAGAGAACCGAGAGGAGGGATCAGAAATGTCGTGAGCTTAGAGAGAGAATGGTCGAATGAGATTGAGGGATAACCCTCGTTTGCCTTTAGAAGAGCCTCTTGATTAATGAGCAGCGGGGTTAGGTAAATTAAATAATTAAAAGCTTGTTAATCCCTTTAATTATAATTTAATATTATTTTATGTGATATTAATTTATGCAATAAACCAGCAATATGGGTGTCAATCTTAGATGTTTAGTTATACGCATGCGATCAATTTCTGTCGAGGTCATTTGAGCAAAGTCGGCAGCGGTCGTAGTGAAATTAGGTCTAAATTGTGCGACGTCGCGCTCAAATTGCTCGGCGCTCGCGCACACTTTGCCGAATCAATTGTGGAAGGTGTCGTTTGATAGGTTTCGACGTTTCGGTGATGACGGCGCGATCAATTTCGCGAAAGGAGGTCGTTCGGACGTTGTCGGGGCTTCCTGTCATCGATGTGCGCACAATTTCATTAAAAATTGATTTTAATTATTTAATTGGTCATTTATTGATTCGATATTTTCTATTTAATTAATTTTGATGCTTTCGATGCATTATGAAGTCCAATTTTCAAATCAAATCGAATTTAATTGATTTCGATCGCGATTTGGGCATTTTAATTTCCATCATATTTATTTAATTTCAAGTGGCACATAGTTGTAGGTCAACAAATGCCCCCCAACAAACATGGTGCGCGCATGGAGCGGCCGTGTTTGTTGTACGTAAATTGACCTTGCAGATCTACAAGAGATTTGCTTGGATGTCACGCTTAAGTTGTAGTTTCTACAACTCTCGATAATACATGATTGTTACCCTTTGATGAAAGTGAGTATAACTCTCAAGTTGGGCAAGCATTTGTATGTCATCAGTTCAACTGCAATAGCTCGTTGAACCGGTATTTGTTGTCATTAGTCCAATGCTTTGTGCTTGATGGACTAGATGAAGGAGATGTTTTGACTTGTCATCATCAACTTGTCAAGAGAATTTAGAATGTCTTCGATCTTTGGCTTTTGTGCTTTGACAGACTTATTAAAGACTTTCTCTTGAGAGTTTGAGAATTTGTATTTTCCTCCAGTCCTGGCCTTGCGCCTTAGTGGACATAATGGAATTGATGATTTGTTGCTGAGATGAGAACATCTTCTGTCCTATGCTTTCTGCTTTGACGGACTTATTGAAGACTCAGTCTCGAGATTTGGAATTTGTATTTTTTTTTCCTGTCTTGGCTTTGTGCCTTGACGGACTTGTTGAAGACTTAGTCCTGAGAGTTTGAAATTTATATTTTCTCCTCTTGTCCTGGCTATGTGCCTTAGCGGACTTGATGATGAGTTGTTGCTGAGATGAGAACATCTTCGGTCCTGTGCTTTGTGTTTTGACGGACTTGTTGAAGATTCCATCTCGAAATTTGAAATTTGTATTTTCCTCCGGCTTTGTGCCTCGTGGACTTGATGGAGTGATGAGATGAGAATGTCTTGGTCCTGCTTTGTGCTTTGATGGACTTGTTGAAGATTCCATCTCGAACTTTGATTTGCATTTTCCTCCTGTCGGCTTTATGCCTTGACGGACTTGATGGAGTTTATGAGATAAAAATATCTTCGGTCATGTGCTTTGTGATTTGACGGACTTGTTGAAGATTTCATCTCGAGGATTCGTATCTTGTACCTCCTTTTATCCTGGTCTCATGCCTTGATGGATTTGATGGGAGAAAGTCCTGAATCATCTTAGAGATTTGTCAGGCAATACAAAATTACCTTCTGCCCTAGCTTTCTGCTTTTGCGGGCTTGTAGAAGGATAAATGCCGACGACCCAGCTCTTAGAGCTTGTGTTGGATCAATGGCAAAGAGTCATCAGTCCTGTGCTTTGCACATGTAATGGACATCTTGATGACAAAAACTCCCTTAGTTGACATTTAGCTTTACCTAACATTGGGATAGCTTCTTGGTCCTCGCTTTTGCTTGGACTTCGAAGAAGAATTTCCTTGGTCTTTGCTACGCTTTGATAGACTTCAAGGAGTTGAGATTTCACATTTGTATTTGATTCCAAACTTCTTAGAGCCTTCTCGAGTAAGGATATCTTTGTTTGTTATAGAATTTTGAGAAATGACCTTACGACCAATAGGGATAATCTCCCAGTCTGGGTCACTTGAACTCACCAAGTTGGAGAGATTTGGAGATTTGGATGCTCTTGTCTTTGAACTAACGAAGTAGGAGGATCCCCTACTACGGCCTTTGTGGCGTGTTGAGTAAGCAGTCATCGCGACTTCATATTTTGTTGAGTCCCACCTTATACACCTACTTGAGTGGTGGAGCAATTGATGAAGGATTTTATCCTGCTAACAAGATGGGGATCTCTTACTACGCCTTTGTGGCGTGTTGAGTAAGCACAGCCTTCGACCGTATTTTGGCGTGTTGAGTCCGATATACACCACTCGAGCCTTTAGATTTGAAGTGGGATGATAAATGTATATCCAACTTGAAGTTTGCACACTTGAAAGTTTTCTTCTTTGGTCAGTAAGACTTTTAAATTTGAGCATTTGAACACATAATTTTGAGTATGCGTGGGGATCTCACTCACGAACCCAAAGAGAAAGAAAGGCCCCTGCCTTACCAGAATGCGATACTTTACTATAAAACTTTAAAAAATGCCCCTATCTAACGATTTTTATTTTATTTTTAAAATCTTGTGTTACAAGAGAATTTCCAATGAAAATTTTCATAAGTGTTTAATAAAGATTTTCAAATCAGATTTGTCCAATCACACTTTCATGTGTAATATTTCTTTAAATACCGGCCGATTGATTGGCGTTGGTCTTTCACCTTTGAAGTCGGTGATAGCTCCTTGATATACATTTTCAATAACAAAATCCTTCCTAATTAGGTTCAAATTCTTATTCTACGATGAGGGATGATTGGTCTTCTCAGCACCAGGACCAATTCTCCTTCCTGAAAAGCTCGAGGACGTATTGTATGATCGAATGCTCCGGACATCCTCGCCAGATAAACTTCTAGATTTTGTTGAGCTTGGAGCCTGACCTCATCAAGCGCATCAAGCTCTTCCATCCGTAGACGAGCATTCTCATCTTGGGTAAGATTTTGTTGAATGGCTACTCGGAGCGAAGGTAGTTCAACTTCGAGTGGCAAAACTGCTTCACCCCAAACACTAGTGCATAGGGAGTAGACTTTGTAGGAGTTTTGTAAGTGGTGCGGTAAGCCCATAACGCTTCCACAAGCTTGGTATGCCACTCCCTTTTATTTCTTATGAGAATTTTTCTAAGCAATTTGACTAGTATTTTATTAAATGCCTCAGCCAAGCCATTTGCTCTCGGATTATAAATTGGGGAATATCGCCAATCAATCTTATCGTCGACAAATTTGTAAACTTTAATACTTTTGAAGGGCGTCGATTATCGAAATGATTGTGGTACACCAAATCTATAGACAATATTGTGGGTAAAGAAGTTAGTTGTTGTAACTTCTTTAAATGGTGCGCTTACCCACTTGGAGAAATAATCGGTGGGCTAAGATGAAGCGGTGACCGGTGATGATGGTGGATCAATTATTGGTACATGTCCCCGACACTCAAACGGCCAAGATGCTATCGTTGGATGCAACGGATTTGGAGGCTGATGAATTATGTTACCATGGACCTGACATTCATGGCATCTCTTGGCGTGATTGATACAATCTTTTACCATAGACGGCCAATAGTATCCAATTCTTTTAATTTTGAAAGCCATTTTAGGACCTGATTGGTGTGCACCACAAAGTCCTTGATGGATTTCAACAATTACTTTGTTGGCTTCTTCTATTCCCAAACATCGCACATCGCCGAAGATCTACGATACAGTAGTACCAACATAAGCATATAGTTGAAGCCTTTTCTCAAGTTGTGCAGCTATCGACTTATTACTTGGCAATTTGCCTTCCTTGAAGTAGTCGACGAAGGCGTCTCTCTTTCTCTTCTTTGTAAGAATTTCATTGTGTGATTTTAGCGTTTTCCCGGGTTGGAGGCTTTCTTCTTGAATGGTTTGAAGCTTGTCTTGTTGACTTTGAGAAGTAATTTGTAAGGGAGTGTGAGGAGCAACATGAGCTGCATCCTGTTGATTTGCATTTGATGACCCCTCTTCCAACGGGGATTTTAAACTTATTGGCTCTAGGACTCGACGAGTGCAAACACTGATTAGTATGTAGTCATCGTCATCCATACTTGTCATTTCTTTAGCTAGCTTAGCTAAGCAGTCTGCTTTGCTATTCCTAGCTCTGGAAACTCAAGTCATAATGACATTTGGAATTTGCTTCATAAGCTCGAGAACTCGTTTGTGATAGTAGGCCAATTCAAGCTTATTGATTTTGTAAAGGCCCAACACTTGATTGATGACGAGTTGAGAATCACCATAAATTTGCAAATTCTAGACTCCCATGGAAATGGCTTCCTCTAAACCTGCCACCAACGATTCATATTCTGCTTCGTTGTTGGTTCGGGGTTGAGTTAATCTATAAGATTGTCTCATTATGCCACCTTCAGGTGTGATCAAGATGAGACCGATACTAGCTCGAGCCATTGGGAGATTTGAGGGTTGAGTGTATTTGATGGATGAAGCTCCATCAAAATACAATTCTCACATTTGTTGCTTTTCTTTTTCATATATGTGCATGATTTGCTCATCAGGAAGATTATCGTTAAGCAAAGAGTCTGCCGGTATGGGATGAGCAGCAAGAAAATCTGCTAGAATTTGCCCCTTCACCGCTTTCTGGGGTACATATAATATCAAATTGTAATAGAAGGAATGACCCATCGTGCAGTGACACATCGCGTTGGTCTTGTCATCAAGAACTTCAACGGATCGATCCTTGAGATAAGGGTAATTTTATGAGATAGCATGTAATGGCGTAGCTTTTGGGCGAAAAACGCCAAACAATGCTTCTCAATTGGAGAATAACGCGCTTCCGCTTCTATTAGTCTTCGACTAATATAATACAGAGCGTTTTCCTTTCCTTCCTCATTATGTTGCGCCAACAAAGCACCAGATTCCCTCTGTTGTACAATATGAGAGGCTTTCCGGATTGGGGCGCAAGAATGGGTGGGTTCAACAAATATTTCTTGATCTTGAGCCTCTTGACATTCTTCATCCCACTTGAAAGGAGTATCTTTCTTCATTAATTTTGCAAAGGGTCGACATCCGGATTTGATATAAATCTTCTAATGAATGCGAGATGTCCTGTATGGGCGAAGTTGTGAAGACTCCTTGGAGGAGGCATTTCGACAATCACTTTGATTTTGTTGGGATCGATTTCAATCCCTCCACGCGCGCATATCCAAGGAACTTTCCAAGAGAGACTCCAGGAGGATTCATCTTGAGATCATATTTTCGATTCTTTCAAGGGCGATCCTTAAATCATCGAGATGATCTTTGCGATCTATACTCTTGACAACGAGGTCATCAACATAGCACTCTACTTTTTGATGAATCAACTCGTCAAAGATTCGTATCATAGCCCTTTGGTATGTAGCTCCAGCATTCTTCAAGCCGAAGGGCATGACTGTGTAGCAATATATGCCAATTGGTGTCCTGAATGAGGTATGTTTCTCATCTTCAGGGGCCATTTTGATTTGATTGTAACCTGACGATCCGTCCATAAATGAGAACATGTCATGGTTTGAAGTGTTATCCACTAACAGTTCTGAAGCGGAAAGTCATCCTTTGGACATGCTTTGTTTAAATCCCTCGACAGTCTGAATCGACCATTCTTCTTCTTCTGAGGGCGATATTAGCTATCCATCGGCATATTTTTCATCTCGAATGAAACCGGGTTCAATGAGCTTCTTGGTTTTACGCAATTACCCTCTTTCAACCTCCAATCTCATTAGAGGCTTGCTGTCGCATCGGCTTAATTGCTAATTTGTGAACCGCTATATTAGGAGATAAGCCTGACATTTCAGCATATGTCCAAGCAAGCAATCCACAATTCACAGCAAGGTTTTAATTCTTCCATTTTATCTTGAGTAGAGCAGCGATGAAGCGTTGTGAGGATCCTCCTCGGTTCCCAAATTAATTTCTTTAAGTTTATCCATAGTACGCCTCCCACCATCTTCAAGCTCTTCAAGTCTTGGGCGGCTTACTTCTTCATTATTTGTGAGACTAATATTAAGAATGATATTCATCTTCGTCATCACTCTCTACTTCTATTCCTATTATAGTGTAACAGGTATATCCTTGTGGACCGTTGTCTTGGATGAAACCAAGGCCTTTGGTAGTGTGTTTATTTCTCTTACCAATGGTTTGAGAACCTTTTGGGTACCACATCATTTCAAAGAGCTTAGTCATTTGCTTACTTGCTCCAGCCTGGACCCCATGTTTGCGCATTAGGTTTTGCATCTTTGGAGTAATATTTTGGCATCCTTGTGGGCATAGCTTCTTCTTCTTGATAGTTGCATTACCCAATCAGATCCTCTTCTTGACACCCTCAAATTTATAAACAGGCTTCGGCGTGTTTTCCAGGGAGAGGTACATAGAAGGTCACCCGCCTCGACTTTGTGAGTTTCTCGAGGGTGATTTCTTTAAAATGTTGGGGAGGAATAGGAGTGACTACGAGTGTAGTCTCTGCTGCTGATGGATCTATGATTATTTTAAAGTAGGTGCATTACACCTTACCTTCAAAAATGGATTCAAACTCATAATCAGAGTCAAAATGTTCTTCTTCAGTCAGAACTTTACTCGAAGAGTCATGCGGACCTTGGGATTTAGAAGGAACACATTCATCTTCTTATCCTAGATGAGGGGCAGTTATTGATTTTGGACTGTTCTTTATATCCCTAGGAATATTTGGAACAACCTCTTTCCTTTATTCATTTTATCTTCTCCCTTCTTCTAACTTATTCTTTTATGGTTTTGAAGTAGATGCGATTTCTAGTTATTTTGTTAGCTTTGATTCCCCGGAAGAAAATAGGCATCTTGATAAATCTTCATTTCACCGCAAAAGGTTGCATGTCACCCACAATTTGACATTCTTCTCCATCCTTTGTATATTTCATACATTGATGCAATGTAGATGGGACAATTCCATACTTATGAAGCCATGGTCGACCCAGAAGAGCTCTGAATGAAGTATCTGCATCGATCACATGAAATTACGTGTAGGTCTCCAAATTTAAGAGGAATGAATGACCGATAGTCTCCTTCTCATTGAATCCCTGAACCATGACTTTATCTCATCCTAGATGTTGTACATCTAGAGATAGCCATCTAAGAGTTCTCAAGTTCATAAGATTCATGGAGGAACCGGGATCAATTAAGATTCGTGGTATTATAATTTCATCACTTTCAGCTGTAACATACAGAGGGCGATTGTACTCTGCAGTCCCGAGCATTAGATCATCTTCTGAAAATGTGATGGTTGGAGGCTATTGAACATGCAAGGTCTCCGTTAGGCGTTGAAAAGTATGCTTCGAACTTTCCGGCTCTTTGAGAGCTTCAATTAAGGTGTTACGAGATCTTCGACATTAGAGTGCTTCAGATACACTAAGTGCCGAATTTTCCTTAGATGGGATAGAATATTGATCCCTTTGATGAAGGCTTCTTATTTGAATCCTTAGGGATAACTCTTTCATTGACTTCAATTTCTTTTCCTTTATCTTTATTCATTGGCTCTTTCCTCTGTTGGGATGGTAGCACTGACCACTTCTCAAGCTTGAGCTACTTCATTTGCATCGAATCTTGATGACTCGATTCCGACTCACTTTTTGCCGCCAATGATACTAGAAGATTGAATCCTTGCCCTTTTATATTTTTATGTAGTTGATATGGTGAGCTCGATTCATCTTCATTTGGGAAACAGTTCTTCTAAGTGTTATCACTTCATGCATCATCAAGTAAGACTCGAGGAAGTTCTTCTTCTTCCCCTCTTCTTCATTGATCAAGATTTGTAATGAATTAAGTGATAGGTCGCTCGATTGTACATAATCTTTCATATTATTGATGATCCTTCGTGTTACGTTACGACCATCAATAGCAGTAGTAACATCTTGTGCTATTGCCTCCTTCTTTTTACTTAATTTATTTTTTCGTTTGGTAGGTTTCTTAGCCTTCCCTTGCGGTATTTGGCTAGGCTGTCTTTCGTGAGATGAACTAGCCTTCTCATAACTTAGGTTTTGTCTCAACTCAAATGCAGCTCAAGTGGTGATTTCCACGAATACGAACGCCTTCCTTGTTTCAACATTTTTTTTTTTTTAGAGGCGTGACTTGCCATCTTTCATCATCGACCGCTTCTCTTTGCCTTTATCATTGCTTGATAATCGGAGATGAGGTGATTACTTTGGTGGATTCTTTCTTCGGATGCACCAATACACTGTCCGACAATGTGAATTCTCCATTTCTATATTTTTGCTCTAGCCAATCTTTGAAAATGTAACAATCTTCAACAGGATGGCCGAGCACCCGATGGTATGGGCAATAGTTAGGATTATCTGCTTGTCCAGCCTCTTCAGGTCTTTTACACTCTGGTAGTTGGAGACCTACTTTGAGTGCATGTTTAAACAATTTGGCCACACTTTCCCTCTTAAAAGAATACTCTTTGTTCAGCTTTTCTTTTAGGGTGTCATTGAGTCATTCGCTCCTTTTTTATTTGTTTGGTCTCGCCTTCAAGCGACCTCGAGGTACATCATTACCTCCAAGTATGAGCTTAGGTTGTGGAGCAGGATTGAACGACTGCCTTGATTTTTCTTGATAGACAGGTAGCCTTTCTTTGTCTACGTTAAAGACTAACTGCTTACCTGTATCCTTCCTGAATGAGGTGAAATATGTTTCACCCTTTTTCGGATCCGAAGCTTTTGCTCTTTTAGATTTATCTCGGTGTATCGAGCGTGATAAATTTAATTTCTCAAATTTAGCCACCCTATCAAGCTCTTGAAATGTGGTGATTGAGGCCATGCAAAGATAGTGCCATCTTATCATCAATATTGCCCATCATAGTTGGATCGCGTCTCTTCTTCTTGTTGCTCACATTTCATACTCATGTTTTGCCAACGCGTGATATATCAGAAACTGACTCGTCTTTCTTTCTCTTCTCGAGGAGATCGCTTGTTGTCTTTTCTGCTTAGCTTAACCTTTTAACGAACATATTTTCAAGTTCGGCAAAAGTCTTAACTGAGTCATTTGATAACTCAGCATACCATTCGAAAGCAGTCGAAGTTAAACTACTGACGAATTGACGGAATAATAATGCATCATTACCCTGTGTTATCACAGGATGCTTTGAACTGGGCTAGATGTTGTTTAGGATTACCATTTCCGTCAAATAGATTAAACTTTGGCATTGAATATCCTTTTGGGTATGGAATTTGATCATATTCTGCGAGATATGGGCGACCTTTGCTCACCAATTTTTCTGTCTGCCCCGCAGTTATAATAGCTTTGATCTTCTCATTCAAGATAATATCAAGTTGAGAGGCTGTCACGGCTTCATATATAGTTTGTATATTCTGAGAAGTAGGTTGTCGAGCTGACTCATTTATTTCAATCCTCGCTTCAGGCTCAATTTGGACCCTTGAAGCATGTGAGATCAAATTTATTGGAGGATTGTCATGGGCATTCTTTGGAGGCGATGATTATTTGGGGGGCGGGTGTTGGACCCGTGATATTTCTGCATTAAGCGCATCATTGCGGTCATCACATCATCATTTCGCTCATTTTCATATTCAACGGCGATTTCTTTATCTTTGGCTTTCATCATGAATTTGTCTTACGCAAAGTGATAGTATCGGCGAAGGTGGGATTTTCTTCCCTTTCTTCTTCTCTTCTTGTTCCTCTCACGAAGACTCGGAGGATCCTTCCTCTATTTGAACATTTTGTTGTTCTTGGTTGAGGGGAATATCTTGTTATGCGCCTATGTTGGTATTGGCGTAAACTAGATGGTTCACCGACTTGTTGTACCATATACACCACTTCAACAGTCGTTGCATCATCATCATCTTCTTCGTCCTCTTGGACACGAATTTCAGATCGGCGTCTCCAATGGACTTCTGATTCCAAGTGTGGAATCGAAATTTCTTCGATTAGAGCTTTCGAAGTTAACCTCCTCTTGATGGGATGGAGTTGATTGATGGCGGGATCCCCGGAGGATTCTCCAAGGTGTCTGCCGTCGATGTTTATCATGGGGCCCTCTTTTAGGCTCTCATCGTTGATAGATTTGAGTTGAGGATCTCAGAATTCACAGATGTGCCATACCTTTGCTCTAACAATTTCTTTTGAGGCTAGCCTCCATATCTGCTTACCTTTCCGGGACCTTTTCGGTGGATTTCGGGCCTGGTCCAAGTGTCACACCCCGATGTTCACCGTGTGGGACATGGATATGTTGGTGTCCTACCATTTGAATTACGGGATGAGGTCTCCTTGGAGGAGCAGTCCTAGCATCCTTGATAACAGGACCTTGGTATTTTCTTTTCATCAGCCCTCTCTCCTTGGCAACTTGGAGAACCCGATCGCGTGAGATATAGTTTGCTTCCTCGCGAGGAGCTGGAACACGCTTTGGGGTCGGAAGGGCAGTGACCGGTAGAGTGTTCCATTTTACCCACCTAAGGTTGTCAAACCGGTTGTGGGTTGGAACATTCACTCTGTTCAGTTATTGTCTGGTACCGACGGCGTTGAGCATGTAACTCAAGATTTCTCTTTTCGTTCTCGCTAAGCTTGCTTCGAAGAAGCTTGACATCGTGTCTCCTCGGGAAGGGTTCGTGGTGGGATTATGTTGTTGAGGGACTAGGCGACCCGACAACCCTCTTTAAGATTTGGTGTCTCAGAGCGAAGGCCGGCTTCTTTGAAGTGCCCGCAATAGGGGCCACTTAGCCTTTTGAGTGATTCGCACATGGCGTCAGATGAGTTTGAATTTACAAGGCGAAACTGCCCTTGATTCGGATAGGGAAATCCGCTACCAAACCTGGATGGTATCTTCGGCATTGATGATGGCGTTGACCAACGGATGTTGGTGCCAGAGAAATGGTGACAATTGTATTACAGGTGCCATTCGGGATTTAAAGATAAAATTAGCAATTAAAATAATCGCTATCTTACTTCCAAAATATAGATGCGATAAGAAAAACATGCTAAACACATGCACTAAATAAAATCTCAAATGACTTAAGACTTTATTTAGAAAACTTAGAGATTTTCAAGTTTAACTTATCATTTCTCATTTCATTTTTATTTCATACTTTTTTTTTATACTCCAAATTATAACTTAGATTTGACCAAAGATGGAAGAGAAACATATCCCGTGAGTCGCCAGAATCTGTGGGATCCAAAATTCACAACCTCTTTCAAAAAAGAAAGAAAAGAGTTGTTTAAGTGTGGTGATAATTTGAGGTGAATAGTAGATAAGACACTAGAGATTTTGTTCTCATTTGGTGAGAACTTTTATATCTGGTTCGGGTTTCTATAGCAAGCTCTATAGTTAATTACCCCTCCCAATCTTGAGAGCACTTTCGATTAAGTGGTCAATGAATCGTTAAAACGAGTATATAATTGCATGAGTGGAGTTTAGAACTTATAAAATTTATTATTTTAATTTAAAACTTTGTGGGGGAGCGATGGCCAGATCTAGATCCCATGGTTAGTCGTCCGGGTTGGCGGTCCACATTAGTCGAGGAGGTAGTCGACCGGCGGATCCCAACACATGGGTTATGTCATCGAAGGTGTCCTTGTAGACCTGGGATGGAGTTTGTCTAAGGGGACAAATATAAGTCAACCTTAGCTAACATAGGTTTTTTGCCCAACCAAATACATTCTACATTTCACAGCTTAAAGAGCAAATCCATTGGGAACATCATATGAGGCTGCGGGTGTGTAATTAGTGGTGTCATATCGCTGAACCACCGGTTAGAGGGCTCAGGTCGTAACCGCCATTTATGTGGTGTCATATCGATTCAAAACCACGCGGACAGAGGACACGGGCCAGTCCTTACGGGCTTTAGGAATATTTGAGTGTGAAGGTAGTTATGTATTTAATTTGATATTGGCTCTTTGTGAGCAAAAATTTTCTTAATGTCACCCGAAGACAAACAATTGCAGAGGGGTGGATTGATTTTTTAAGTTTTAATTTAAATAATTATTTATATATTTTTTTTATTTCTATTTTTTTTATTATTTTCTTTGAATTTTGATCATTTTATGATTGATTTATATTTGAATATGTGATCATTTATCATTGAAATTTTAATTATAATTATCCTTCTCGATTATAGGGCTAATATCAATTAATAGACCTTGTCTACTCTGTCCGATTTTATCAAGAGGATCGGGTCTTAATTCATTGTCTCAAGAAGTATAATCATTCAAAACCTTGTCCACTCTAGCTTGAACATAGAGGATCGGGTTTGAGACTTTTCTTCTTGAGGGTTTGAATTTTAGAAGCTATGTCAGTTGATTCATATTTTGTATTATATGACAGAATTAGCTTCTCAGATATTATTAATTTGAAATTCTTATAATATCAATTTTTTTTTAGGTTTTGTTAACCCCGGTCAGAAACCGGGATGTATAAGATCTGTTCTTTTGTATTTGACATGATGATTACTTCACATACATAGTATCATTCTTTTAAAATTTGTATATACATGTAAATGTCAAGTTGAATGTAGGTGTCAATTTGAAGTTTAGTTCTTAATGACATTTTTAGGTTTTGTTAACGGGACTCAAGACCAAACCAAGTATAACATTGTTCTTTTGTTTTATACTTTGCACTACATTGTTTAAACATTTCAACATACATCTGATATCTAAATGTTATATGGACATTAAATGACTAGTTGATAGGTTCAATTTAGTTTAGATTTTAATATGACATTTTGGGTTTGTTAACGGACGTCAAACCAAGCGGAAGTGTAGCATTTGTTCTTTTGTTTTATACCTAACTTGCACATGTCCCTATTGTTTAAATATTTCAACATACATACGAGTATCTGTTCTTTTAAAATGTTGTATGGACATTAAATGTCTAGTTGAAATGTAGGCGTCAATTTTTGATTTTTTGAGTTTTGTTAACCCGGACCCGGTCCGAAGACCAAACCGGGAAGTGTAGCATATGTTCTTTTGTATTTGACAGTAATTACTCACTTGCATCTGAGTATCACATTCTTTGAATTGTATGGGCATTAAGATGTCTAATGTTGAAGTTTATAAATTTTGATTTTTTTTTTGAGTTTTGTTACGGGCGTTAGAAAACCCGAAAGTATAGCATATGTTCTTTGTTTTTTATATCTAACTTGCACATGTCCCTATTGTTTGAACATTTCAACATACATACGAGTATCTGTTCTTTTAAAATGTTGTACGGACATTAAATGTCTAGTTGAAATGTAGGTTTAATTTGCAAGTTTAGGTTTTAATATGACATTTTTGGATTTTGTTAACTTGATAGAAGACCAAAAGTATAACATATTCTTTGGAAAATATGATATTATTATTTTGGTCAAAACTCTTTATGTCAAATCGGAAGGGTAGAGTGAAATAAATTATTTTGGCCATTTGATCAAATATAAAGTAATGGGACCCTAAATAGATATAGGCATTTGATTTGGGCTAAGAACCATTTCTTTATGTGGCAAATCAACAAACATGAAGAAATTTAAAATAAATCATTTTGAAAGCTCATATGATCAATATAAAATGATGGGCTGAATGAATATAGCACTTGATTTGGGCTAAAACCCTTTCTTTATGTGCAAATCACATAAAGGGTGAAATAAATCATTTTTGAAGACCCATATGATACCCATAGCTCATGTTTCTCTTGATAAAGGGGAGAATACAAAAAATATGAGTAGGTCATATGTCATTTAAAAGAGGCAAGTGGATTAATTAAAATCCACCTCCTTCACCAAGCTCATGACAAGTGGGGACAAATACTCATTAAATTTATTAAGAAGATATGAAAGAGTTTATTTTCCTTTCAAAGGAAGTAATAAAGGCATAGGGCATATTGTGCATATGCATGATATAACAAATGACATTAAACTGATGATGATTTCTTCGTGCATTTTATGCATGTGTCGATGCCATAGAATAGATGATAAGATGAGGGAGAGTGAGGCTATAAATAAGAGGATTTGCTTTCACAAAATACATACATTTCTACTCTCCTTTTCTCTTATACCACAAGTTTAAGTTCTTTTCTTGAAGAGGGTTAAGTTGTGCACTATATTTGTGAGTTTCTTTTCTAACTCAACCATTTTTTTTTGATATCTTCTTAATATGTCATATCATATGGTAGATTTAATTTATTCCATATATGTTTCAAGTTTTCACTATGTCTGTATGTATGTAAATCATGGTGAATGACAAGTAAAGTAGGGGAGGTATGTTTGAGCATATGTCAATATGTATTCCATAATGTCAAGCTAGATAAAATCTTAAGGTGAGCATTACCATACATGTCATAACAAATAAGAAAATAAACTGCGTGATATAGAAATTCAACACATAAGCATTCACATTTGAGATAAAAAAATTTTAAGCCAACATAACAACTTAAGCATTTCATCCCTTTCTTTTTTTCTTTTTTTCTTTTTTTTTTTTTTTTATAAATTTACGCCTCCCGTCATCCCATAGAAACTTGAGACTAGGTCTTCACCCATGAAAGAAAAGTGTATGGTAGATGTCGTGAGACACACCGAAATTTTACCCACCGCAAGAAATCGTGTATGGGTTAGCATAGTATAAAACAAGTTTCCCATGTTGGAGAAATATGAGTATACTTATAATAATAAATTTAAAGCTTGTATTTGTATATATAAACAAGTTCTGCATGTATTTAATTAAAAAAATAATCAAAATTTACTACTCGGCTCTCCCACATGTGGGGTTGCCATGAGAGGCCCACATGCCAAGAAAGGCATGTATGGGTGTATAATGTGACACCACCAAATTTTGATAGATAAGATTTCCTACCATGTTGGAGAACATGATAGGTACTTATAATAATAAATTTAAAGCTCGCATTTGCATATAAACAAAAAGAAAGCTATCTGCATGTATATTTGATTAGGAGCATAATAATCAAAATTTATAACCTCCTCTACATGTGGGTTGCATGCACGCCACCATGCGAAAGGTATGTATGAGTGTATGTCGTGAGACACCACGAAATTTTGATAGCATAAGATTTCCCTACCATGTTGAAAATATGGTAGTACTTATATAATAAATTTAAAGCTTGCATTTGCATATAAACATGTTTATATATACTTAAACAAGACAACATTGTTGAGCATCATTTTCATCACTATATCACACAATTTTGCATTTGAAACATTCAAATAGCAAGACATATAAGCTTTTAATCACATGTAAAGCATTTTCATTCTTCTCATTTTGAATATAAAGAGGAAATATCATTAGCAACTAGTACTAAGAAGCATGCAACAATCTTTAGGTATTTCATTCTCTTTTGCTTAGCAATCCAAAGGAGACAAATATAAATCATGTTTTGCCTCATGATAGTTGTTTGAAAGTAATATTTGATTTGCAAATCATAGGATGAAACAATGACTTCATTTAGTAGATATAAATCAATTTCAATTCAACAAAAATATTTGCTTACATGATAACATGATTTAGCTACTACATTCCCTGACATTGCCAAATGATAGAGAAAAGCCAAATAGAAATGAGAAAAATCTCATGGGAATCACAACCCACTTTATCATTTGGTGACATCAATATAGGATTAAACCCATGAGTAATACAAATATCATTGCTCTCTTTTCCTTCTTCCCAAATCAAGAGAAAGAAACAAGCATTACATATCAATGACCAAAGTAAGCTTTCGAGATGTCATTATATAAGCTAATGAGATTAGATTTCAATATCACAACATGCTTTTATAATTCAAGAGCAAGAAAAGGCATAAACAATGTATCTTGCATGATTCCAACCTCAATACTCATGGACACAAACATATTAACTTTGATATCATATAAAAGAGTTTCAGATTTTGCAAAACATGGGATTTGTAAGTGTGATAGCTTCTTTGAGATTTTCAGCTCTAGCTTTACTAGAAAGATCGTCAATAGAACCTCTCCTCAGGAAAGGCAAAATGAAGGAGAAACAGATAGCAAGCAAACACAAGCATGCATCTCTATCCCTCGGTTATGCCTAACAAGGAAGAGGGCTAACGAGAGGAAAGGAGGAACCAAGCAAGAGAAGGAGCTCTCCTCAACCTTAGGAGGAGAAACAAAAAAGCTTATAGCATAAATCCAACATTTTAATTTCACGTTATTGCAAATCAGAAAGCCCAACCATAGAACATATGCGATAAACAAATCATCTCCTTCAAGGCAAACCAAATAACAAAATATAACTTAGATTGAAACAACACAACAAGTTTAGATCAAGAAGGAAGAAGGAAAGGGGTTCGCTAGGGCTCACAGAATGACGGAAGAGGGAAGAACATACGTGGAGTCTTGAAAGCAGAAACGAAGGAGTTCTCGTGAGAGGGAGGAGCCGAAACAAAGAACAGAGTTCTTGCAAGAAAAAGTCAGAGAGGAGTGTTTGAAAGTGACAGAGACTTGGAGCCAGAACAAGAAGGAGCTCGCGTGAGAGGGAGGATCGTCGTCAACAAACGAACGAGAGGGAGCCGATCAGAAGAGTCGCACGAGCTTGAGCAGAGAACCGAGAGGAGGGAGATCGCGAGTGGGGAAATCTGCCGTGAGCCAGAGAGGAATGGTCGAATGAGAGTCAACGAGGATAACCTCGTTGCCCAGAAGCCTCTTGATTGTGAGCAAGCGGGGTTAGTAGAGATTAATAGGATTAAAGATTAAGCATTATTAATCCCTTTGATTATAATTTAATATTATTTTATGTGATATTAATTTATGCAATAAACCCTAGCAATATGGGTGTCAATCTTAGATGTTTTCATTATGTCGAATGCAACGGCGCGATCAATTTCGCAATCGGAGATCATTTGAGCAAAGTCGGCGGCGATCGTATTGAAATTAGGCCTAAATTGTGCGACGTCGCGTTCAAATTGCTCGGCCTTCAGCGCACACTTTGTCGATTCGAAGGCGTCGTTTGATAGGTCTCGGCGTTTGACGGCACGATCAATTCGTAACGAGGTAGTTTAGACATCGTCGAGGCTTCTCGACTTTGATATGCGCGTAATTTCATTAAAAATTTGATTTTAATTATTTAATTGATCATTAATTGATTTGATACTTTCCCATTTAATTAATTTTAATATTTGAGGCGCATTATGAAGTCGAATTTTCAAATTGCAGCAGATTAGATCGCAATTAGAGAGGTTTTAAACTCTGTCATTTATTTAAGTTTAAATGACGCATATTTATAGGTCAACATAGGCATGCTATTACTTGTATTCTCAAAATAGTCATTCCTATAACATTATACCTCCACCTAAGCATATAAATAAGAGGTTAGAGGATGAATCTAAAACATCCATTCTTTCACATCAATCTATATTTTTTTATAGTCTAATAAGATTTCAAAACTATCCCTCTTAAGTTCTCTTTCTCTACCCTCTTTTCAATTAAAGAAGCATTTGCTTCCTCATCTCTACCTAACCTCAAGTGTAGATTGATCCTTCTCTACAACCTCTTTCATAACAATAATTTAGAGATTTGCTTTCTCAAGATGAAGAGGATTTGAGAAAAAAAGGCACATGATGGCTTCAGCCTTAGTCCTTTGACAATCAAAAATCAGAACAGAAGATTGCATTTTTCATAGGCAAAATATTGCAAACAATGAAATGTTCTTTATTGTTTCTTAGCCTTCCTCAATTACAAGCATTGGTTAATGGTTATCCAATGTCTAATGACCACAAATGATACATGTATTAAAAACAAGTGGTATTTACATACATAGCGCACAATTCTTATGTATTTATATATCTTACACCTAAAAGTTTACATTTACATAAATAGAATCCAAATCTTTAATAATACATCAAAAGTAACACTATCATTATTATTTTTTTCAAGTAAAATGCACATTTTCTTGCATAAAAAAGTGATATTTGTAAATATGAAACTTTAGGTATTTGATATATAAATACATAAGAATTGTGTGCTATGTATATAAATTTTCCTTAAAACAAATATCGAGCAAGCAAAAGTTTGTGACACACACACACAGTATCCTGCAAACACAAGCAGCCATTAAAGACCACCAGAATTTCTTCTGCCCGGAGGGATGCTATAGAAGTCAGCCAGGAACTCCAAAGCCTCGCCATTTCCATTACAAACCTTCCACAAAGGAGTCATCTCTCCTTCTGCAATTGTGCCCCATTTCTCACATTCATGGAGGAATTCCAATAGCTTTGAATAGAAGGAATCATAGTTCATGAGAAGGAATGGAACTGGAAGCTCAGAACCAATCCTATCCAACTGTATCAAAGCCAGAATCTCAAACACCTCATCTAACGTCCCGATCCGCCGGGAAAAGCAACCACCGCTGTCATGTTGATGGCTCGTTCCTCATAGCAGCTTTAAACCGTGCTTACCGAGAAGAACCTATTTAAAAGTATCAGTGTGTGGAGGGTCTAACATAGCACAATTCTTACATATTTATATATTTAGCATCTAAACCTTTAAATTTACAGAAATAGCATCAAATCTTTAAAATTATATCAACAACAAGACTATCATTAAGTTTTTAAATAAAATGCACCTTTTCATATTTAGCATCTAAACCGTGCTTACGCGCAGAGAAGAACCTATTTAAAAGTATCAGTGTGTGGAGGGTCTAACATAACACACAATTCTTACATATTTTACATATTTAACATCTAAACCTTTATATTTACATAAATAGCATCAAATCTTTAAAATTATATCAACAACAAGACTATCATTAAGTTTTTAAATAAAATATACATTTTCATGCATAGGAAAAGTATTGTATTTGTAAATATGAAAAGTTTAGGTGTTGATATATAAATATATAAGAATTGTATGCTATGTAAGTAAATTTCCCAAAAAAGGGTTTTTATATACATAACATATAATTCTTATATATTTATATAGGTAACACTTAAACTTTTTATATCTACATAAACAACACCAAAATCTTTGATATTACATCAAAAATAATACTATCATTAAGTTTTGGAAGTAAAATGCATATTTTCATGCATAGGAAAAGTGAGTAGATATGTAAATGCATAAGAATTACGTGTTTGTAACTGAAAAAAACTTTGAAGAGTGGGTTATGAGATACCTGCAAGTAAAGTAACTTTCAGAAGGGAGGTAGGGATGGAAGTTTGAGCTTGACCATTCACCTGATTCTTTTGCTATCTTAAATCCACCGACTGGCATCTTTGCTTCCAAAGCACCTTTAATGGCAGCATCCATGAGACCAGGACCAGCACCTGTCCATGTGGTGCATTCTAGTAGTATTGCAATCTAAGGAAGATACATAATCCATTAGGCTTTATAAACTCACTTCAAATGGCATAAAAAATGTATAATAAGAACCTTTATTTCCCTTCCTTAAATAAATGAATATGCATGTCTGTGCCAACTATGAGCAGTATGGAATAGAAAGAGAATAACATTTGAGTAATTTAAATAACACCAACTAATTAAGATTCATACTTTTAGTTTCTTTCGTTTAATGCAAGTTGAATGTCATTTGACTTCTGAAGAAAGTATTTTGGACTCCTCTAATCACAAGTGAATTAAATTATGGGTGCAAACAGGGAAAGTTTACTTCTTCCAAAAAAAAAAAGAACAGGGCCAACTAGTCAACAACAACAACAACAAGCCGTTATCCCATTATGTGGGGTTGGCTACAGGGCCAACTAGTCCACTGTAGAAAAATTTAACTGTACTTAAATTGAATTCAATTTGAAACTGAACTAAGCCATAACAATGTACTGGTGTACAGACAAATATCTTCAAGTTAAATGACTTCGGAATTAGAGCAATCTTTATATATCAAATAATTTCTCAACACACAAAATTAGTTGCTTAATGTTATGAACCTAATAGGACACTGTGGAAGATAATACCAAGAAAATGAGATAACTAAGCAACTTCGAGCTTTCCAAAACACCAAAAAGTAGATTAGTGAAAAAATGAGCATTTTGAGGGTGCCTCTGAATCTCTTGACCTCTATATACATTACAATAGTTAGATTAATAAGATGAGGCGAAATCAATGAATATCAAATGCAACATAACGCAAAATTAAAGTTGAAATGCATTGAAACAGTTGAAATGTCCCGTTTGCAAAATAGATTGTGTGGATATATTTGAAATGCCGAAATTGATTAAAGGAGGCTTCTTGTACCATCTCATGACTGCTCAATGGAAAAAATGAGTTGTAGGTGCGTTTTGCACATATCTAAGTCGGAGAGCCTCGACATCATCCAAACGCACTCCGTTCGTGAAACGGACTAAGCTGATATTATCGAAACATCAAAATCTATTAAATATGATAATCCACAATCCATTCGGTTGAGTGTGATGTAAAGAATGACCAAATAAATGTGATGTCATGCAAATTGAAATTACATCTCAATCAGCATCGAAATCGCCTAAATGACCTCCAATCTAGAAATAGATCTCACGCAACTCCAGTCCCGGATATCTCAGCTCTCTCACACGTCTCTACGCACTGAAGTGCCGACTCCCATCTCTCTTTCTCACTCGACACACTGCCTCCATCCAGTTCATGATGTCCCCTATCTAGCAGCCACGACTTGCATGCCTTGCTCTCCCATTTTCCCAGCTAACCACTTCAGCTCCTATCTCTTCCCTTCTCCTCTATTGTAGCATAGTACCAGCCGAACCTCTCATCCCTTATTCCTCCCACTATCTCTCATTTAGAAGCTCGACACCTTAACACCCAAACTGGTGTTAAGGGGTATAAATTGTAGCGTAAAGTTTAGAACAAATTTTAATCATACCTTTAAATATTTTTTAGTATTATAATTTATCTAAAACTTAATCAAAGACAATGAACCACTTGGATAATAACAAGCCATCTTACAAGGTTGACTGCTCCGCATAATTATGACGCAGTCTAGCAGATACATCACCCAAAGAATAGAAACGGTGAATATTCAGACATTTTGTCTTCCAAATCAAATTTTCTTCTATTTGATGATTGATCTTACACTCATAAATAACAAAAGAAAGTATCAGAAGCTCCTAACACTTTTTTTCATGAAACATAGAAATTAGCATAGAGAGCATGGTTTGATCACATAAAACTCAGCCATATATATATAAGGATAGAGAAACATTTTCTCTATATCAAAGAATGAGAAGAAATACAGCCACCTAGTATGAATAATGAGGACTGAACACAAAGAAGAAGATGTTGCTACCGTTACTATTACCATCTTCCTTTCTCGACAATGAGAGCTTCTTCCTCTCTTCTCTCCTCTATTGCAAGAGTTTCTCCCTTCTATGGTTGAAAACTTAAGCCCTCCTTCCTCTCCTTTCTATTTGCTTTTGTTTTTATCTTTTTTGGATGCACTAATAAATTAGAGCCATCTCCTTATATAATGCTTGGAGGTAGTGAGTAGTCCGCTCAAATTTATTAGAAATATGGTAGCAGGTATCATGATGTAAATGTTAGGAAAGGAATAGTAGGTAATGAATTTATAGGAATTATGTAAAGGGTGGCAGTTAGAGGTTATATATGTGTTAAGTAAATAAAATTTTGTCCCCACATTTTAGCAGCATCAATATGCAAAAATTTAAATTAGAAATAATAAAGCGTGAAGCTGTGACTCTGACTGGAGATTGTTTGCAATCAGCCCCAATAGAAACAAAATGAAATAGAAGAAAAAAATACTGAATTACAGAAGCACTTACTTCCCTTGCCAATTCCACTGCTTGTACATAATGTGGATGATCATCTTTTACTCTTGAAGAACCTAAATAAATAGCTCCCCTTCCAAGCTTTTGAATAAGTTCATAACAGCTTTGCATCTCTTTCTTCACCTATAACCAACATATACTGGAAAAAAATCAATTTGTATGCAGTGCCGTCTATAAAATTCATTTTCTACTTTTGTTCTA